>VWZY01000683.1:119026-232808 GCA_013399075.1 Chloroceryle aenea | reverse complement strand
TCAGCTGAGCGACGGCTTCTCCCGTGCTTCACACACTCCCCGTGTGCTCCTTGGCCCTCGGTCAAGGGGAAAAGCTTTTTTTCGGTGATGGCTGTTTCAGGAGACACAGTTTGCCTGCAGAGGTATCTTACTCGTCAGTATGCATGCTGCTGGTAAAAGATTTCGTGTCCTACTTGCTTAAGGATCCTTGCTTCCCCCTCAATAGTCTCTTCCATTAATTTATGTAGTAATTTGCTCTTCAGTGTGGTACAGGTCAGCTAGAAATAACTCCCTTCAGATCCTGATGTAGGATTGAGGAAAAGAAGAGATGTAATTGTAAAACTCAAGCAATATTAACCCAGGGCCAGTGGTTCAGACGGTGAGCAGCATGAACGAATTGTTTGATTTGTAATTTTAAGTGAGAGGTGGAAGGAGTTGTATACATAAGTAGCACTTAATTCTCTTCATGGAGCAAAGGAAGAAAAGGTGTATTTGGAGTGGCTATATCTGTAAGGGCTTGTGTAAGAAGAGAATAAAAAATAGAACATCCCAGCAGACAGGAGCTTGGAAGGCTGAGGCACTATGCTTCTTGGAGGTCAGGGAATTGCCAAAGAAATGGATGAGTCAAGAAAGTTGCAGGGATAACAGATCAGGGAGCAGCTGGACATGTTTTGTAAAGTGTGACTCAAGCTTGCATATGGCAGAGGAGAACCAGGTCTCAATAAAAGATACTCTGGAATTTATTAGTTACAGAGAAAAAAAAATTAAAAATTCAGGGTTGGTAAAAGATTGACAATAGTGTAACTGGAACAAGTACCTTGAACTATTGTTCAAGATTTATTTTTATTGTAGAGTCTCAAATAGTCTGTATCAATAGGATCTGTCATCTTTGATTTCAAAGCTGTAGCTGCTACAATAAAATAAGGCTGACATTTATCATTTTTTAACTGTTACACATCGATACTGAACTGTTGGTTAGTGTTTTTTTACATTTTCATGTGTAGAACTGAACATACTTTTTTCCTAAAGTGGTAGCAGTGAAAAAGAGAAGAAGGTTGCCTTTAAGCAACTGCCAACCTTAGCAGCAGAATTAAACCAAATACACAAAATAAACAATCAATAGTCTTACTCTTGAGTTTTGAAGTTAGGCAACATGTTTTACTAGCAGTTGTCACTGTGTTTAGTAACAATTAATTGTGGAAAGGGTTTTGGAAGGATGTGAAGTGATCTAATAAAAACAAGGTAAGAATATTTAAATTTTTATTTTCAGTCCTTGGCCTCTGAAGCAAGGCTTTGGACTTTATGTGTTTTGTTTTGACATTGTGATGATTAACTGAAGTCACAGGTATTGGCATAAACAGATTATATAAGAATGCTTACTTTCAAACATCCTTTATTTTTACTTAGTTAATGTTGTAGAGTGGAAAACCTTGAAAATACGAATCAAAAAGTAAGAAGCCTAAAAAAAGCTGTAGATGGATATAACCAAGATGTGCTATCTAAAAGACTTCAGATCATATAATGATCTCATGAATTTGAGTAACTCAATGAGTTTTGAGCACTCTGGGTTTACAGATTGAACATGCTGAGGTAGGAATGTGACTTGTTTGTTAGATGTGTACTTTTGCCTTGCTAAAATATTTTAAGATTGTTAATACTTTCGTTATCGGTGGCTTTTACACATTCACATGTAGAAAAAGCTAAAGTATTTTATTTAAATGGTATATTCTGTATATGCTGTGGCAGGAAAAAAAAATGTAATTCGAATACAAGAAAGAAACTTTGCTCACTGGTGGTAGATTCCACTTTGGAAAATTGCAAGCTGGAATTTGAAATTCCACTTTGGAAAGCTGCAAGTTGTAGAATTAAATACTAAAAAGCTATTGAAAAATACAAGCAGTTAAAAGCTGCAGGGAAGTATTTCTTATCCTTGAAAGTGGGCATTTTGAGTAGTTACAGTAAATGTGTGCCTCATCCATGAAAGCTCTGCCTCTCATCAGCTCTGGACAAGATTACAAGCAGGACAAAAAGTGACCAGCCAGTGCAGCTGTTAGTGAAAGCCTACAGAGTATAGGCTTAATTAGTTAAACGAGCTGGATTGTTGCCATTTCAAAGGCTTGAAAATGAAAACCAAAAACATTTTGAAAATAAATTACATGCTTTAAAAGAATGCAGAAACAGAGATTTAAGTGGAAGTAAAAGATTAAGAATGCTTTAAAGCAATGGACTGCTTTGTAGAAATAATATGATAGGTGGTGATAATGTGATGGAGAATTATGCTAATCAGTTTTAGGAAAAACAAAGGCAGTTTTATGAGCAATGAGAAATATCTTTCGGCTCCCTAGGAACCTTTCCCCACCCTTTGTAAACGAAGAATATTTCCGACTTATTTTGAATATTGTACCTGTGAGTTGATCTTTCTCTGCCATAGCTCCACTGAAGCATGCAGTTTTGAAGCTGCACACCATGTGTTCACTGCAGTGAATATAAGTGTCTGCTACTTGGCTTGACTGTTTAGAGATGGAAGTATTATGTAGGATATATGGAAGTATGAGGGATTTACATGCTTCTAAATAACCCTGTAAACAAACATTTTTACTTAATGTTTATAACATTTTCCATCTGGAATCCTTTCTTTACCAATAGAAGGGGAATGCGTAGGCAGCGTTTGACCTTCTTTCAAACATAAATATTGTTTGAGCATTTAGAATCATATATATCTTGTCTGGAAGGGATGTCTGAGGGTCACCTAGCCAAAGCTCCTGCTTGGAGCAGTGCAGTTGCTAGTACTTGATTAAGACAGTCCCAGGTGTCAACTTTTGTACTTTTTAAAGTTTGTGAGGTTTCTGTTTTCCTGTCCTGCAGTTTCTCAGTGCCCCTTTTATTGTGAAGCTCTTATCATTCAGCATGTCAAGCATCCCTCTATCTTGGTATCATTCACCCCTCTAATTTAGTATCACCCACCTTTGCTGGTGGTGCATTCTGTCTTAACCAAGTTATTGATCAACTTATTGAGCCATATAAATATCAACGCTATGGTACTCTCACTGTTGCTAGCCAGCAACTGAAGTAACTAGAAGCCATCAGGTCTTCAATTCTATCTTCCCATTCCATTTGCAACCACCAATGGTCCATCTGGCCTGAAATTGCTAATATGTATGCAATGGGAGATGGTGTCAAAAGCCACAGGACAGTCAGGATGGATTGTACCTCCTGCTGTGCCCTTAGCTGCCCGACCAGGCATTTCATCACAGTAGGCGCTTGATTTCTCGAACGTGATTTGCCTTTGGTGAGTTGCTGTAGCATCTCCCTGATGGCTTGCTTAGCTTTCATGCAGCTAAGCATATGAGCTCTGACCACTTTTCCAGAGAGGTGGTGCTGACTTGCCATAGGCACCGCTTCTTGCCTCTCTTGGAAACAAGCGTGCCTTCGTCTTTTTCCAGTCAATTGGAGACTTTCTGTGATAACTGTTTTTCATAGGTAATAGAGCATGTCAGCTGTGTCTCTTAGCAACCTTGACTGTAACCCATCTGGCTCTGCGGATTTGAATACATCCAGCTTCTCTAAGCAGTTTCTGGCCTCACTCCTACTTACCCCTCTCCTTCCTGAACACTACAGTACAAGCAGAGGTCTGTGTGCAGGCTTTGCCTGTGAAGACTGAGGCAAAAAAGGCGTTGAGTGTTTCATCCTTTTCCATATCATCTGCAACAAGGTTGAAAGGTTCCCCTTCAACTGATTAATGGAAATTTTCACTTTTTTATGATGCTTCTGTTCTTTTAAAATTCCTGCTTGTTGCCCTATGTGTCTATTGCCAGTTTTAGCTCCAGCTGAGCTTTGGCCTTCCTGGCTTAATGGAAATAAAGGGTGAAAGCAAGCCATGTGAAACAGTATTTTATTTAACAAATATTTATGTGGATTTTTCAGGAGCTGGTGGTTCTGAAGACTGCCCAGCCATCATGGCTTATGCAACTATTTATGTGGGATTTGCTGTTCCTCAGTTACTGAGAGGTGTCAGCCGAATTTTTGCCACTCATTCTGCATTGGTGGTGTCGAGGCACTCTGTTTCTTGTAACTGCGCAGCAAACGGGTAGGTTATCCACACACAAAATCCTAGTTTTTTCTTAATGATGTCATGGTAATACTGTCAAAATGAAGCTGACAAGTTATTACAAACCTATAAATACTATTAAACTCCCAATGATATATTTATATTTAAATCGCATTGAGATTTACATCATCTGTAGTCTGGATTACATTGGTAAATTGTTATGTTAATGGAAATTCATGTCAGGAAGGGACAGTAGCACAGCTGTCAAAATCACAGTTCTCTTTGTTTGCCTTTTGTTGCAGCACAGTAAAATCAGAAAGGAAAATGGATCATCTAGAGAAGACAGCAAATAATTTTCGCCAGGAGGTTAGTGTTCTCTTCGTTAGGATTTAAGTAATTTTTGGTGTGAAGAAACTGGATAATTGTATTTGATTCTTAGGCATAAATTTGTCTTCTACTGAAGTCTGTTTTGCTTCTTTTCTCCTCATTTGTCAAATTTGATATTGTTGTAAAATAAGTGTATTTTGTGGTCAATGGGTGAAATGTAATGAGTAATAGAAATTGCTGGTGACATGTGATGCTGTTTATGTTGGACAAGAAATTTAATAGAATTCCGATCAAGTGTGGATTATTATAAGTACTGAAAGCACACAGATACCCATGGTCTCCACACAGGCTTCTCAGATTTGACTGGATTTCTAAATTCTGCTTCAAATTTGACATGAAATAAATGTGGAAATGTCCTTTTATAACATAGGAGGTAAGATAAGAAAGTATAGACATTTTGAAGGGAGAGATGATAGTCAGTTGTCAATTAAAATAGATACAAGGATACTTTTTACAAGTACAAAGAAGATAAAGCATTGTTCTCCATCAAAATCCAGAAATGCTTATTCTGGATCTCAGTTTTGTGCAGTAAGCATTTGTTTTCATAATTAGTAATGTTCAGAGGCGAACATACTCTTGTATTTCCTTTCCCTAATTAGCTAAAGTAGATGTTTTGAAATTCTTAAATATTGAGAAAATATGACTTTCTCAAAATTATTCACAAAAATACTACTTTAATTCTCAAAAATGTTTCACTAGTGCATTTTTCTTAGACTTATCAGGAGAAGCAGGATGCTTTTTGGACTTAAAAATCCCATCTTTAATTCCCTGGAGTTGGGAAACAGCATCCAATTTTTCTGCATTGTTTAGTTAGCTTCCCTCAGTCTTGAGTAGCCATTCATGACGGGCCAGTCTTCCATATGTCACACAGCAAAAGCAGCATGGTTTAGGGGCAGGACAGCCCCTTAGACCTATAACAGATGCTCTCTGTTAACCCCCGTCCCTCCCCAAAGGGGAGGAGAATAAGGGAGAGAGACTGAGCAATTAGAAAAGGAAACTTGAACAGCTTCAATGAAAATAATAATAACTAAATGGAATATGTACAGAACCAGTATTGTGCCCAACCCCCCCGATGGCTATTATGTCACCATCACCATTGATGCTGTGGAGTCCCAGACTGGGCCGGTGGCAGGTGGGAACTCTGTTGAGCTGGATTCTGGTACTGGATTCGGGAACACACAGACCATCACTGAAGGCAGAATGGCCAGAGTCCTTGAAGGAGGAAGAGCTGACAGTTTGACCCTCGTGACACCTCAGCTTTACACCAAATAGGACATAGATGGGCTGGAATCCCTCACTGGTCAGTTTGGGGTCACCTGCCCTGTCCACTCCTCCCTGCAGGTGCTGCCTTTCACTTTCCTGCATCCCCAGTGTGGTGCACAAGATCCAGCAGTGGCCTTGGTCCGCACCTCAGCTCTTGGTACTAACTCTGAACACGGGGTGTTACCACTGCCAGCAGCAGATGCTGTCTGTGAGAACAGGCTGCTGACTTCAGACCCTGCAGTTAGTTAGAAGAACTGTGCTGAAAAGTAAAATCACTGAACAGAATTAGTTCTGTTCTCACTCAAACCAGGACAAACTATGTCCTCAAACACAATAGTCACATGTTAATGTGCATACAGGTATTTAATTAAGTCCTTCCCTGGTAGCTTTTTTCCCTGACTGTAGTTGAGTTCAAGTCATAGGCCAAGTGACAACTTCTCGAAGGGAAGCTGGGTGGAGGGGATATATAGGTAACCCCCAAAACTGAAGATTCTGCACTTGTGACATAGCCTGTGGATCGATAAGACAAATGCAGCCTTGTTCTGCCTGTTACCAGAGGTGTCAGGGTGTGAGCCAGTGTTGGGAACCACATGACTCAGAGCTGTGCCTCAGCTTCTCATGCCTGATGACAGCTTTTCCTTGAGTGCAGATCAGCATTGCTCGGGAATATACAGCTGCTCACATGATCTGATTTATGCCAGATTAACTCAGTACAGGGAGTAAATGAATGATGGGTACAGACAGACAGATGCACGTTTGATTCTGACACAGAAAAAATTATTGCACTTTAGAAGTTTGCAACAGTGGTTTGGTTTTTGTTTTTGTTTTTTTTTAATCTGGTGTTTTCTGATCGCTTGGCTTGCTTACTTTTTATGCTCAACCTAAATGCTGAGTAGCTGGAAAATATGTGGAAAAATGAATCCTTATGAGGTGTTGGAAGCTCTGAAGTGGTACAGGGAACTGTGTAAGGAACTGTGAAGAGAAGGAAGCTGTATGGGATAGGTGAAAGCAGGGCTTGGGTTTTGTTCTGCAGATTCTCTGCATATCAAAGGATTATGCTTGCTCCTTTTTTAATGCTTGATTTATTCTTTGTTACTTTATTTCTGACCACTTTTAAATCAGTTTAAGTCCTCTGCTTAGTTTTAAATTCCATATAATCAGCAGTTGGCTTCCCTCAGTCTGTATTGCCTTTTTTGGCCATTTCGGTACCGTAGAAAGAGTGGTAACGGGAAAGACCAGGGCCAGAACACGTGCCTAGCATTTTCTTGAAATACAATGGCAAAGTGGCATCCTTCCTCTCACTGCAGCCTTGCTCTGAGCTAGTTGGACACTCTTAACGATGGTCCAAAATACTGGCTGATCACCCTGACTCACATTCCCTTTTTGTAATAACTGCATACAGATGAAGAGTTGAATTTGCAGTGCTCTGTCAGATCTGTCGGCCAAAACAAATTAAGGTGTGTACTGGAAAGAAGGGAAGGAAGAAGTTCCA
This sequence comes from Chloroceryle aenea, assembly GCA_013399075.1. Classification (NCBI taxonomy): domain Eukaryota; kingdom Metazoa; phylum Chordata; class Aves; order Coraciiformes; family Cerylidae; genus Chloroceryle; species Chloroceryle aenea. The sequence goes on along the minus strand of VWZY01000683.1, from coordinate 225,639 downwards.
AACTTAGTGTCCATTTCTTGCACTTAAGGTTTTTTTTGTTCCTCAGAACAGCCATGTAAGGTCTGTGTCTGACATGTCTGTTGCTAAGAGGGATGGCGTTCCCTGTTTAATACTGCCCGCGGAAGCGGGAAGGAAATGTAGGCTGCTTGATTTTAAATTGGCAAGTGGCCTGCTGTTTAATGGGATAGTGGACGTGTTCAGATGTTGCTTTATGAATAAATTCATTTCCTGACATATGTTTTACATTAGAGCATAGTTACTTGAGTTTGCTTTTTTTTTAATCTGTTTGATCTTATACAAATGAGAAATAGTAGAGCTGTGATGGTACTGTCAGCATTTCCTAACATCGCCTAACAGAGGAACCTCTATTGGCCTGTGTAGAAAATATTTAGGGTGATACTTTCTTTGTAGAGAAGAAGTTTAATAATTATAACTCAAAAATACCTGAGGCTGAAAGGCAGGGATGAAAATCCATATTCTACTGATGGGCATCAAGGAATTTAAGTGGGCAGCTCCTCCCCAATGCTCCTGTTGCAAAATCGACTTTGCATTTAGAAAAGCATAATTTTAATTTCTTTAACTGTTTTTTAAAATCTCTTTAAAAGTAGTAGCAGCTATGACCCATAGATCCCCTCTCCTCTGCTTGCCAAACAGAAACTCTTCACTAGCAGTGAATGCCTGTGTTGCAGTTTCCCTATGTTCATAGGTCATGTATGTGATCAAATGGTTTGTGTCTAAAAGCACTAACACAAAGCGTGTTGGTTTTCTTTCACTAATGCATTATGCATTAATGCATAATCTTTCAGTAATGCATTTAATTACTTCAATAAAACTAGATAGAGACAGAATTCTCCCTGGGACTTCAGTAGCCGCTGAGCTTTTACAAGTTTCCTTTGTCAGTCTTTGTATCAGAGATCTTTTTACTTTGTTGCTGGAAGATAGAGGAGTGTTTGCCTTGTATAGCTGTCAAAAGAATCTGAAAAGTGGTAACTGGCAATCACTTCTCTTTATCTTATGTTCTCTTCAACTGAAACACACGAAGTTTATATAATAGTCTTAGAGCCACTCTGACAAAGCTGACAGACTCGGGGGACTGTAAGTAGAAAACTGTTTCTCCGTTCAGTGACTAAGTGAATCCATTTTTCTTTCTCTACCCCAGTGAAAAAATATTGGTGCTTTAGGTAATGAAATGCTGTAGATAACATGAGAAGTGCTAGATCTCTCATACATAAATTTTTTTGACTACTTTTGCTGTGATCTCTGTATAACAAAATGGCTTATTTTCCTTTTGTTAGGTAATTTCACAAGCAAAAGTCTGTGGAATCACCAACGAATCTGAGACAGTCAAAAGACTTCGTTTGGCTATTGCTAATAAAGATTTTACATTCAAAGCAGGACAGTGGTAAGATCTTCTGATAATTGAGGGGAACATTGCTAGCAGAGGTCCACTATAACAAAATGTTAAAAGGGTTCTGATACTTAGCCTTAGAATAAAGTGTTAATCTACATAATAAAATATTTTATTCTTGGTTGCTCTGTCAAATAAGCTGGTATTTAGCATAATTTTTAAATACCCACTATTAAATATGCTAATATTAATTTTATAGGGGAAAAGAATGGATATTGATCTGTTCAGCTGGATTGTTTTGGTATTTTCCTCTGCTTTATGTATATCACATTGTTTCTTCAAGAGTACTTTGAAATACACTGCAAGCTGTCCTTACTGTCTTTACTTACTGGTTACTTTTACAGCAGAGCTGAGATAGCTGATTTGCAAGTTTCTTAGTCTTGCTTTATAATTAATTCAGAATTGCCTGTTAACTTGTAGGGGAAAAAAATAAGTTTTCCACTCTGAAAATTATGCCTGTTGAGCTCAAATTAATATATAAATATAGATAGACAAACTGGAAAATAAAAAAAAAAAATAAAGTATTAAGCCTTTGAAATAATTAGCAGTTTGTTTAAACAACCTTACAGCTTTTTTTTTTTTCCCAGGGAAGTAGTGAATTTTCATTTTTGTCATCCTTCCTTGTTAAAATTGCTCCTGCCTAATCACTTTTTTTTCCTCTCTTAGACATTAATTTAAAACTAATTGCTTTTGGCATTGGACGTATTTAAATGTTCTTAAACTTTTTATTATGTTAGGCCATCTGAAAGAGGTTTTGCTAGAATCAAAGTATAGCTCCTAGGGTATTAACAGCATATGTTACTCATGTAGTGTTAAAATGCTGGCTTTTAAATTTAGAACCAGAACACAAGATGTTGATTGCAGTAATTTGTTTGTGGAGTAATTTGCTGGAGTTTTTTGCACATGTGCAGTGACTCATATTAAATTCTTGCTTGCCAGTCCTTGGAAAGTGCATTTACACTCCAAAAATGTTTTAGAAATTATCATGCTAAAAACTGAAAGCTTTAATTATAATTACTCTTTTTCATTTTCTTCTTCCTTGAGAGTATTCTAATGCTATTGTAAGGTATACAACAACTTTTCTATACTTACAGCTATAAACCATGGCTGCATTTTTTTGATGAGCTTTATGAAACACCAGGCCACAATTTCCTGAGTAGAAAAGGCTAACTTGTTAGAATCAGCTGTACTAAGATGTTACAGCCAAAGATCGTCACTAAAATGTATATATCTTTTTAAAGTGTTCTAATTTTCAAGCTTTCCAGAAGCAAATTTGCTTTTCAGGCTTACTGACAGATCCTTGTCTTCATCTGACTTCAAGTAATAAAGAAGATACTTGTTGCTGTTACCTGTTTTGATTTACTAAAACCTGCATTGAGATAGATGAGTGTTAGAAATACTTTAAAGAAATGTCTTTCTGTTTTTGATGTTTCTGATCTCTCTCCCTCCAGCAATTGCTAATGGTTGCTCTTCTCTTAAGAGATGTGGCTTAGGTAGCCTTTAAGAGGAGGGAAGTGAAAACCCACCATAAGACCTCTGGTTTACATCTCTTGTCCCTTTCCTTGTGGGTTTCTATAGGTTCATTTCTTTTCTTTTTCCCTACAACTAGGTCTTTTCTCTTAAGCTGTCACAGCATTTCTTCAGGAGTCCTCTTACCTACACACAGCTGAGACAAGCCATCAGAAATGCAAGCTAGTCCACTCTGATATAGGATACTATTCCCTGAAATCTTTATGATTATGTAACTGGGAGAGAAATACTAATTGAGAAAGAAATGTACACAGTACTTCAGAAGGGTAAATAACTGTATTTGATTTAGGTTTTATGGCAATGTTTGGTTTTGTATATATGTCACCTGGCAGAATAGGGTGTCCCTATATGTCAAGCAGAACAATTTGACTTGAATGTAAATTGTTACTTTATGACATAAATGTGTTTTTTCTTGTTAATGTAAGTAGTAAGATTATGTTCCACCAGAGGGTGGTAAAGAGCTTTAGTAGTATCTTGAGATGTTCTTTGGTACAATAAATACTGCAATACAACAGTTGTGCTTTCTAATCTCTTAGATCCTTACTGCCAGGAAGTCTGAGTCCCGTGCTTAGTGGGGTTGCAGAAGCTGAGGACAGCACAATAAGCTGCCTCAGCACTTTCTGATTGTTGACCTTTCATTTGCAGTCAGATACATTTATACATCATCAAGTTTATTACCACAGATTTATTTTTTTTTATCACTATGGTACTGAATAGATCACACTTTGTCCATTCTTTGAAAGGAAAACAGGGTATTTTTCTTCAGAGGTGAAGCTTTGTGGAGTAGGCAGCATTTTTTTCTTTAAAAAGTAGTGAACTATTCAGAGTGCTTCTCTCCTCAAGAATTTGTGATCTCTGTGAAAAATACAGCTTTGCTATTCAAAGAAATATCTGTGCAGCAGAAGCCAGTCTCTATTTGTTGTTGCTCCTTTAACTAATAATGAGCCAGTCTAACTCACTTGAGCTGAATAATGATTCTCTACACTTGGCATTGCTTACCACTGGGGTTGTTTCTGAAGTAGTTTTAAACATGAGTTTTATTTTGAAATACAGGAATTTTGTCATGAGCAGTAGAAAATAGAAGTATTTAAAGATTTATGCAACACAAAGGAGTTTAAACATTAGATCGTAAACTGACTTCAACTTTTTCTGATACTATTTGGAATATCAAAGCCTTAGAATCATAGAATAGTAAGGGTTGGAAGGGACCACTGGAGATCATCAAGTCCAACCCCACTGCCAACTCAGGAACACCCAGGGCAGGCCACATAGGATCAGATCCAGCCAGGTCATGAAAGCCTCTAGAGAAGGAGACTCCACAACCTCTCTGGGCAGCCTGTTCCAGGCTTTGTCACTCTCACAGTGAAGAAGTTTACCCTCATGTTGAGGTGGAACTTCCTGTGTTTCACCTTGCTACCATTACCTCTCATCCCACCATGGGGCACCACTGAAAGAGACTGGCTCCTTCTGCTTGACACCCACCCTTCAGATATTTGTACACATTAAGATGTGTACAAATATCTCAGTCTTCTGAGTCTTCTCCTTTCCAGGCTAAACAGCCCCAGGGCTCTCAGCCTTTCCTTATGAGAGATGTTCCAGTCCCTTAATCATCTTTGTAGCTCCTACTTTTATGAAAATGAATTATAGTGCATATATATAATGGCTTGCCTTCCATTCTCTCTAATTGCTGGGGTTGCAAAAGCTTAGCCATATGTTACCTTCTAATCTAATGTGTGGTTTCCTTAACAAAAAAAAAAAAAAAAAATTTATTTCAGTTCAGTTTCCTCTCAAGTAGAGAGACCTGCCACGAGAGGGCACTGCAGTTCAATAGGTAAAGCAATTCTGCTTCTAACTGATTTTTCACATGAGAAATTCTTTACAGTCTGTGGTTTTATATCAGATATTTCATCATTCGAAGAAAAGAAAATGTTTAAAGTAATTTGCCTAAAATGAGTTTCCAGGTCTTTGAAAATATGAAAGTTTGAAAATTGATGAGCCCAGCAAAGGGACCAAAAAGAGTGGGAACTACTCCACTCTACCAGATTGTATTATGGTTTTGTTTAATATGCAAATAATTTATTTAAGAACATAGGATTCTAGTCTGTTGTGAGATGTAGCATCTAATGCTAAAAGCAGAACTGTTGAAAAACATTCTAGCTTAACAAGGTGATGACATTTTTAGATGAAAATAATTCTAAGGAAATGGCATTACTCAAGATCAAATCCTTTTTTTGGAAAACTTACATTATGGTAATGAAGATAACTTTGCAAAGGCAGGATAATTGAAACAAAGGCAACATATTTTTTTAATAGTTATTGTTTTCTATGTTTGGGGTTGTTGGCTTTTTAAAAAAACTTTTGTTTCTGTTGTGTTTAGGGTTGATTTCTTTATCCCTGGAGTATCAGTCATTGGGGGATTCTCAATATGTTCAAGCCCTGGCCTGCTAGAACGAGAAGGAATATTGGAGCTGGCAGTAAAGCACACCATTCATCCTCCTGCTCACTGGATCCACACTGAGGTAAATGATACGAACTGTGAAATTCAGCCTTTTTTTTCTTTTCCTTTCAGTTTATTTTTGGGGGAGGTGGGATGGGTAGTGTATGTGAGTTCTGACCACTTTTTGCTATTGACTGCAAAATTCCTGTTGACTTGTTTAACCATTTTTAATACAATGCAAGTCTTAAAAGCTTTTGTTTAGTAAGGGATTGAAATTGGATATTTATGTGGCAATACGGTTATTGTGATCTTTTGCCTTCACTTGTGCTTGGTGGACATTGAGGGATACTGTAGTTAGTCCCTGTAAGAGTTTTCCCTTCTTTAGAATTAATGAACTGAAAAGTGGAAAAAGCCCTCTGTTCTAACTTGAGAACAGGCTGTGTCACACATGACAAAGTTACATCTGATAACTTGCCATCATTCCTGGCCATTTCTGTAAATAGAAACTGGTAGTCATTGTCAGATAAATATAGATTACTAAGGGGGAGCAAAGACAGATATTTAGATCAATTTTTCTGAAATTATTAATAATAATACAGAATACTTCATAATTTCTGTAGTGTTCTTGAAATTATGCAATATGTGTATAATACTGACATAACCTAAAGCTATATTAAAAGTAAATGCTGACACTTTGGCTTCTTGCAGTGCGTTGTTCATCTGTTTACCCCATTTAGTTATAGTCAGAGTCCAGTTTCTGCCACTGATCATATTTCATAGATATGAAAATAAGAACTTTTGTTCTTTCCAGAGCCTCCTGTGTGATTTACTGTTCTCTGCCTGGCATTTGTATTTTTCAAATGTGGCTGCAAAGTTTAAACTGACAGATTCTGCAGGGTTTACAAATAGTGCTCTTTTGTTTGGTGACCAACAGTTACAGTAAAAACTGATGCAAATTTACTAGAACTGAGAATATGCAGAGTGGTACTAATCTAGTAGCTACCACGTGACCAATCCACATTATTTTAATTGGAGTCATATTAAGTTATCTCCACTGGAACATAAACAAAGTAACCCTTTTCAGATGTTCTATAGAACTTCCAGTGCACATTGGCAGCAGACCCCGTAATGCCCAAGAGGTTTGTCTGGGTTTTGGCATTGCTCTTTGGAGAACACAAAGCCTTCATCATTCTCAGTCTCTGAAGACTCTTTTAGGATTTTTGATGTTTTAAATCAGTTTGCTGTTGTTGAGTTTTCTGGTTGAATTTATAGGAAAATCTGTAGTTAGTGGGTAAGCTAGGTCAAACCTGATGCTGTGGAGAGACCTCCAGGGTATATATGGACTCTTCTAGCTAAAGAAAAGTGCATGTTTTTCCTCAGGAAAGAAGAAGAAAAAAATATGCAACCTTTTCAAAATTCTAGGTTGCTGTATGGTGAAAAAACTCTGGTACTTGAAGTTACTTCTTTAGTTGGTACCTAAGGGTAAAGATGTTATGGGAGTAGTTAGTGCTCATTTACTCAACATACCTGTATTTTTTAGGGGTATTTATTTTTCATATTACTGTATATAAAGCAGTAAGTTTTGGCACAATATACGTTGTAGCTTTAGGAAAACTATAGCCTTTTCTTTAGAAAAACATCCGTGTAATGTGTTGATTGCTTCACTTTTCTGCCTAAGCCTTTTCAATGTTGTAGTTACAAACCAGGCTAAAGGACAACACTTTCTCACCACATTACTCCAGAATCGTATTGTTTTTTTTCTTGAATATTGACTTCCTGTTGTCACTGCCATGGCTAAAGAACTGAAATTTGTGGGAGGCTGGTGGTTGAGTTTCTTCCTGTGTCCAATCTTGATAAGCTATAGCCGGTTAAGGAAGCAGATTAGACAATAATGTTTCTCCCAGAAAATGCTGATTTCGACAGCGGGTACCATGTTCTGTGCCCTCCTCCTGCAGCATGAACCTGGAACACTTTTGGATTCGTGCATCTCTAAACCAGTGAAACATGGTGGGAAAGCCTGGCAATGTACATTGGAAAGGGAGGCAGAAATTAGTTCCATATAATGAGTTCTGATTGTCTTACGCTGTAATCGAGAGATGAGACTTTATGCAATAATTAAGAAAGGCAAGAAACTTATTTTTAATGGTCATGCTCACTACTTCAGGAACCTCTATGGTGTGTGCACTACCTTTATATATAAGGGCCAAATATATGTCCTGAAATGAGTTCTGTTTTCTGCTCTTACTTGTTCTGCTAGCTTGCAGTGATACGTGAGAACTCGCCTGACTTCTCTATACTGCAGTTTCATCCTTCATACTGGGAGGAAGTGCTGGTTCACCAAGAAGATACTGACCCAAATGGTGTTTTCATTGTAGCTTTTCTTTTCCACGTATCAAACCCCCATGCTTTGGCATGTTTCTACAAGAAATAATTTCTACAAGTAGAGAGGAACAGAGAAGGTTTTGCCCTAATTTTTTTTTCTTCTGCAACTCTGAAGTTGCAAATGCAGAAGTGGCTCTGCAAAAAATATTCCTGTGGATACTTGCTTCTCTTCTCAGTGGTTTTTATTTTTTAGGAATAGAGATGGAAAAACATTCAGCATCTGTGCAGCTCATTCTGACCTCATTTTGTGACCTCAAAGCATGGCCACTTTTGACATGAGACTGGTTTGAGTAAAAGTGTGATTTCACATGTTAACCTCAGGTTTTCACAAGCATATGCTGCTGTTAGAAAAATCCTTGCATGAATCACTCCTCTTTCAACTCTTATGGGAGTGGGAAGGGGGAGTCACCATCCCACCTTATCAGAAGACTGCAGCTTCTGAGAGTGGAACTAGATGCCTAGAGATACCGAAGCAGATTATTTCAGATAGCTGGAAACTGTGTTTATTTTAAAGTGCTTCAGTTTTTCCTCATTGGTCAATAAAAATAAAATGAATAACAGCCCAGCGAGTCTTGTGGCTGTGGCGCAAGAAGATTAATATTTCACCTTTTGCCTTTAGTTCTGAAATTAAATATCTTCTTTTCCATCCTAGTGTACTCTTGACTCAGAAGTGGCTCTGCGAGTGGGAGGTGATTTCTTCTTTGATCCTCAGCCTGGTGACTCCCCTGTAAAACTAGTGCTGATAGCAGGGGGTGTTGGAATTAACCCATTGTTTTCTATACTGCTGCATATAGCAGATCTTCACGGATACCAAGAGGGTAAAGGAAATGGATACAAAATGGGAACAGTGAAGCTGTACTACAGTGCAAAAAAGACAAGTGAACTCTTATTTAAGGTAAATAATTAAAAAAAAAAAAAGCCAAACAAACCAACAAATAAGTCTTGATATTCATCTGTTAGTGTGTGGATCATTCTGTTGCCAAATTCCAGAGAGACCCTCAGCGTAGGACACTGTACAGAGACAAAAATCACTTCCTGCCTCAAACCCCCTGTGTGTGTTTTGCTAATTACTGATGTCCGTGTACAAATGAAGGTAGTTACCAGACATGCCTGGTCTCACTGACTTCACTGGTAAGTCAGTTAGCCCTAATGTCTACATTTTACTGCAGTCTCATCAGAGCATCACCATATACTAAAGACTACCTATAGAGTGTAATATATGTGTAATATACACTTAGAGTACTGCATAATGCTGTATGCTAGAATACTGTAACCACATAGCCTCACCACAGAGTATATTAACTTAAAGAATCAAGAGCAATTATATCCAAGAGAAATACTTTTCTAAAATAATAGGGAAGCTTTATTGGTAATGTGTTTTTAGGTACTGGTGTGAGAACGAAGGATTTATAATCCTTGTTGTAAATGTTGATGAAGCCATTCTACACAGCAGTGAAAGAGCAGTTGTTACACTCATCCATTAAAGGTCCACTGATGACATTTAGGGGTCCAATTAGCATAGCTTCTGTAAAGAAACATCCCAAATGATTTAGGTTTCTTTAAAGCATTGAAAGCTTGTAAGATAAATGTGGAAACCTGTCATGGATCCAGACATTGTGTATAGGATCCATCACTAGTTCTGCTTGTGAACTTTCTCCATATTTCTAGATGTTTGCTTTCTTTCAAAAGTCATTTATTTGTTACTAGAAGCAGAACAATTAACTGGAACCTATCTATTTTTCTTTTTGGACAACAGCTGATCTCCCAGTCTGTTCTAAGCACAGAGAGCTTTCAGTGTAGGAGCTAGCATGTCCTGAGTTTCTCTTCAGCAGTCTTATCACAGCAGAGCTTTTACCTTAGAGCTTCTGGGATGGAACAGAATGCAATGTCATGCCACAGTGCTTAAAATGTATCCTTCCCTCCCTTCTCCATGTGTCCCTCCAATCCAGAACAGACCTATGCAAATTCACCTCTGTGCAGAGGATTGAGGCAGAGGGATCACTAGAGTCTTTATGCTGTTGGTGTGATACATCTGTACAGATCTCCATGAGGAACTACATGCTGGATTGTTGCTAATGGTTGGGAGGACTTCTTCCCTGAAAAAGCAGCTGCAAATAGGCTGACAGGGACAAAGGGCAACGAGAACGTAGTTGGCCTTATCCTCATTTTGGATGTCCTCTCATTTCACAAGCAGACCTGCTGCTTTTGAAAATTTCATTACTCAAACTGGTAGAAGCATCGGGTGTTAGAGTTCTAGAAGATGACACGCTGCCATTGCTACTTCCAGATGCCAGTTAGCTGGGTTCTCCTCATTTCATGAGGACTGAGCATGAGCCTCATTTCTTACTGTGATTGGGACACCAGGGGCAGGTCTTCTCTCTTAGGTCCACATTGCTCAGCTGTCTGTTTCATTTTGCTTGGTAACTCACAGGGTGGCAACAAGCCTGCTGAGGTGTTGAAATTCAGTCACAGCCAGCCAGTCTCTTGCCTTGGGATACTAGAAAATAGTGACTTTGCTGGTAGACATCACCGTGTGTGCGAGATTCTGCTGCTTTCTGTCCATGTCACTGAATTAGATAGTTCTGAGTTAGAAGCAAGTGTTGTGAATGACAGCAGGATTATTTAAGCAGGTGAAGTCCTTCCTACCTTGGGCTACTTTCTGCCTTGCTTCTAGGACTTCAACTCAACTGGACGTGATTAGTTTCAAAAGTGCTATCAAATTCTATGTGCTTCCTATGAAGGGGACACAAGTTCAGAGCCACATCCAGAAGACTGAAAGCAGACCAATATTATAGGTACTACTTTGAGCCACTCTCCCCTGCGTGCTGCTGCCTGCAGGAGGTTCAGAGGGCAGCAAGGCTGTGAAAACCTTGTGGGATGAAACCTAAACAAGAAAGATTATGTTGTGCAAAAAGCCTTTTGTTAGCTGAAAATTGCACTTGTAAAGAACCCAGAAACCCCAAAACTAGGGGTTAAAGAGTAACGTCTTTAGCTCTAATTACCAGTATCAGCAGGAGTAGTGGAGCAGTACACTGCAGTGTCTCTCTGTGCTGCTCTTCATTTCTTGGCTTTTCAGGGAATAAGAAACATTTGTCCATAATCTGAAAATCCGAAGTAGTGCAGAATCTACACAGTAACTAAATCTTAGTTTCAGAACTAACTATGGCATCTGACAGATGTTTTTCTTTTACTGTGATTTGAACTGAAGCTGCTGGGTTTTTGGTGGTAACTATTGCAGTTGTGATTTAGGGAGTTGAAAGTTACGAGTTTATACTCTGGTAAAAATAGTGTTAGCATTACATGGTAGGTGTTTTCTCTTGGAGAACACAAGAGAGTAAAGGGTGTAGTAATCTTACCAAGAAAGTTCCTAACGAATGGTAAATACTGCAGGATGGGTTTTTCTAAATGGAAACTCATATGGAAGTGGAAGGAGGCAATGTTGAGAATTCTATGTGGGGAAGAAATCAAGAAAGTATGTAACCCTTCTTAGATCCAAGTAAAAATTGCAACCTATTGTAAGAAAGGAGAAAAGCACTAAGAGAGCTGGTAGCATATTCACATTGCAGGCATGGCAGTTCTGCATACAAGCGTGGTCAGCTCTGTGAAATGGTGCTGAGAACTTCACGGGCTTGAAAGTGCAAGAGTCTTGGTACTCAGTGCTAATCCCTGGGACTGCATGCATACATATCCTCTGATGTAATGGCCTGTGGTATAAGCAAGTGTGTTTAACATTACAGAAAAATATTCTTGGTCTGATGAATGCATTTCCTGGAAAGATCACATGTCACTTCCACATTACCCAACAGAGTTCCCAGATCTGTAAAGAACTTCAGCCACATGTTACAGGTAAATATAATGGCAATGTACACAGATGATATCTAAAGCCTATGCTTAATTCCATCCTAGAGGATGAAGCTATATGCATGATTTAGTATTTTTTATATTTAAAGATTCAAAAAGAGATGCGAGTTAAACCTGAAAAATTTCACTGCACAAATTACTGCAGAGAAAAATTTTCCCTTTGCAGTTTTTGTTTTCATTTCTAGTAAATCTCTCTTAATTCTAAACTTTATACCAGTATTTCCCACTGCAAACTTTATTCCAGAAACTATGAAGCAAAGCAGTTCCTTTGCTTGGGGTGGGATTGAAGGATAAGCTGCCTCTTTGTGAGAGATACTTCATCATGTTTCCATTTCTTTTGTATTTGTGTTAGAAGTACTTACCTTTTTTTATTTTATTGGAATGTGGGATTTTCAGTTGTATGCAAGCCATGTTCCTCTTCAGTGACTAATATCCTATGCATTCCAGCTGCAGTCTAAACCCCTAGAAGAACAAATGGGTTTGGAAGCCTCGGATCTTGATCCTGATTATCCTTAAATGGGCTTGGCATTTTTAAGAAATGCCTGTCTGAAATACCTCTAACGAGTCATGCTTTTGGAAATTACTTTATGATCAAATTTTCTGTTCTCATTTCCTACTTTTTTCTTTGTCAGAGGGAAGAATATCCAAAAAGGAACTAGAAAAACATGTATCTAAGGATACTTTATGGTACATCTGTGGTCCGCCTCCAATGATAGAATCTATCTCCAAACTACTGTCCAACATTGGTGTTCCTAGAAACTGTGTTTTCTTTGAGAAATGGTGGTAGTGATGCCTGCTGAACAGAAAACATATTGGTTGTTTCCACTGTATTTTGTTAAGCTAAAATGTACAGAAATGGACTATGAATTATTTGGAAGATTTTACTTCATACATAAAGATGTCCTCAATCACAGCGGTGTTCCTTTAATCGAAGTGTAATATACCGGTAATACAGTGGTGCTGCTCTGGGGGGAAAAAGTGATTTTTATATTAAAGACATAATTGTTCTGGGTTTTTTTGAGGGCTTGCTTATTTCTTACAGGTAGCAGTGTGCTTTCCTTTTATACACTTGTTTTGTTACTCAGCTTTTAAAAGCATTTCAGTGCCTCATTAGTGGTTGTAGAGCATTAGTTGTGCAGCAATGCCTGGTCAGTTTACAATAAATAACAACTCAGGCCATAACTTCTGAGTCTGCTCCAAATTGTTATGCTAATGATTGAACACCCTGTCTTCCCCAGTCCTCTATAATAAATTAATATTTTTACAGAAGTAGAGTTGCTCTGTTGTGACTTCATCTTTTGCCTTTTCTTGTTAAAAAAGCAACCCTTTATAAGGTTTAAGTCAGTCAACTGTGACAGTAAGAGACACTTTTCATAATGATACTCAGACTTGAGTTACAAGTACTGTGTGTAAATGGTGAAGAATCCATTACTTTGTGCCAGAGGTGTACAGAGTGATTCACTTAACTTGTGTCCCTTGCTGGTGCTGAGAGAGCCTGTCCAGCTTGTGCTCGCCTGTGCCCCATCCTCAAAAGCAGCAATGGCCAGACAGGAAGCTTGTAATCCTGCTGCAGTACAGAGTTTCAGAAGGGTCCAGGACATACCTGTTTTGTTTGGAAAAAAGTCTCTGTAAAGCTTGCTCTTTTAAGGTGTGAGTGTACTGCTAGGTATACTGGCTGACACCTCAGCCCTTCCTGAAGAAGCTTCTTTCCCCAACTCATCAGAGAAATGATGAGACAAAAAAGCATCATGAATTCATTAATTATTTGTAGAGACAGTTCAGGTCCTTAAAATTGGTAGAGATTGCCACTGTGTATTTGATGACCTGAAAAGGAGGTTGCAAAAATCCTGATCCTGTCACCCCCTTTCCAGCCTATAACAGTATGGGGGGTGTGAAGCACTTAATTTTTCAAGCATCAATTCCCAGTGCTTGGCTAAAAAGGCCTCCAGCCCAGCTGCAGCTGTCTCAGTAGGTGGAGTATAGCCTCTAGTCTTAACCTCTTTTTATCAGTGTCTGATATGTTTTACAGCTTGTAGGATATCTCCTGCCACATCTGCATTCACCTCCTCTGCAAAAGCCAATGACACAGCCCAACTAGGAAACTCTAAGCTCTTGCTTTGTGTGTAGCACAAGAATCCTACTCCATTGTTGCAGAAGTTGACTGAATAACTGAAATAATCCTCATGCTTTCTGAGCATCAGAGACCAAAATCCATACTCATTGCAGCTCAGAACAAACACAGCTTAGGGGAGTGGGCTCTATTTTCAGTTAGGAAGATAGTGCCAGGATGAGGCTTTGCCCATAACCTGTCATCTTTTGGTGCCTGCAGCCTCATCCCCTTTGGTTTGTGCCGCTCTGCTGTGCAGCACAAGACACGAGGTGGCATTACCGGCCTCCTCAGCAGTCATGGCAGACCCAGAGGGGATGTCTCATCAAATCCCCTCCTACTCAGAGGAGAGGAAGATTGATTCTGAGTACCCCTATTTCAAGGCGCAGTTCCTTGTTTGTTCACCCTAGACTGTAAATAGGACAGTGTGCTTGTCACAAAAAATAAAACCAAGGGGGTTTTGTGTTCACAAAGATAGCAATTGACATGTCAGAGCTTGACGCTTGAAGGAAGCGGGTTTTTTTTCCTGGAAACATGCAATACATTGCTTATTGGGAAGTACTGGTGCCCTAAAAATCAAAAACACGTGCTGGCCTGAATGTTTTAACAGTGTAATGATAAAAAGATTCTGAGAAGCCTGTAAAAAGCATGTAAATGTTGTTTTTCTTATGACTTTTAAATCATTAAGTGGATTATAAATGGAATTACCCTTTTTATTTCTTAATGCACACACTTTCTTTGGCCCAAATGACATCTCTTTCACAGACCTCTCCCTAGATCTGCACCAAAACGTCCATTTAACAAAAGGCATTGCAAAACCCTTTGCATCTGTAATCATCCTCTTTTCCCTCTAACCTCTTTCTGTCATCCCCTGTTATACTCAGATGGAGCACTACAGGGCAAGGAAGGACACGTCTCTAGTTCTATGGACTCACACACTTGAAGAGCAGTATTAAACACACACCCCCACACCACGTGCACCCTCGAGAAAATAAAAAAAGCTTCATACCACCCCCACCCCAAACAACAGTAACCTCAGTTACTGTTAACAGGAAGTTCTCTCTTACCTTGAAGGGTTGTCCTGCCAAAGGGCACAGAACACCTTCATTTCATAATGCACAGAATGGTAACAAATGCCATTTCTGAGCCAAGAAGCCAGGAAGGTTCTTCACAGCCCCTTCCTCCATTGCCTTTTCCTGCTGACACTTAGGAATCTTCTGGAATTCTATTCTGTCCAGAGTTTAGTGGTCTTGTGAAACATCAGTTTCACCCTGAAGTCTATTACTGGATCTGACTCCACCATAACTGAAGTGAGAAAAAAACCCAGGAAATTTAACCTTTATAATCATATGGTCTACAAATAATTAAATAAATGTGATCTTAGCCTACGCTGGCAGCAACAGAGCAGCCCCTGCTGTTCAGCAGCTACCAAGTTGGAGAAATATCCTCATCACATTTTTGACTCACAACATGTCATCTTAGAAAATGCTTATTCCTCTTACATTTGTGTCATCAACCCAGGAGCAACTTCAGGAGAAAAAGCAGACTGTTTATTTTTTTCTTTTATTGCAACAAAATATGAGATATGTGTCCATCTATACATTTATATTTAAGCTTAGTGATATGGTTTGTCAGTTACCTGGTGTTACAGCCTTATTAGACTGAATCTTTTTCTTCTTCCTGTGACATTTATTTTACCAGTTTGCTGTGTGATCATCTGGTACAATGAATATGAAGTATTCCTATAGGATTTGTATTAATTAACTGGCAAAAGAGTGGCTATTCAGTTATCATTACATCATTTTAGTTAGTAGGGTGCCTTTATAGTGAACAACACAAAGCACTTAAATTGAAAAGCTTTTTTTTCCCCCTTCAGCATATCAGTAAGGTACTGATTAGAGTCAACTGCCACATTCAGCACCACAGGCATCCTTCTGCTGATGGGGGCTTTGGCGAGGGTCGCCTTTTAAAGCCCGGAGCACACCTCTGCCAACAGCCCTGAAGACATACAAATGACATCTACAACTCTCAGTTCATAGGTGCACTGGTATTGCTGGCCAGCACTCCTCACACTTCTGAAAAGCATTTATCAGCAAGAAATTCGTATCTGCTCTTCTTACACTCTTCAGTTCCGAGAGGATGAAATTCCTGCATGAAAAGCTGATTCTGCTTTATTTCTGCCCTATAATTGGCTCCCTGAGGCCAATGTACAGTCACGGCAACTACAAAGAAGAAGCAGGGTATCCAACTGCAGAGCCCTTCCTCTGCTCACCTCGAAGCAGGCCGAGAAAGGAGACAAATTAGAGGGGGTTGGGGGGGACTATATTGTTTTGTACTTAGCTTCATTTCCATGCATATGTTAAAGCTACTTTGAGCGATTTCAGTTACACTGTTTTCAAGTGCACAGAGTCAATAATCAAAGAAATTATGCAAGATGAAGCGCCAGTCAAATCGTTTGTGCATTTAACCCCTCCTGAACTCTACATGAACTGTCTTCAATATGGACTTCCTACTCATCTTAGTTCTACCCCTGCCCCTTGCTGTTTGTTTTAATATAAAACCTCTTTTCCATCTTTCATTTATTTTGGCCACTCCTCTTTGACATCTTCATTCAGCTTTTGACATTCCTTCACTTGTCTGAGCTGGATTTTCTCCTTTAAAGTCATCCTATTTATCAATTGTTGTCGTGTTCAGATGACCACTTGCTTTAAACACCAGCATGCCTAACTCCTTCTCCCAGCCCATGTTCTCCTCCACCAAAGACAGGCAGGTCTTGGGACTTCCCTACGCAGGAGTTGTTCTGGTCTAACAAGGGCGCATTCGTGTTAAAATACACCAAAGTGCCACTTGTGTGTGCTGTTGTGCTTCACTGTCACCGGCTGGCATCAGAAACTCCTCGCAGTAGCACAACCTATTATCTCCTTCCCGAGGCATGCTGGCAACATGCACTGGTGTCTCCTTCCCTTACAAGAGAGGCGTGGTAAGATTAATTTGCATCCTTACTGGGAGATTCTGCCTAGTTTGGGGAAAAAATGCCCAACAGGTTGGGCTTAAAATGATGGATTTCAATGGGAAAGGAGAGGGCCTGGCTTCTCTCTCCACCTTCTGCTGGAGGGTGACAAACTCTGGTATGGAGCTGGTGGCTCAGAGTAGCTGTGGCTTCTCTGGGTGAGAAGTCAGAATGGAGCCCCCTCGGCTGGTGATCCAGGCTGCACCACTGCAGCCAAATGCCCATTTCAGCTTCTCCCACACGGTCTCTCTACTGTTGGCTTACTTCCCCGCATCAGTCAGGTGCTCAGACAGAGGAGTTAAACTCTGGCCTAGCCCTTTCACTTCCCCACTGAGGCTTCAGATAAGGTGATGACTGCTTGCTTTCACTTCCTTGGTCACTATGGTGGTCTTGCTTTTTCAAGCCCCAAATGGCAAAGGCAGCTGAGATAAAATGCACCTAGCAGCTGTGGAGCCTTTGCTGCACACCAAGCCTGCCTTCCACAGCCCATCTGTGAGGTGGTTTGAGCTCTCTCACTTTACTGAAGACGGGGCATGGTGAAAGCACATGCACAACTCCGGACAGCTGAACTAACTCAAGTGTAACTCAGAGTCACAATTATGTGACTGTAAAACCAAAACTCTTTACCCTTTTTTAAACTGAAAAAAAAAAAAAGTGACATTCTGTTTCTGATTCTGACCCGCTCTGGCATTACAGGAACAAAGATTTAAATCAAGCATTCACTTAAACAAGTGCAACTTACTCCTAGATGCTGACATGCTCTGTCAGACCAGTGGTGGAAAACCAAATAGCCAATTTTCTAGCACTAGTAACTACTACTAATACAGTAGTAAGGAGCTTCCTTTTATCACCACTTAGAGACACCAATTTCCCTCCACTGGGGATAAATTATTGGCAGTTGTGCAAGTACCACAAAAAGAAGAAATCTCCTCATGAACTTTATTTTTCTTTAGTTTTGTAAGCTGTTGGGATCCAGTTAAACACGGTCAAACTCTAACCCAATAAATGCTTTCCATTCACAAGTATTTGGAGAGTTCTTTCTGCTACAACACTTTCTACTAGGTAAAATGTTCATTAAATACAGTGCATTTTTAAATAAGACTAATACAAAGCTAGTCCTTGAAATAGAAACCATCAGCAGAAGGATCTTACACTAGTAAAATCTGCAAATCGGTACTTCAAACTGTACAGAGCAGTGACTTTGAATTTAAGTAGAACAACTGAACAACCTACTTTTTAGCCTATTGGAACGCCAGTCTAATCTCAAGAAACAGAATGAAATAGTTGAAAAATACCACCATAAATCAAAGTTATACATAGTCCTCTGGTTAAGCCACTGAAATCAAAATAAAAAACTCTTTAATCAATGAAAAAAATGCCATCGTGCTTTGTGTGTGTGAAATCAAATGGTTTAAACTTGAGTGCCCTTGTCCCAGTTAGATGAATATTCAAAGTGGTACGATTTTTCCCTTCTCTGCAGTGTTCTGCCAACTGTGTAATTTTTAGGCATGGAAGATGCTTTTGAACCACTCTGAGTGCACATCTGATACATAACATAGTTCTTTGTGCAGCGTTTTGATTTGAAGACTAAGGAAAATTATCAGGCACAAATCAGTCAAGGGGAAAAACAGCAAATCACTTATGGAGTTCTTGCTTTAGAAAAATGGAAGGAGGGGAATTTAGATGGTATTTCTCACCTTCTTCCCAGATTACTTGACCACTTCTAAATAGGGATGAAGGTGGTTAAGAAGAGAGAAACAACTACTTCCTATATTTTAAAGAATACTGAAGTACTTGAAGAACATTGTCACAGAAACTATATTACACATGTACATTCACTTGTAAATATTTTTAATGTAGCTCCAAACATAAAAATGTTGGTAATTTTACAGAATTCTGTTAGGCATCAGTCCCAAAATATGGTTACTTGTATAAAAAAAAAAACCCCTCTGTTCAGTTACTTCCATTTGGTAAGGTTATTTAGTGACATTTGTTGGCTACTGACCCCTGTTGTTTCTCTACAGGTCTTTCCCCCATTGTATTTGGTAACAGTGAAGTGGTGCAAAATCACCCAGAGAGATCAGAAGGTAACATCTAAACCCAATTTTAGTGAAGATAGCCACAAAAAGAAGTACATGTTACCTGTTGAGGGTTTTTTTTTTCCTGTTTATCTTCTGAAGCCCCCACAACTGCTGATGAACTGGTGATGGGCAAAGAGAACATAAATATGAGCAAATAAATTGCATTTTATGTTGTAATCATCTGCCTCACACAAATTTTCTATGGGGTTTGTTTACCCAGTGTGCTTAAAATAGGTACTTGATTCGCTTATTGCTTGAAGATCTGCAAGAGTTGATCTGCAAGAGTTAATAAAATTCAGCAGAGAGTATCAACATTAAGTATGCTAATTGAGATAAATACAGGTAACAGCCATCTTATCTAAACTTTCCAATTTCAGCCCATTTAAGCCCAAATACGACTTTCATGACACTATAAGCTTTATGACAAAATAACATATGGCACAATAACTTCTCCAGCAAAGATACCCGGACAAGGAAGTAGTATAGAGAAGATATGACCAAGTGGAACATTTGCCCTGACCCAGATACAAAACTAGTTTGCTATGGTGGGTCACAGAAAAACCTGAATACTTTTTCTGTCCCTACTTTCTAATTTAGAGTGTAGCCCTAGGAGATGGCATAGGGCATTTCCCACTCTCTACAGTGAATGGAATTCTGCAATTAATTTCTCTGGGATAAAAAGCCCGGGCCCTGTATTTACTTAAAACATCAAGATATTGGTGAGATAAGAAGTAAGTACAATGCCAGAAAATGCTGAGCTTCGCAACAGAGTTAGTGATGGTGATTAGCAAAACCTGTTCTTTTGTCTTGGCAAAGTATCAGCAACTCACGGGATTCTTGAAAGGAGGGTCTTACTCACAGGAGCAGTCCACTGCCCCATCGCTGCCACTGCAGCCCTCCGACCCCGCAGCACAGTCCCCCTGCTCTGTTCCCTGCTCCGCAGAGCAGCCGGACGTGCTCTGGCTGAGGCAGACCTGCACCTCATTGTCATCAGTATCGCAACTGGCAGGACATGTTTCCTCTGATGCCCCATCGTGAGGGGTACCTCTGTCGTTGGCCCCAGTGACCCCATCTCCCAAGTCTATGACATCATCCACACGGTGGTCTGGATCAGGCTTGGCTGCTCTTGAGATTTGTGCTTCTAAGTTTCTTGTGTTCTCCGTGACTTCAAATTCCTGCTTCTCCTCTGCCATTTGCTTCTCCTTAGTACTTAACTTAGCCTTTGTGGAATTCTTCACTTGTTTGTTGTGCATGTCTTCTTTGGAGAATCTCCAGTGAAACTACAAATAAAAGATCCAAATGTCAGAGAGACAAACTCCCATGGACATTTACTTTCCTGAGTAGAAATGTTTTTATTATTTAGCTTTCATTCGAAGACTAGTTGGACCAAAAAGACCTAAGATTTTTTAAAATTGCACAACTGAATTGGACGGCTTAAGATCATTTGTGCCTACATGTATGTATCTACAACACAGAGAAAAGAGCCCGTAGTCCATTCTGCTTCTGCTGTTTCACATGCCCGGTGGGTTCCTCACCTCAAGCCGTATCCCTGCTGAGATGCAGAGAAGCCAACCTGCCCTGTGTGCAAAAGCAAGAACGGGCAAAGCTGCTCAAGAGCAGATGGAGGTGGCAATCCTATGGTGTTATTCCAGTGTTTTCTCCAGGTTAGGAGCAGAACTACCACCATACCCAAGACTACAGTGTTTAGAACCATTTGTATGGTTTTATGGTGAGAAAGCATGAGGCTGCCTCTTGCAGTGCTTACCACTTCAGAAGAACTGCTTTAACTATTATTTAAAAAGGCCCAAACCAACAAAATAAGGGAAATAGCAGTACCTTAAAATACTGACTTGATGGGTATAACAGATATAAATGCTGACAAATATGCCACTAACACAACTTCCTCATTTGTCAAATAATAATTGGGCCTTCCCAAGGAAGGCCAGACCATGTTCCAAGCCACTGCTGAGCCATCCTATGCAAGTTTGCTAAGTACATGTGAATGTGCACAACCTTTTCATCAGCAGTGCCTACTCCAGTGGAAACTCAAGGGATGGGCTAGGAGGTGATGCTTGGATGGCATAAATAATCTCATCGGGACATTCAGCAAATTCAGCTGTGGTCCAAAAGCCATCTTCTCTGCCAAAGTCGGTCAAAAGGACTTGTGTTCATAAATTTTTGATCTAGCTATCTACTCCTTAATCAAAAAGCCATTCAAAACCTATTAAGTTTATTAGTTTACAAAGATGAAGCAATACTATTTCCTTCTGCTAGCCAGAGCTTAATGTAAAAAGAAAAGGAAAAAAAAAAAAAGGAAAGAAAGTGGCTTGCACAAGGTTCTTGTTGGTTTTACTTGGAGGAAGCCATCCTTCAGGAAAATATGATTACCATTTAGAGAAAGAGGAAATGTGGTATCTCAGTTCTAGAGCCCAACTGTTTAAAATTCACAGACACCTGAATATTTTCCTTTTTGATTTGCAGAAGTGCTGGGAATCTGCAGCTCCCCTTTAACTCAAAGCTCTTTTGGACAAAAGGTAAGACCAGGGCCCTAAATGTGATAATGATCAAACTGCAGGAGACTCTGTGTGTATATGCAAATGTACATATACTTAGGTATTTAGATTGTATTCACAAAACTGCATAGAGCCAGCTTCTGCTGAAGTAAGCATCACTTTTGTATGAAGTGAATGAACACTAGTACCTCATCACTGACTGAAGATTGTACTAATAAAGAGTACTTCTGCCTTACTGAAGAGAAAAATAAGTTGTACCACTCCTTGCATGTTTACGTTTCCGTTCCTCTGGCTAAACTGAGCAGCAGTTGGCTAGTATGCATAAAAAGGACAGATCAGTTTCCAACACTGCAATGTCCTTTTAATCTTATCAGCCTATTTTCCTCCTCCATGGTGTTATCTGTAACCATTTTAGAGATGCCATATCACAAGTTAAAAAAACCCTGAGAGCTTGTGAAGTTGAATGTACGGAATATTCAGGAACTTAATCAAATGCTAGGTCACATCTTCGATGTGACTCAGCACCACTTAAGAGTTGTTGAACCAGTCTTAACATTTCTTTACAAAGCTATAATCAATGTACCCCAGTTTTCCTTGACCTTTGTCACGAAAAAGTGATGTAGTGATTTTTGCCCTCATATATGTCTGTATGTGTAATATTGCCAATGAGTAAATCCTTTGTTTTGTCAACAGACATTGTTAAATAAGTTTTTATATTCCTGAAAAAAACCCAACAAACAAAACAGTTTTGAGTCATCTGGATAGTATGCCTTTGTTATTACAATACAAGAAATCAGTATCACACTAATTCCACTGTTTGAAGACATGCAATCACTTACAGGTTTCCACCCCTTCCATTAAAACCACACACAGTGGCAGGAAAAGAATGACCAAATACAGGTAGTCTAGCCCTCATCCTAAACTCCCTTTAATCACCTGAAGATAAAGAGAAAAAACAAGAAATATTGTCTTTGTAACACGTTCACAGAACACTCCTGGCTCCAGAGAGAGCCAAGAGAGGTTAATGAGAGAGGGCAAATCCGAAATCACAGTCAGGCTCCCAGCAGTTCTCTCCTACTTCAGTCAGCTCAAACAGTCTCCAGGTCTCCACTGTACCTAAAAGACAACTTTCACAGAACCAGGCTGCAAAACAGCCAGGGCATTATACATGAAAACTATCTGTAATTATCTAAAATGTTGGCTAAAATGCTCCTAGTGCTCAGCTCTGCTTAGTGTTTCCAGTCTCCTAGTCTGGCTCAGCTTCTGCAGGGCCTCGAGCACACCTCTCCTTCGGGTGACATCTGGCTCACCAGCACTCACCTAAGTGCACAGAGCTACAATAAAAACAAGCCTGTATTAATTAGCAACTTTTTCATCATGTAGTTTCAGAGATCCTTTTCATACTTCACCTGGCTTTTCTGATCCCTCTGCAGATTGAAAGGGCAAGGCAAACTGGAGTCCTATAAGAATGTCAGCACTTTCCCAGCTTCCAGTCCTCCTATTTTCCCTCTCAGCTCTAGGGCACGACAGGTTTGGGCAGAGATTCCCACAGCTACACATATTAACATGGGAATACATATGTGTAGCTGCATATGGACATCATTAGCTGTTAGCTACGTTCTTGGATAATTCATTATTGTCCATACAAAAGATAGAGCAGCCAAGATCAGGCCTGCACTGTGGTAGGCTCTATGAAAACACACAGCAAGAAACAGAGAGCAATTTAAATAGAAAAGACAGGCAGTGGGTGAGAGAAAATAGTATCAGTTCCACCTTGCAGGCAGTGAACATGGGCAAAGAATTTTAGGTCACATATGGGGGTTTGTAGCCCAGCTGTAAAGAGAAATCTACATCTCTTCTGCTGCCGTGAGTTCAACAGAGTATGAAATGTAAGAGCTTTCACATCATTTGAGTATTGCTTGTTTCCTTCATTTGAACAGTTCAGTTCCTTGTATCTTCCTACTGTACTACAGAAACTTTGAAGAGGCCATTTTTACTTCTAGAGGAAATCAATTACAATATTAAAATGCCTCCAACAAAAAACAAAGAAACCAGGAACTCAAGGTTATTTACCTTAGATTCTTTCTTCTTTGCTTTCTGGGGCAAAGAAGGTCTCTGAAGAAATACAATTTGCTTTGTAGATAAATTCCCCTCCCTGAAAAGAAACAAATGCACACTCCTGAGAATGAACTAAATTCACATCTAGCATCATTTAAAGTGAAAATCCATCTCTGTCATTTATTCATGCAGGTCAAAGAGAAACAAAGTTAAGAATGACCTAAACATCACCTGTCCCCAGTGTCTTTGAGCAGTCTGGTACTCTGGGGGGGAAAAGGAGGAACTGTTCAGCCTGATAGAGCCCATCTGCCTGTGACATACTTTTGCTGAATGTTTGAGCATTATTGTGTAAACATGGAATTAATCGTTTGGAGCAAAAAGCAAGAAAGCTGAGCCCCTCAGTGCCTGTGTGTAGCAGTGTCTCAGCAACACCAGAGTGATCCCCCCCAAAGGCACTGATCCAGAATGGGGCTGGGTGCTCCCTACAGCTCTGCAGCATGGCAGGAGGCACACCTAAATGCCACCAGTGGTTAGACTGGGTAGGTGCCCTTCAGCACTACCAACCTGACTGGTGTTACTGAAGTTATAAATGGGAAACAGAAAGGTAGAGGAAAAAGAAAACCACGTATGCCTTTAAGAGACAGGGCTTACAAATCAAAATTGTTATTTTCTGTTCATTCCTATATTTAAATGTATACGAAAAACTTAAATACTGCTTTTCCCCCAGCACAGATGGCCTTTACTTTTTAGGTTTTTATGTGTAGGAGTAGTTTTCAGCTCAATCTTATAAAGAATCGGGCATATTTTTACTCTTTCAAGTTAAAAAATCATGACTGATTATAATGGCATATATATAAAAATATATTCCTGACCAGTGAAAATTCAGAAAGTGCCATCTTCATGATTAACAAGTGGGATGATTGTTTTTCACCATGAAGTGACTTGCATTTAGAATTAAAACCCGAGACTATTAATAATAGCACAGTAGACCACAGAATGATTATAATGCAAACAAGGGTACTCAAGTAAAGATACACCAATCTCACATGCTGCTTCTCAGCTAGACTGTGTGTATCAGCAGCATTACACAGACATCAGCAAGAATGACTTTTCTTCAGAGAGGCAACATCTCACTCCAAACCCTATCTCACAGGTTTTGTCTTTTCTCTAAGAGGAGCAACTGTGAGATCCAGAGCAGAAATTTTATAATCAGGAAAGGAGGCAGAGAGGCAGAGATGATACCCAGAAAATTGATGCTGAAACCACACTGCCACCTTGCAGTATTTTGCCCACCAGACACATGCTTCCTGCCCCCCACAGCTTATGATGGTCAGAAAACCCAGAGAACATCTGCACGAGGGTTTGCAAGGGCAGTTACCATGTGCGTGCAAGGAAATTCACACTAACTGCATGGGGAATTGCTTGTAGGGCCTGCAGGGGTTGTACAGCAACTTTCCGGGCCAAAAGGCAATGGCCATCTCCTCCATACCTGTTTGTCTTCACAATTGGAGTAGGAAGCACGCACGTCAGCTGCCAACCATACATGGCAAGGGAATTCAGCAGCGGAACATAATCTGTCTGCACTTCAACTCCCTAGGAAAGAAGAATGAAGAGTCAGCATCATCACTTGGAGTGTGACATCCAGTATAACACACAAAAAAACCCCTGCAACAATAAAAAATAGGAGTTTTCTGGGAGGGAGAATGGAGTTTTTTACTGAAATGGATCATTTTGCACCTTCAGGTCAGCAGGAAGGAAAACATTTGAAAACATGAGACACAGGAGCGATCACTTGTACACAGCAAACTGTTAAATGTGTTTGTTTAAAATGGCAGACATCTGTGATCATGTTTTTACACTGCCTGAGTCATCCATCTAGCTTTAGATGATTCCAGATCTGACCATGACAAATTCATTATATTTATCAACTATCTCCTCCCAAGCAAAAAGATATTCATGTAGTTAAAAAATGGCAACATTGCTGTGCCTGGATTCTGCGCTTGTCTAGGCTGGAGCAAATTCTGAAGATCAGTACTGAAATCACTCGGGTTAATCTACTGTGGTGGATCAAAAGCAACAGAGCCAACACCACCAAAAACATAAGTATAGGTCTATTCCTTTTAACACCCACAAATACACATCACTTCCTTGTTATTTTGAATCAGGAAATCTGTGGGCGAGACCAAAAGCATTGCCTTTCAGTGCAGAAGTCTGGCTCCAGCCGCAGAGCTACCCAGCAGAGCCTTGCTAATTCTCTTTCTGCTAAATGGCAGGCCCTGTAATTTGCACATAAAGAACCACTGGTGGTTTCAAGAACGACTGCTCCAGTGAGGTGTCTAATTGCCAAGACTTCCAGTAATTTAACAAAAAGGCACTAGAGAATATTTACTAGTTTTTAAATTCAATAAACACAAAGCAGGCAAATGGTAACTACTAAATATAACTACATTCCATTGGAATAATATTTGCCAAAAAGTTCAAGCACTTACACTGGTTTCATGTGCATGGAAGGACTTTTAACTGCCAATTCTCAAGACTGGGTAAGGCACAATAGTTTTGCAGCTCCAAAAAATCCATTTATTCCACAGTAATAAAAGTCATTTGATCAGAACTAATCCAAATCCCGCTGTAGTTATTTCAAGGTATTTTAGTGAATTCCAACCTCAGCTATTCCTTTCTTCTAACAAATGTAATTTAGGTCACTTGGTATCTTCATAACTGAATGACTGCCTGACTATACCTATTAAAAACCTGATCATGACTGCAAATGCAAACAGCTGAAGAAGCTGTATCAGTCCCGCTTAAAAGCATTCAAAAACTCCATTCCAGAAAATGCATGCAAAGAACACTCTACTAATGGTACTTCTGATTTCTGCACAGAGGTTTTCAGGAACTCACAGAGATACTGCTACTTTACAACATCACCATGTGCAGACCCCAATTGCTACCTCCGGGAGAGGAAAGAGATGCCCTGTAAGAGAGAAGCAATACCACGTGGCCTTTGACTTATGTCTTCTGAAGCAGTTGGGACTTATCCTACAGCTGTGATTGTGATAGATTCAGAGCCTCCTCAGACTCTCACTTCCCTCTGCAAGATAGGTATTTCTGCCCTCTTTCCAGTTTTTAAAATAGAGTGTCCAAAGGTGATACAAAAATTATGATATATTTAGATGCCTATAAGAGTTAATGTCTCAAGAAAACATATTAATAACATGCTGATATTTATGAGATTGGTCAACACTGCCTTCCAAAAATAAAGACAAAAATGTGCAACATGACCATTAAGAATAACGTCAGAGCATCCACCATTACAAGCCTGCCATGAGGTGCTTGGAAGAACACGTAAAAGGATCTGACCAAAACACTCCCTCCATAAAACAGTGGGGAGGAAAAAAAACAGAAAGAGATCACTCATGTAGAAGGTGGAAGACTAGCAGGTCAGGAAAGACTGTCACAGCAGACCTTGTTTGTGCCCTAAGCAACATCTTACATTGCAAAGAGGATTTCTATTTTGAATTCATTGCCTGAGGTTGGCAATTAACAAGGAGAACCTTCTCCTTGCATCAGGATGTGCAAGGAAAGTCAAAAATCAGAGGGAGATTACGGCAATGAGAAAGGACATCAATAGCATATAGAGCTCATTTGGCTGATGAAGAAGCCAAATTGTTTCAGGGACACATCATCACTCCTGACACAGCTCAGTGTCCCTGCAGGCTCTGAGCAGTGAGACAAAGCTGGCTTTGGACCTGTCTGACTTGTCAGGATTAAGCATCATCTGGAGCAGATGACGTATATCACAATCCCAACAGGGCAGAAAGGAAAAGAGCAGGTAAAGCATGTTTAAAAGTACAAAGCTGTTGAAAAATAAAATTATCATTAAAGTAAATTAGGCTTAATTTTTTTGTTTTTTGTTTTTTTTTAAATCTGGAAATGTAAAAAACTCTGTTGAAAGAGTGCTGTACAATTACTACAAAAAGGTGAGCCCTTATTGTTCGTATGTGCTGGTACCTGACACCACAATCTGCACATTAGGCTGTTTGGAGAAGGAAATGTATACATTACGCAGAGATGCACATCTCTGAGCTCCACACGCTCTTTAACAAGCTCCCTCCAACTCTACATGTCGCTCTGTGGGAGTCAGACACCGCACCTCTTCCCCAGGTCCCTGGGGGAATGAACTACTCCTAATAATTGGCTGCATTTGAAGATGATAGACAAGAGAAAGGAGTCACTCCTGAATAAACAGGTGTAATTCACATGGGCTTCAAGCTCCTTACTTGCAAATACAGATAATTGAAGCTTTAAGATGAGGAGAAAGGACTTCTCCCTCCCTCTCCTGAATCATCAGTTGTAATCCTATCCCATGACTAGAATTTGTGTGCCAGCTAGAGTCACGGTTATACAGATCTTTAACTGATGTCATATTAAATGCCTTCCAAAGCAAAAATGCTTCTAAACAAACAACACACTGTGGAACATATGCAGAGGAAACAAGTCACCTTGTGTTCGTTCTATATTTAATACAATAATTAAAATTATTTTATCTACTATTATTTGAGACAATGGAAATAAAATTTCAAACATACAGCTCCATAAGATGAAATAGCAACGCTCTTTCTAGATAGAAAAAATTGGATTTGAACACCAGCAGAAGTAGTAAGTACATGCCAGAACTCAACTGAAAAAGAAGTGTTCAAATAATTCATCTCAAACTGGGAGACATTTCATTCAGTGAAAGGGCGGAAAATTTTAATTAACTTGCTTCCCACTCTCCTCTGGATGATAAGTAATCTCTGATCACACCTTGAGTGTCAAGAAGCCAGAGCATATTGAGTTAGGTTTTTCACTTGACTTGCACTACATAAAAAGAATTCACTTTATTGATAGTTATACTGTTTGTTTCCAGCATTTTCTTCTTTAACAGTTGCTTCTGCTCATTTGAACAACAACAACAACAAAGATTAAAAAATTATAATGATAATATCTAGGACAAGCCACACAAACAACTACATTAACAATTTTTCTTTTCTTTCTCCCCACCTGCTGTGGTGATTTTAACCACCGCAAGATAAAAACATGGCAACTACTAAGCTCTTGTGAGACAGAAGTTCTTTAGAAATCATTCCTTCCCGGGTTAAGTGAATGTCATTTAGTTGCAAGGCAGCTATGGATTGTCACTATTTAATCTTTTTTTTTTTTTTTTTCATCATGGATTAAAGAGTAGAAGATTGAAAAATCCCATTAAATAAATTTTAATAAAACCTTCATTGGCAAATCCTAACAGGCTGCATTCTAAGATCTACAGACAGATGGCAAAAAGGATGGGAAGTAAAAATCACTAGTCACTTTGAAAGTATAAACTACTGTTTGTTGGAGAAAACAGGCAGCCTGTTCAAACCCTGCTCCTTCCAAAAACTAGAGGGAGGGCCCACGAGGGCAGTAATGTGCATCCCCAGCAGTCCCCGCCACCGCCAAAGCCAGAGCCTGCCCTCGCAGGGTACTGATGGGAGCAAGAGGAAGTGGCAAAGGCAGGACCCGCACCTTTAGTGGAAAAGAAGGAAAACCAAATGAGATAAACTGAATACAAGGGCTGTGTGAGAATGACTTGGTAAAAGCATGCTGCAAATGGTCTGTGTTTGCAGAAATACAGCTGACAAGGAGACTAAATCCACACTCGAAATGTGTCAATTATTTATCTCTTTCCTTTTTTCGACTTCTTCCAAAAGGTAATTTCTGCTAACAATGTCACATTACTGATCCACTAAAAACATTCATTGGAAACAGAAGTTTCAGTAACAAAAGTTGGACTGTGCTCCTCTAGTATTAAGATGCTCCTGAATTTCCATGTGTAATACAGCACAGCACCTTGCTGGCAGATTCTTGCTACACATCCATTAGCTCTATAGCAGAGGGGTGTGGGACAGCTCCTGCACTCTTGGAAACCACCAGTAGCTTTTGGCAGCAGATGGGTCACTAACACTGACTAGCTGCCAAACTAGGACCTTAGTGGAACATTATTAGAAAAAAAGTAATAAATAAATCCACAGACAGGCTATTTTTGCCCATTATTCTGGGCATAGGTCATTTAGAGCTATCTATGATTACTTAATAAATGGGAATTCATGCACTATGAAATAGTTTTCAGAATATACTAAGGCTGTAACACTACATGGGGTAGCATCCCGTTAAAAGAGTTCTGCGATGCGGATGTATTTATTGAGTCACAATCTCAATACACACACAGGCTGCTAAGTAGCACTCACATCTGTCTCCACATCTAGGGTGAAATAAAAAAGCAACCAAAAAACCCTCCTGTTCTCATAAAGCCCACATCTCTCAGTGACTTCTGTAGATACAATCCTACTTTCTAGCAAATGTATAAACTAACAGAAATGCTTGAGTGTTCCTGATACTGCCTGCACCTCTAACACAGAAACATATTTGCATTGCAACACAATTTTGCAATTTTTGCACGGGACAGGTAGCAAAAGCTCCACAAGTTGAACGTGTTAACACGGAGGGTTCTTCACAAAGCAAGCATCTTATGAAATGTGTTAAACTCATCATTGCACAGGAAACATGCACATGATCGGACAACTAATCATAACTGGCCATGAAACACAAGAAATAAATGGGATCTAGCAATCCATCAGTATATTTGATTAAATAACTCTGGCATTTTTAGCTTCACAATTCCTGCAACACTTGTGCACTGTACATTACAGTGACCACTGATTTTACTATTTGTCTATCAACTGCCATTATCTGTCCATTATCTGCCCTAGTTTTGTCCTGCTCTGGCAGGGGGGGTGGACTCAATGATCTTAGGAGGTCCCTTCCAACCCTGAAGATTCTGTGACTCTGTGAACTGTTTTTGGGAAAAAGCC
The DNA here is from genome assembly GCA_013399075.1 of Chloroceryle aenea. Taxonomy (NCBI): domain Eukaryota; kingdom Metazoa; phylum Chordata; class Aves; order Coraciiformes; family Cerylidae; genus Chloroceryle; species Chloroceryle aenea. Next base: position 195,365 of record VWZY01000683.1, on the reverse strand, counting down.
CAACATAGAAAAGTACTACCTGAGAACTTGTATATTCCCTGGTGCCTTTCCACACACAGCTTAATCATCTCCATACAACTTCGCCAACACAATTTCCTCCGTTATAATTTATTCTCAAACAAAACTTGGCTTTTGCAAAAAGGCTTTGTGCACCACTCCACCATTATGGAGCTAGCAACCTATTTCCACACAAGAAACACAGCTGAGGCACAGACCCTTTACTGCCATCAGCTGAGGCAGCACAAGAGCAAACACTGGCACTGCCCCTTACTTATATGCAGGCTGTGCGTGCCATTTATGGGGTCTCAGCACCTGCTTCCCATGCCCCTCAAAATGCTGAGGCCCCTCACAAACCTGCCTGACAGCAGCACATAGCTGAAGAGGTGCATTAGACAGGGCACTACTGCCTGGCTAAAGGTGACTTGCTGGGGAAATTAAATGTGACTTGTGCCTTCTGTGTTTTTTTAGAAAGTACAAAAGAGGAATAAAATACTTTTTCTCAGCTTGTTCTGAAGTGGAAGGTTCAGATCCAGTATGCTTACTTTTTCCTGAATGATTTTATGCATGAGCAGAGCACTAATTCTAATCACCAATCCTGTCACAAACCTAAGCAAACTGTGATGAATAGGAAGTAATTTTTTTTATTTATAATATTTTAAATGCTGTTCTTTTTTGCCTGTTTACTTCAAGAGTCCTTTACTCATAGGGAATAAGCATTTTCCTTGTTAGACATTCAATACTGCCAGCACCACAAGAAAGTATCAGAGATATTCCACATTTGTACTGCTAGCTTTTATTACTAAATTTACCAACAAAACCAAAGAAAGATTAGCCTGCAGATTTTAATCCTGTACAGAGCATATGTCTACTGAGTTCAGTAGACAAATATATACCTATATATGCTGCGTTCATATGTTATATAAAAGAATGAAATGAATTATAAAAACATTTTGAAGATGAGCACACTGAAGGTTTTCTTTTCAGCTTTTCTTAAAAAGCAACAACGCCCAGGCAACATTTATGTCCTTTGGGTGGTAAAGAGTGTCACAGACACAACTGCTTTTCTTGCACATCACCATCAGCTCCTTTGTTGACCTGGTCATGCCTTCCTCTCATGGCCAGAGACAGCAGAGCATAGCTTAACTGACATATGACCTAAATCAGATTTACAGACAAACAAAATCCTCATTTCCACAGAATTTGTTTCAAGGCTTACATTAAGGCAACCTGCAACCTGGACTCGGCAGAGACATTTTTCAATCTTTTGTTATGTCGCACTTTAAAAGGTTTACCATGTCTACAGTGGGCACTGACCCCATTCAGCTCTGCCAGGGAAATGGCAAGGCATGGTGTATTTGAGATATTAATTCATGTCACTACACCAAAGATAAGGTATAGCAAAAAATGAAGAAGTGATAAATCACCATCTGAAGACTTTCAATGAGAAAATACCTGTGAATTAAGGACAGTATTTTCAGCATGAACAAGGCTTCAGAAGCAGAACAATGCCGAAATCTAAAATAAATTTTTCAGCACTCAATTTTAAAGCCAGTATTAGCTATTTTGTCATGGCTAAAGGGGAAAGAAGGTGACAGATGAGAATTAAGGAGTGTTGTGGTTTAACCCCAGCCAGTAACTAAACGCCACACAGCAGCTCGCTCAGGGAAATAAATCATGCAGGCTCTGATTAATCAAACTGTCTACCCACATTTGCCTACACAAGCAGAATTAAAACCATCAAACAAGTTTTAGGGCTAGATCGCAGAGGCTGTGGTGGAAATAATGTGCTTTGACATTTTTAGAGTTAAAAGTCATAAGGATGAGAGCAGCGTGTTGTCATTAGAAGTCCTGTGGTCCTTTGCAGAGGATGCCACAGTTCTACTTTGAGAAGAAAGAGTTAAATTACTCAGAGCTATTACATCCTGTCTGCTGCTTGGCGGGACCACATACTGTGACAGCTGCGAGCTTTACATCCTCTACAAACTGACATTTTCCACACATACTGAGTGCATCACACTGTTCAGCTTGTTTTATCTATTAGCCTTAGCAATTAAAAAGGCAGCACTTTCTCTACATGTGCCAACCCCTCTCTTCTGCCTTTATGGCTAAAAAGCTAAACTTTACCTTTTTGTTTAGAACGGTTCTCTTTTTATTACGAAGGAAATCGATAGATGCTACATGTCTTCCTTTTTTAAAACAGTTTTCTTTTGTTGTGGCTTGGATTCTTTTGTTTGATTCTTCTTCTTAATTAGGATATAGCACAACAAATGTAGACCACATCTGAGCAAGACCATAGCTCACCCAGATAATCAAAACTGATACAAATTTAAAATAAGGATCCATTACACACACGTCATGCTGCCCATCAGGGCTTCTTCAGTTGTCTTGGTACAAACAAAAATGACAAATGGAAAAGGTTAATCTAGATCAGAGTTGAACCTCTACCAAACAAATTAAGAAAGTCTACATTAATGAGTCATTCCACTGCTCCATAATTATCTCTGTGATAATTATACTTTGAAGTACCCATAACAGAAACAAAGACTTTACTGGCTTTTGGACATCTTCTGTCACTACTGAACTCTGTCTCTTTCCCCATGTTACAGTCCCTTCCTCTGCACTACATTATTCCATGTTTATGGTAAATAAAGGTGAATTCTGATGAGGTTTAACAGAGAGGAGGCCTGGTCTTCTGGGTACAACACCGGGCAAGTGCCTGCAGATCCTTTGGCTTCCAGTGTTTCTTTCATTCACTTGGTGACTTTACCTACCTATGCCTATTATGTCTCAGAAAGCATAAGGCATGAAATATCCAGGAAGTTATTCATTTTTCAGGAGAAGAAAACAGAGATTGTCAGCTCTGCGCTTCCTCTAAATGGGTAAGACCTTTACAAGAGCTCCTGAATGCCTCCACCTCCCTTCTTTAGCTGTTTTTTTCTTCTCAATATTCTTCCACTTTCAGGTTGGTGGGTAACATCTTTATAATGTCCGCAAAAGAGAGGCCCTTGATCTCAGAAGAACAAAATTGCCAGGGAACGCCCAGCATCCAAATGTTAAATTACAGCAGAGAATAATCGGATCATAGTGACAAGCTGTGTATACACCATCAGTCAGTTTCTGAAATTGCACATACCAAATCTTATGTCTGGAACAAGAGGATTCTCCATGCTAGCCATCACACAGACATGGTGTGCAGCAGAACAGCATCTTGTGACACACCAGATGGCACTGGGAGCTTGATTCCTTAATCTGTTGACCAATTGGCTCCAGCATGTAATTGCTAAAATTGAATGCAAATGATACTCCAGCTACCAGGGCTCTAACGCTTCCTGCTAGAAGATACTCTTCTGCTGTGTCCTAGTGTTCTGGTCACCACTCTTGCCATCACAGGATCTCCCTTGACAGACACTGTCCTTGTCATGTAGCTTGAGATGAACTTCCTCGTGGCCACACAGAGCAGACTAAGAAGTGCAGAGGAGCCATTATGCGTAATATTGCTGAAATATTTCTGGTGGAAAAAGACCTTAGGGGTGCTGGTCAACACCCAGCTGAAGATGAGCAAGCAGTGTGTTCAGGTGGCCAAGAAGGCCAATAGCATCGTGGCCTGTATCAGAAATAGGTGGCCAGCAGGAGAAGGGAAATGATCATGCCCCTATACTCAGCGCTGGTGAGATTGCACCTTGAGTACTGTGTCCAGTTCTGGGCCCCTTACCACAAGAAAGACATTGAGTTGCTGTGGTGAGTCCAGAGAAGGGAAACTAAGCTGGTGAAGGCTTTGAAGAACAAGTCCTGTGAGGAAAGGCTGAGGGAATTGGGATTGTTTAGTTTGGAGAAGGGGAGGCTGATGGGAGACTTTACTGCTCTTTATAACTACTTGAAAGGAGGTTGTAGTGAGGTGGGTGCAGCCTCTTCTCTCAACAGGACAACAGGGGATGGCCTGTAGTTGTACCAGGGCAGGTTTAGATTAGATATTAGGAAGAATTTCTTTACTGAAAGAGTAGTCAGGTGCTGGAACAGGCCACCCAGGTGGTGGAGGTATTCAAAAAACACGTAGACAGGGAACTTCAGGACATGCTCTAGTGGGATGATGAGGTGTTTTGTTTGTGGTTTTGTTTGGTTTGGGTTTCTTTTGGTTTGGTTGTTTGTGTGGGGTTTCAGTTTATTTCATTGGGGTTTTTTTGACAATTGGACACAGTGATCTTAAAGGTCTTTCCCAACTGACAATTCTGTGATTCTGTAATATCCTTCTAAGACAGAGAACTTTTCACTGGTTGTCTAAGAGCCAAACTAGTTCAGACCAAGAATCCATTTAACTCAGAAAGTGGTCTCCAACATGGCTGTAAGTGACATCTAAGGAAAAGTAATATATATCAGGGCAAGTATGTAGAATATTTGCCCCAAATATTTTGTGTACTTCCTCTCAGCACATCTGTTTCAGCTTCTACTGAAAGGAATCCAGTTTGTGCAATATGAGACCATTCTGTGATATGAGGTGAGGCATACTAAGTGGGGAGGATCAGAGGGTTCACTTCAAAAATGCGCTCCTGATCTGAATTAAAATGCTTGTACAAACCCAGGAATAGATAAGGTAGAGGAAAACACATTGTCGCTTCCATGTGAACACATCTAAACTTCTTGAGCTCACAGCATTCTCCAGAAAGGAATTCCCCAGATCTGCTGCCTGCTGTATAAAGAACTACTTGGTTTATCCCCTTGTTGGTTTGCGTGTTTTTTTTTGGTTTGGGGTTTTTTGGGGTTTTTTTTGCACTTGGCCCCAGATAGTGCCATTTGCCAACCCTTGTGCTTATTCTGGAAGAGATCGCTATTGACGTGCTTCCCATGATTTAGGAGACCTCTACCTATTCCGTTCCCTGCAGTCCTCTTTTCTAGGCTGAAAGGACAAACACACCATGTCAAATCTTCCTAATAGAAAAGCTGTCTGTACTTACAGTGCTAACATAACCTTCTGCAGTAAGGTGCCAAAAGAATACACTGTTTATACAGCAGTATGTTGCAGTATATGCTTGCTGCTTCAGCCTCTATTCCTTTCCTAACAGTTTTTAACATATGGTTAACATTAAAGCTTCTTAACATTTGCCTTCTTGATCGGCACTGACCTAATGCACTCAAGGAATAATCTGTCATTATCCCCAAACCTTGTTCCCAAGTGGCAACACCACAACTGCACCCTAAAAATGAACAAAAAACTTACAGTCAAGTCTGTGACAACTGAAATAATGTCAAATGAAATACAGGTACTGTTTGTTCAGATGCCCATTAGCACAAGAAAAACTGAGCATTAATGCATTACAATGTTCTTCAAGAAGCTTCTAGCCATTATTATACAACCATTTCTTACTACACTACAAAGTCATCATCTAATAATGAAACAATCCTAGTCTCCTGGAATTTTACCCTTTCAGTCTAGCATCTGTCCCATTTTCCCTTAATCCATCCCTTTAGCACATCTGTGTCTTGCTTGTCTGTCATGGGATTTTATACCATTTGCAACACATCCCAAGTGAAAAGATCAGGCATTGCCTTTGTAGATACATAACACCCATTTCTGGCAGACCAGGTAATCAAATAAAACAAAAAATACTTTAAGAGTTACATAATGGTGTGTATCTTCTACTCCCCCATGATCTTGCTTCAAGTCACAAAAGAATTTTAAGCCCAGCTTTTTGAATACCTATCTGTAGCAAATCTGTGGAAGATTGGTACTGACTGACCTGATCTAAACAGTGTTTCTACTGATCTGAGTGTGCACTGGAATCCATAAAAAGCCAATCTACGAATTATCTGTGGCACACATGGTTTGTTTATAGGGATCTATCAAGAACATATAGTTCTTTCAGCATATGAAGGAGGTCAGACAGAAGCAAATGCATCTATCTGTGCAATCCTATTGCAGTTAAGCCTACCTAAAGGGCCGCAACATGTGATCATGTTGCCCTGCCAACCAATGGAGATCCTCTTTGCAGTTAATGTAGCAAACATCTGTACTTTTGGGGCAGACAACCACGAGTTTCACTGCTCACCATCATTCACATTTCCTACTCCCCCAACACAGCTCAGAGATCATCAAAATCAAAAGTGCATCATACAAACCTAGATTTGGTTAGCTGGCACTATTGGCATGTAGCATCCCCTTCCTTAAGTTGCCTGCCTGGTACTGCTGAAGCACAGATTAGTATGTGAGAGTCTGCCTCACAGACTTGGTATATTTTGATTTACAGGGAAAAAAAAAATCATCAAAGCTGAAAAACAGCATACCTACCTTCAGGACAGTCCACTGCTCTACAACAATTGCATCATAGCCCCGCATGGTTTTACTGTCTTCCACAGCAACATCTTCAAAGAGAAATACTCCATCCATTGTCCCATGGAAAGAATCTGTGAAAACACAGGGTTGTCTGTAAGCTTTATGGAAAGCACCCTATGTGTAGTGAGGCATTTATCAGTAATGAGTTCTTCCAAGGACATTAACAAAAACTGCATAGACCTTCTTCTGATAGTCCATCTCTATTAAATGAATGAGACTAATATCTCTAGTAGTTTTTAAGAGCAATCCTACTCTCTAATAGCAAACTTCACTTTCCACTCTGTTATTCTAGTTTGTCTTCAAGAAACACAGCTCTCCCATTTTGAGCAGGCAAAATTAATTCAGTCCTCAGTTTTGCAGTACTGCTCACCTACTTGAAGTTATACACACCCTTTGGGGGCTCGAGGCTATGTATTATGTCAACTTTTCCAGGGCTTTTGAAGGTACACTGATATTAATGACTACACTCATTCATCCACACAAGTCAGAACCCTGCATATGGATCAGACGTTGCAGTTATAGTGATCAGTCGACATGGACTAAGGATGATCTGGCATATCCGAATAGTGTGAAAGAAAAGATACATTCATAACTATTTAATCAATTTATGAAGGCATTTTGACCATCTGGCTTAGTGGCTGGCTATTCTCATTTGTATTCCCAACACGTTCAGCCTTTTTTCAGACAACACATACCATTAAAGTTACTTGAGCAGCACCTTCTTCTTCAACTTAGCCATATACTCAATAATCATCAATCACTCCTATATGCAAGAACTCAAGTTCTGTCAGCTCCATGACAGAACAGAATCAGAATAACTGAAAAAAACTTACCTTCCTTTGCTAAAATAAGATAAATTATGAAGCAATAGAATTATATTTAGAAAACCTGTAAATAAGAAGTACTAAACTCTCTATGAACATAAAACTCTCACATTGACACAAAGCACGTTTTTCAGCCTTTCCAGTTTCAATAATGCATTTACCTTGTACGACTGATTAGAAAGACCTTGTTCATCCCCTCCCCAAGTGCTGGATTTTGCATGACATTTCTCTAAATTTTTTAGGAAAACTATATTCCTTGCACTGGTATGATAAAGGCTTTTGAAATGCAACCACACATGCTAAACCAACAGATTCTTGTTTTGACGGGATAGACTTCTGGGTAAGTCTGCTTAGCTGTTTCATCAGGTCTTCCTGCTTTCCCTGGTGGATGTTACAAGGTCAAGAAATGCCAGTGGGAAGGCATCGCTGCCTACAAGGGAAACCGTGTATGTAACTCAACCAATCTTCATAAAGGAGGCAGTAAAGAGGATTAAGAGGCTTCTTACCTCTTTCAGACAGACTCTCAGTCAACAGCTTCTGATGTCATTATATGATCTAAATTCAATTTATCGTCTGGAAATAACAAATTTGTTGTGGGCTTTTCCCACAACAAACCAGACTCCTACAGTTGAAGGCTTACGTCTACAAACACGCTGTAGCAAGACTGTTGGTGCAGGTGTCAAGCATTTGCACCCCTCCCTTGCTTCTATTTGCACAGTCCACTACTCTCTCTCTGCCAGTTCAATCAAACCATTAAGCTGTGAGCAAGCAGATGCAAATACTTGTACCTAAGCTAACACAGTGTACTTTTTTTAGTTCAGTTGTGAAGGAACAAAGTTGTAAACCACTTACTAGGGACTCTCCATGGGGTTCTGTTGGGAGACTCAAAGAAGCAGAAAAATACACTGTCTACTTTCACACTGTCAGGCAAGTTTCCTGTAACTCCACTTAGAATAAAGAGAGAGACAAAGAGTCCTCACCATTACAGTAAGCCAGTATTACACACCGCTCCAAGGAAGAAGAGCTGGACTACAAAGCAGTAGCCCCTGTCACCAAGATAGATTTCTCATCCAAGTGAAGAGAACAGGCATCTTTGTTGTGAATTACCAGGCCAAATCACTAAATAGCTGGGTTACATGTTAGAAAACACACGGGTACAAAGCTTAAATTACCATATTTCATTCAGAAATGGCACTTTGTTAGACAGTACATTTCAAAGCAGGAACCAACTCAACTTCTGTGTGATATGTCACATTCCAACACCCAAACTCATATCCAAATCTATTCTAGGATGTACAAATAACCCTTTAATTTTCCAAAGCAGGGATGACAGAACAGCACTTAGGCTGCAAGTAGAAAGCCATAGATCCCGCCTACTAGAGACATCCAGACCATGCCAGAAAGCATTGGTGTACTGCTCCTGTATTGTGAATTCTCTTAATGAAATTCAGTGTCGCACTGTTGGCACAACTGCAGCCAGAGCTCATCCCACGTGTTTGCCAGCTAATTAATAAGCGATCAAAACACAATCAGCATGGGTGTGTTTACGCTCACTCGTAAATCATCCTTTATGTTCCACTCTGCTGCGCATTCCACTCATGCAGTTCACAGCTTCCACACATGTGAACATTATGGCACATATGTAATGATTTAGAAGCTAATAGCTGAGCTCGTGAGACCCTACAGGCAGCAGATAAACTTGGCAGTGTTAGGTTTATGGTTGAACTCAATGGTCCTGAAGGTCTTTTCCAACCTAAATGATTCTATGATTCTGTAACTTCACTGTTGGATGTACAATGATTACAGCTGAATGCTACATCCAGTCAATCCTAGGATCCATTAATTTTTTTGGCCAGGAAAGAAACCTGTATAAAATGAAAAAAATGGAAGAGGGGAAAATGATAGAGAGCGAGCTGATGCACGCTGGTGTCTGTTCAACAGAGTGATGCTGCACCCTTGGATACAGACCATTTGATCTCAGGAACTCAAGCAATCCCTGTCATGACCTTCATCCACTGCTGCTAGTCCTGCACCTCCTTGAACATTGCCTCTAAGCCCAGAGGCCTGGAAAACTCTGTCAGTGAAGACTAAGGCAAAGGAGGCACTGTTTACCTCAGTCTTATCTAGGTCTGCTATCACTAAATCATCCACTCCAACCTCTCTGCTCGCTTTTACATATCTGATGTAGGATGATGTGGATCACAACACAAATCCTACTGACTATACTGGTCTAGACCTAGATCTCCATCGGTTATAATGGCATTTTTGGGTGACGACTCCTATGCAGATACCTGCAAGGCAGATGCCTACATTTATTCAGCTGAATCTTACCTAACCTGTCTACAAAGATCAGCCACTTAAACCTTTAGATGGTGAGTTGGTCTTTCCAGTTTCCACTGTTTCTCATGCAAGGTATTTCCTGATTCTGATGCAGCAGTTATATTCTTTTTTGGCAATCTCTTGTTTAATAAGATTTAGCTCCTGGAACTTAGCCTACATTAAAAAGGTGTCTAGCAATTTCAAACACTGGTTCATTTGCAATAGGGTGGTAAGGAATGCCAATAAAACAAACCCTTTTGACTTTGCTGTGTGTGGCATCATTTCCCGGTATCTACTTTTAACTGACAGACTTCACTCTTTCTTAAACAGAAGGCTCTGCATGGAAAGGTTACAATCACTGTCCTTCCTCTGGAAATGTTCCATTACCACTGCATTTTTTATTAAGGTGTCCTACTGTGCACAAAAAGCTATTTTCACTGGGTTGTATAAATATTTGATGTAGCTTGGTTGACAAAAAGCTATTTTGATGTTCTTGCTTCTGATTTACAAGAAGTATATGAGGAAAGATTTCTTACTTTACCATGACAGCTTTCCTAGTGGGCAACAATTTTCTCCTTGCTGTCTCTGAGCTACAAATCTCCCTTATGCAGGAACCTAACCTTTAAGCTGCTGTTATTCTCAATGAGGAAAACTAGCCTATCTGTGGTTTTATGTGGCATGTGACCTGAATGTTGGCCTTTGCTTCCTATTTATATTCCTCCCTCCTACTGAATCTTTTCACCTTCAGTACATGCAGAGAAAATAATTCCATATAGATGATAAAAATCCCAGGCACTTCAGTGGATAAAGTGACTATAAACGGCCAAATGCATCCCTGGTTCATCTTTGTCAGAGGCAGCGCAAATCTAACAGAGACAATCAATGTTACTCTCTAAAAACCCAACTGCTTTCCTCCTCCAAGCAATTTGCATTTTATATATTTTATATTTTATAACTCATATTAAGACATTTGCTTTGTCTTAAGTACAGTCAATGTTTTCTCGTTGGCTTGCTGGCCTCTTCTAAGTTTGAAAGGCAGGAAACTCACAGAATCCTAAAACAAACATAAGAATGCCAGGCATTTAAAGACCTGCAGTTCAAAACAACAAAAGATGAGCAGTCTTGTGATTATTGTTTTAAGGGATCAAACTATAAACTTAGCTTTGACTCTTACTCCTTTCTCTCATTGGTTAAAGACTTGATGTTATAGGAAAGGAGGAGACCCCACCTGTTACATCCTTTCCATTTGCAATGGTATTAATCTGTAGCTTGCTGCTACAGTCTCCATCTCTCCCTAGAAGAGGGCAAGGGTGAAGTCCTATGATCACATTATATCACTAGGCAGGATCAGTTTACACCCAGGACTACAGGCTGAATTATCAATGACATGAGTTGGATGAAAAACATCAGCAAGTAACTGAACTCCAAATGTAAGTAACTGCTGTTTGTCAACATAAGAACACTCAAGAAGCTGCTGTTTTTAGCTCACTAGCAAAATCTGAATACATTTAATATATGGTGTAACCCTGCGTGTTTATATATTGTAATTTGCAATTGTGTTACATTTCTGTTTATAATTATCTGGTACAATAAGCAGAAGAAACAATTGCTATCAGTGAACTTTAAAACTCTTCTAAAGACTAATTATTAAATTGTTGACAGAAGGAAGAAACAGATTTATGAGTACTGACAATCTGGAAATCTTCACTTCATTGGGCATTCCAAGGACAAGGGGGAAAAGAAGATAATAACCCTGCTTTTAAGTCTAATAAGCAAAATGGTGAAATCATATTTTAAGCCAAAAAGAAAACCAGCCCCCACACAAAGAAATGTGCTATAACCAATTAAAGAAAGTATGCTAATATTACCTTAATTTGGAAGAGGACTAATCAGCGGATAAGGAGACCAGCTACGAAGAGCTGGATAGGCTGCCATAAAAGACTAGAAAAAAGTAAGGAGCTGAGAAGCCCACAGTCCTCTCTTTCTTCCCTCTTCCCTGTCCTGGGTTGTTTCATACTGGCTGGAGTATGAGTGAAAAAGCTGTTGTGTTTCTCTGCAGCATAGGAAAATTTTAGGATTTAAATAATAAACATTTAATTGCAACCGACAGCAACTTACAGATGTTCTTAGCAAATGTTCTTCTAATAGCATGGGCATGTTCACAGTGTTTTAAAAGGTAGCTGTTCTAATTAATACACTTTTAGAAACTTCAGTTGAGCTTTTTTACTTCTAAACCTGTTTTTCCTGTAACTGTAAATTACTACAAAAAATGTTTATTAATTGTTCAGCTCCAATCTCTAACCTAACAATCTAGAATCTGTCCACTTTTACATAATTCACTGTACTGTTTGCACTGACACTCCACTGTCATCATTCAAGCCTGCTCTATCTATGTCCGCGGGCAGTTATCCAGCACTCCTCACGCTGGTATCCAAGTACATGAACTTCCCTTAGGCCTCTGTTATGTAAATGAACTTAACAGAGGCCTAAGTTTAAATAACAGAAAAAATGCTGTGTTTAACGCATCTTAGAGTGCACTGATAAGCAGTTTTTATTAAAGAAAACACAGTGCCTGATAGAGCCAATTAGGCTTGCATCTATGAGCTGCAATTTATACACATAAAGTAAATGACCATTTGTTTTTAAGTAAGTTAACTAGTAATTACATGGCTTTCCAGGAAGCTGTGTGAAAGCATTCCATCAGCTGAACTTTAGACCTTCTTTTTTTTTGCTACTTGCTTGCAAAATGAAAAATTAGGATTGACTGTTAACTTCCTGATTGATTTTTACCAGAATTGATTCATATTACTGCTTTTTTTATCATGGGTCCTGGAATTCTGACCAACAGCAAAATGGGAAGACGACACTCTGGAAACAGTTCCCCTATAATTTTGAGGCATAAATCCACTAATTTCAATAGCAGTGCCAAATCTATGGGTTACCACATTCCTCTTGAAGAATGCAAAACACACCAGAATTAGATGAAAGATTCAGCCACAAGCATGTTAACCATGAAGTATATTAGTCATATAATTTTCCAGTAAAATGAATTTGGCTGTAACATCAGTATTTTTATGTTCAAGTACTTCCTATGTTTTTTTTCCTCACGGTCCCTTAGTTATGTCTCTCAGACCCCCACTATGCACCAAAGTCTTTCTTTCTACAGCAGGCTTGTCTTCAAAGATGTGGTGTCCATGAGTACAGCAGAGACTGGCTACAGCATTAAGCTGGACTCGGTGCCATGTTTTCACAACGAGCAAAATGTTTTTTTAAATCTTCTTTTTGAAAATTAAGACCAGCGTTTATCCATCACTCATACAAACACACTAGTTAGAATGAAACAAACACAGAAGACAATTTTGTAAAATATTGTGCCATCGAGGTAGAAAAGGTTTCTGAAAGGACTGGGAGTAACTGACTGCATGTTGGTCGGATGAATCTGGAGAGGTCCTTACACTGACCTGCAATCCGTCCCAGATGCAGTGTGTGGCTGGGCAGCTAAGAGGAAAACCACTCTTCCATTTATGCAATCTGCTTTACAATCTTATTAGTTTAATTCACTTTACATGGTACTGTTTATTAACTCTGTATACTTCTGCAATTACAAGATCATCTCTAGTATGGTTATAAACTACAATACATGATCTGTTTTCCTTATTCAAATGCCAAAATATTTCCTGAGCTTTCATTCCATTTCACTAAAATAGGCTGATCTAAAACAAATCTGACCCAAGACTATATTAAAGTACCTCCCAAATGTATTCTCTTCAAAGATAATGACCTCTATTACAGAATAAAGGAAAATAATCACAGTATAATGCTTTCTGTAATTTCCATACCATTTACCATTCCAAGGCTGAAGATGGCGTTTACCAATGAGCCTCCTTTCCTGAAGTGATCTGTCATGTGTTCCAGCCAATTTGCTTCTAAGCTGTTGACAGTCTGCCCATTCCTGGAGATCCTCATAGGGATAGTCACTGTATAATACTGGCTGCATCTTTGTGGGCTTTTTGGCTTGTTGAAGAGAGCGAAGATCTCTGTTTCTACCAAAAAGTAAAAAATGAAATAATGCAACAACTGTACCGTAGTATTTAGGCTAAAACAATCAATGACTCACTGCCCTCGCCTGATTACACTGTGCAAGTGCAAAAAATACTTTGGGATGTGGTTATCTTCTTAATACATTTCTGCAGTGTCCAACACAGTAGGGTCTCAAAACCAAATACAGTATTTTGATTGCTCTTAAAATACTTGTTACTAATAATGGATTCACTGTTGATAAAACAACACATAAAATCAGTCACACCCGAGTACTACTAGCACAAAACTGCCCTACTGGCATTATCAGTGTAAACCAAGATAGGAAAACATGCTCCACAAACTGTGAAAAATTAATGCCTGGAGTACCTTAATTTTTCTACTGAATGAGTTGTTAAAAGGGCTGTGACACTAAGGACAGTTCAAACACTGAACCTCACTGCAAATTTAGAAGGAACTACATCCATGGCCATTAAACTAAAGCATTAAATAACTTTGTATTGATAATACAATGTCAGGAAACCAGCAGCAGTAGTCTCATCTAAAGAAAATGCAATGAATCGTTAATGTAGAGATGATGATAGCTAGTTCAGTGATTTACTTTGGGTATGAGCCAAGATAAGACATTAACACAACAGCAAATGAAATTTGAAAAGGGAATTCATAAGGGTCTTACAAATCAGAACATTTTCTAGACTCTGCTCTGCATCACCTCTAGTATATCATAGGACCAGATAACGTAGGCTTATCATCACAAAAAAGGCATTGTCAACTGCAAAGGTGAACTTTGACAGCACTAAGCTGAAAGTAACTTTAAGAGCAGATACATCTTCCAAATTCTTCGAAGGGTACAACCATCAATATCATTATCATTAGACATTATTTAGACCCTATTTATTGATGGACATGAAAATGAGTTGTAAAATTTTTATTGACTTTCTATATGCAAAAAATTATCCCAAAATAAATTAGAATCATAGAATGGTAGATTTTGGAAAGGACCTCTGGAAATGATTGAGTCCAACTCCACTGCCAGAGTAGGATCACCCAGGACAGGACACGCAAGAACATATCCAGGTGGGGATTGAAAGTCTCTTTTCAAAGTTTTGAAGGAAACTCCACGACCTCTCTGGGCAGCCTGTTCCAGGGCTCCATCACCCTCACAGGAAAGAAGTTTTTCCTCATGTTGAGGTGGAACTTCTTGTGTTCCAGCAGATGACCATTACCCCTCGTCCTACCACAGGCATCAATGAAAACAGATTGGCCCCTTCGACTTGACAGTCACCCTTCAGCTATTTGTAAACATTAAGAAGATCCCTCTCAGCCTTCTCTTCTACAGGCTAAACAGGCCAGGGCTCTCAGCCCTTCCTCAAAAGAGAGATGTTCAAGTCCCTTTATCATCCTTGTAGGTCTTCGTTGGATTCTCTCTAGTATTTCCCTGTTCCATCTTGAATCAGGAAGTCAAGAATGGAACACAATACTCCAGATGTGGTCTCACTGGGGCAGAGTAGAGGGGGAGAACCTCTCTCAACCTCCTGGACACACTGTTCTTTATGCAACGCAAAGATACCATTGGCCTTCTTGGCCACAAGGCACATTGCTGTCCCATGGATAACTTATTGTCCATCACAACTCCAAGGTCCTTCTCCACAGAGCTGCCTTCCAGCAGGTCAACCCCTAGCCTGTACTAGTGCATGGTGGTATTCCTTCCAAGGTGAGAGTGTAATAGATTTCCTAAACTACACTTGTCGACTTCAAAGACTTCAAGACTATTACATTTGTTATGTAATCACATTACAAATTAATGTAAAAGGAATCACTCAATGTATAAGGAATCACTCATTCAATAAGCTCCTCTTGTCTCTAAGTTATTATATTCTAACCTCATTTACTTAAGCAAAGAAAGAGAAGTCAAGAGAAATTTTAAGACTGCTCTCTATTGAATGTCACTGAGTAAGTAGTGTCTACATTGAAAAAGACAGTAGAAGGGAGATGCTCAGGGATAGGCTGGCAGCACTTGAAGAAGACAGCAGGAAGCTCAAGATACAACCAAAAATAAAAAAAAAAAGAGACCTAATGATCTCAGACATAAACCACGATTCAAGTATAGTAAAAAGGAATAAATTAGTATGAATCCTCCTGCTGTTTACCACTTGTTTAGAAAAAATCCCAAAATAATTACAATCTTAAAAGAACATTTACAGAAAACTTCGATGATCATTTTGATTCTGATCCTCAAAACAGACTCAAGTTGCAAATGGAGATCTTGATGGTATGTATTAAGACATTATACTAAAAATCCATGAAAGCTGATAAAGAGATGATAATTTGAATTTGACACTGGGCTGTTGACAACATGCATTTAAGACTTGGTTTATTACTGAATATATACTACACCGGTCATAGCCATTGTTCTAGTCACTATTGACTTGTTTTTACCAGTGAGCCTGATGGCTCAAGCACAGACAGAGATAACTTCAGTTTGGTTTTAGGTAAGACAGTACTTTTGGACATACCCTCGGAATATCTGTGCCTTGTTCACAGGCAAATAATTTTCAACACTGCTTTGAAGAGCTCTTTAATAAAAGGGAAAGTGAATAAACACTACCAAACATTCAGAAAAAAAAATGACAGAGCATAAAAATAACACTTGAATAGTATAAAATCTAAAGTAAAGAACAAAACTAAGATTCCACAAATAGTAAGAAATATTATTTCTTTTTTTTCTTAAGTTTTATGTAGGGAACAAGCTATTCAAGAGTGGTAACTTCCTATGGAATAAGTAGGCTAACTGGAAAAAGAACAAACACCTGATGCTTTCTATCTTCACGTTCCCAAGGAAGGATGGGGAATTTGTGCCAAAGACTGATACATTTTCCATGGCAGGAAAAGGGAGTGCTGTAATAGCAAAAATACATACAAGAGTAATAAAGAAATCAGCAATGTTGTACAGGCAATAGATCTGGGAAAATCCTACTGTACAGGTGAGCTGCACAAAAAACTTCCCTTCTCAGACCTTCAGTCATGGAAAAGTATTTGTATAACTCACCAATTTAAAAAAATGTATGAGAAAGAAATAAATAGAGACAAAAAGCACTCAGAGAAAGAAACATAAATAAGTAAACTAAATGCATTTTTTAAATAAGCCCTTATTATAAAAAAGATAAAGCTCTTATCTGGCAAATCAGCAGCTGCAATAAAATGCTTGGGGGTTACAGAGAGCAGCTGGGAAGACTGGAGGTGATAAGGTTCACATTACTCAGAAATATTAAGGACATGGTTTCTTGTAGCAAAAGGTTTTCACTGCTCAGTATGGAGAAGAATAGCATTGAAAAAATGATTAAACTTGCCAGGTTAACTCTCTCAGGGGCAGCGTACAGAAAAAGAGAAATAACTGCTTAGATTAGACTTGGGAATAACTAATTTAGAACTATAAAACTAAAAGAGGTTTAATAATAAGTAAGATTCTGGCGTAAAACAGAACAAAATGTTCAAATAGTAGCAATGCTTTGACTGCATCTGGGTGCCCCCTTACCCAACAAGAACTGCAGAAAGTATGGTGAAAGTTTACTAGAGTGTGATCCAACAGTGATGGCAAAAAGCTAATTTCACTAAAAAGCAATGAAAACTAAGACAACAGTCCAAGGAGAGTACAATGCAAAGTCGTTCTCAGTCCTATACACAAAATTCCCAGAGGGGTAGAATTGTTTTACTGAATCTATGTAACACATAAAGAATGGGGATAAATGAAAGTCAAGGACAGTACCAGCTGAAAGGAATGTAGATGGAATTTCCTCACATAGATTTGTAGTGTGCAAGGACAGCAAGCAAAGCGGCAAGAGAAATGAGTGTAAACACTGTTTTCTAGGATTTAAGCAAATATAGGAAAGAAAAGTATTTTGAGGTTTAAACTGGAAAAGGGGCAGGAATATTTTCTTCCAATGACCTTTGACTTTCTAAATTTCTGTGGTCCACAACCTATTTTGGACTACAATTCCTGCTACTTAAGTAAATTCCAAGCAACAAACACCATAAGGAGGGTATTTTAAGACCTCAGCTAGGGCTTTTGTTTTTGAAGGCATCAAATAACATTTAAAAGTGGAAAGCATGCCTGAGGAAAACACATCAAAGAAATGAAAGAAAGAAAACTCATACATGAAGCATAATCATACAAAAAAATAAGAATTGGAAGGCAAATTACTAGAAGCACCATTAACAAAAGGATCTTTATTATGCATTAGCAAACATGAGCCTCTAACAAAAGTGACTGCTGCTCTCCAGTAATTACAGCTCTGACTGTAGCATTGACCCCAGCCTGACCGTAGGATACTAGGAAGCTTCAGAGTCCAGACCATGTATATTCCTTGTCTTCCTGATGTGGTTAACTTTCAGCGATCTGTTCACCTTCTGCAAAGGGGCTACCTGTGACAAGGCTTTGTGACATTCCCTCTATTGCTGCAAAACCTTGTCAGGCAGATCAGCAGGGATTTTTATTAAAACAGACAAAAAGGAGACAAAGATTAAGAGCTCTTAAAAGTATTGCAACAAATACAGAAATGAACCAATTCAGTTGAAGAGCAGACAAAAATAAGTCTCTACACTCAAACTGGCCATAACAAAACTGACCCCACTTACGCCATCTCTTCATTTGCCATCTGACTTACACTCAGTCAAGGAGAACTGCGTAACCATGCTGAAATCAAGTTAAGTGGCTCATTTGATGCATCTTTTCTTCACTATTACAGTAAGGTCCTCCCCGCATCCCCACCCCTCCAAGGACGTGCAAACATAATTGAGACAGTTATAACTTGACTTTTATGTATGAGAGGTCACTACAATACTTACTGCCAGTAAGTGGTTTTAAGCACCGCGGTGGTGTTTCATTCTCTGAAAGTCCGTTCAGTTTGTCTGCTGCTTCTGTTAAACCTGGGTTTGCATGCTGACACTGGTCCTCATCTCCCTTCACAGATTTGAGATTTGTCTCTTCAGTAGCCTGTCCTTCACCTCTCCAGCCTTCCCTTGATGTGGCACACTGGTCAGCACTCTCCTCATTCGGTGCTGGAGTATTGCATCCATTAATGCCATCTATTTTCTCACCATCCGGTGAAGCATGATCTTCGGGGTAATTTGAAACATTTTTATTATCTCTTGATTGCACAGAGTTGTTACTGGTGGGTGTCACGGAGGCACTGACAAGACAATTCTTTTGGGAATGGTAGTGAGGTATAATTCCAACAAATTTCAAGCCTTGACTTGCAGCATCTTGAATCTACAAGTCAAAGAAGATTAGATTTTTAACTGTCAAGCTGTCTTAGCTAAATAGAAATACAGAAAATAACACCCTTCAAGGAAGTTAGCATGTCATTTTGCTACTTTTGTCCACTACCGCAAGAAAATGTCATGTTACATTTGCATAAAAAGTTACATTCCTGAGAAATAGGATGAAAAATTCCTGAAATAGTGTGAAACCCCCAAACAAACAAACAAACAAACCCCAACAAAACAAAACCCCAAACCAATCATAAGAGAACATTTCTACATATTTCTTCACAAGGAATGACGTATCTGTTTGAAAAGTTAATTCATGCTAAATTATCAGAAGTGGCATTATACAAAGTTTTGGTGTCAATCTTATGAAGTCAGGGACTTAATAGTACATTTCCTGCTGTATTATGTACATGATTATGACATTTATGCAAGGAACAGGTTATTCATTCTCTGTTATACACACCACTATAACAAGTGGTGTGTTTGTCTTATTTTGGTTTAATACAGAAACAGCAAACTTTCACATAATGATTACATAAAAAAAACCCAACAACCTACTTTAGTACATCTCTTTTGAAAAGATAAAGAACTTGGAATAGAAAAAGGCATTGCAAGATGAACTAAGAACAAGAAAATGGAAATTAGGAGGCAGCATTATTAATCCTTTATGCTTTAGGTAAAGAAGGAAAATGAAGGATATCAAATCACAGCAGATCCTAAGAAAAAAAGCACTGGGCTAGTAGTAATGACACAGATAAAGCCAGAATTAACTAAAGAAGGTTTGAGACGAAGCAGAAAGAGAAATCTCTTTTAGGCAGACTGAGCACTAGAGATGCACCATCCATTCATGTCACCAGCCTCACACTCAAGCCCAGGAGAAGTTGCAAGGAGAGCCAGACTACTGTGAAAATGTGTGTTTGCTGATTCAGTTACCAAAATTACCCACTGAAAAGAAAAGGCTTCTATGTAATGTACACTCTTCATATGCTACACAGTCTAAACGCACATAAATATTTCAAAAAGAAATGCCTTGAGAATGGGGAAATAATTTCCCTTTCTTTTGCATACCATGTAATTCCGGAGAGTTAAAGCACCTTAATTGTTCTCTGAAACTCAATTTAGTATGAACTTGCCTTTTTTTTCAATCGCGAGTAAATAGGAAAAAAAATGTACAATCTTTTTTGGTTTGGTGGTCTTTTTGTTTCTTTTTTCATGTAAGAGGAAGCTCATTTCTGCATCCTGGTAACATATTACTGTTCTGAACACACAAACCTACAGGTGACACCTGATCAACAAGAACTTCCTCTTTCAAACCACTACTATATTTTCCATGTGAAATTAACTCCTGATTTCACGATCACAGGAACTTATACAGAAACAAAGCAATGGTCTTCACAGCTGTTCAGCCTGGTGAACACGGGATGCTGACTTTAAGGCTGAAGAGGACAATAACCTCCAAATAAAAATACTACTAGCAGTATCCTCATCGAATAAGTATCTCTCAACAAAGAATGTTAACATGTAACTAGCTTGCTCAGAAAGGTTCAAGAGAATGTCAGCGATAGATGCATTCATAATATGCTTAATAGTCCTGACTTCCTTTTGTAACTTTAACACATACTTTTTTATACAGTCAATGCTAGAGTTACAAATTCAGTTCATCTTGTATCACACATCCACAGACACACCATACATTTGTTTAGTAGGTTGCAGGGCAGCTAATTACAGAACTGTAACTAGCATGCAACCATTAAAGAATTTAGGGATAGTACACATGTAGTAATCGTACTGGTCCCGGTCAATAAAGACTGCTTGTCAATCTATACCAGACTCCTGCATGCTCTGATTTGGATGAGAACAGCTTTCACAGATACTCTAGCAATGTTTTACATCTTCAAGGCCCTTTCTCAGTAAGTTAATTGGCAGTATACAGAACACAAAATATTATTTAAACCTATATTTCAAAATTTCTCAATTACATAAGGGAGATCCAAGTATCTAATTATTTTCAATAAAGTCAGTTTAGCAGGAAATGTTACATCAACAGCGCAGCAGTGCTGCAGAAAAGCCAAGTGATGTACAAGCAGACACAGTCTTTCCTTCTAACTTCCCACAAAACCCTGATGAGGCTAGCTCTCATCATAAATAAAGTATAAAGCCTGGACATCTTCAAACTACAAAGATAATTTCATTTTTTAGTGTCCTGTTGAGAGCTTAAACAGTACAAAATTTGAGTTACCTCCACATCTAGAATGAATTATGCCATCCAGTGTATACTCACATTTCCCCTTTCCTGTACTTGAGATATTTATATTATGAAAACAAAATCCTAGGCTTAAGGAAGCCTATACCTCAGTACCCAGACAGGTCATCCTCAGGAGGTATACACAGCAGAAGGGCTGTTTCTACCAGCCACCTGCAGCCGCTGGACCCTTTGCAGCATCCCTTAGCAGATGTGGTGTTGGGCATCAGTGGGAGGGTAATGCAAGGGAGAAAGCAGGGGCAAAGCTGAACTGAATAGGAAGAACATCCTGC
This sequence comes from Chloroceryle aenea, assembly GCA_013399075.1. Classification (NCBI taxonomy): domain Eukaryota; kingdom Metazoa; phylum Chordata; class Aves; order Coraciiformes; family Cerylidae; genus Chloroceryle; species Chloroceryle aenea. Next base: position 174,056 of record VWZY01000683.1, on the reverse strand, counting down.
TACTCTGACATGGCCACCCAGAGCATATTTCAGATCACATGACTATGATTACTTGTCTTTATGTGGCAGCTTAGAGTACTAACAAAGGTCCTTCTCATACTATGTTGTATGACCAAATGAGACAAACAAACATAAAAAAGCAGAACAACTGCATTTCCACCACTTACCACATCAGAAAAAAAAAAAAAAAAAGATTAAAACTGCCCTTGCATTAGGTGATCCATCCTAATTTCAATTGGTTTCCTGACCTTTTTTGTATTTTAAAGATGATGCATATTTGCTCTTTACATCTTGGGAATTTTTTAAAGGGAATATTCCAACAGTATTAAAAAAAAAATAAAAATTCTACGGTTCTTTCCCCAGATAGGAACAGAAACATTTTTAATACCTCATAAAATGCTGACTGGATGCTATTAACCACAAATACAAGAAAAGGTCTTCAACACAAAAGATGTTACTATTCAACGACAGAAACAGAACTTGACTCATTTATTTCAAGCTGGATAAACCTCCAAGTGGGTACATCAAATTTGTTTATAACTAGCTTGCAACAAATAGGATTTATGCCAGTGTAAAAATAGAACCTGCTTAAAGAAGGGGTGAAATTTCATGTGTACAGAAGGCCGAGGCAGTTAAACAATTTAATGTCATTCCTAAAATTTGCTTGATTAGAAACTTGGCATTTTCAACTAAGGGCAAAAAAAATGACAGATTTAGCCTTTGGTATCTGTAAAATAAATATCAAGTCTCCCAGTTAACTCCAGCAGGAATAGGAATAAGCACCGTGTCCAACCTCGATGTCACTACCATAACTGAATTTTAGTTGAGGCACTCGTGTTAACATTCCTAACATTTAAGAAGTGTTATTGTTTATTCCAGAACTGACCAACTGCTATTTTTATATTGCATTTGCCAAAAAAGGAACTGTCAACAGCACCAAGAGGTGTCACTGAACATTATGTTGATAGAGCAAATTATGTCCCATCTTTTTAAATACTTCTGGTTTTCTGGAAGGCTCCCTACCCAATTAGAAAATGGCTGACAGTCAAATTTAAAGATCTGTGAAACCACACCTGGCATCAGTGGGACTGAAGGATTAAATCCTCTTTTCTGGAAGCTACTTTCTTTTCAAACTATAGGCCTCACAGCATGAAGGAAGCACAGAAATTCCATGCTGAAAGCTCAGTCTGAACAGCCACACACAGGTTTTCTTTTCCAATCTATTTCAAATCAAGGCACTTGGCAAGTTCATTGTACAGTCCCCATATTGTTTGTGATTCTGCATTTCTTGTTGCAGTATCAGCTCTGTAATAATATTCTATTCATAGTAAACACAATAGTACTACTTGTAGATACAGAAGCTCCAGAATGTAGACTCCACGTTGAACAGAATCATATACTTCTGTCAGCTTTGGTAATTCACAGAATCATAGAATGACAGAGGCTGGAAGGGACCTCTGAAAATGATTGAGTCCAACCCCACTGTCAGAGTAGGATCACCCAGGACAGGACACGCAAGAACATATCCAGGTGGGGTTTGAAAGTCTCTAGAGGAGACTCCACAACCTCTCTGGGCAGCCTGTTCCAGGGCTCCATTGCCCTCACAGGAAAGAAGTTTTTCCTCATGTTGAGGTGGAACTTCCTGTGTTCCAGCGGGTGACCATTACCCCTCGTCCTACCACAGGGCAGCAATGAAAAGAGATTGGCCCCTTCTACTCGATACCCATCCTTCAGCTATTTGTAAACATTAAGAAGAACCCCTCTCAGCCTTCTCTTCTCCAGGCTACACAGCCCCAGGGCTCCAGTCCCTTAACTATCCTCATAACCTCTGTTGGACTCTCTCTAGTATTTCCCTGTTCATCTTGAATCAGGGAGAGCACAACTGGACACAGTACTCCAGATGTGGTCTAAGGTGCTTTCAGAGAGGTTCTGTACATTTCTCCCATGGGATGGCAGACAGCAAATGAAACAATTCCCACCATCTCATGATAGTATTCCACCCATGTCAAGAAACATGGGAAATAATGCACAGCAATTTAATAACTAGTAACTCTCTCTCTTGGATAAGGATTTTCAAACTAATTATTTAATAAGATGTGTTAGGAATTTCTCTTAACCCTGTATGCCCAGAGCTGGACATTTTTGGGATGCATCCAGAGGAAAAGCAGTTTTATTAATGTCATCAGGGCACTCTGGTTTGTAACAGCCCTGTATGGTCTCACGGCTTACACGTTCTCATTACCTAGAAAAACACACCTTCAAAACCCAGGCATTAGGACCAAACATTTCATTAAGAGGTTTGCTCTATGGTTCATGATAAAACCAGGTACTGAAAGAATCTAGTAGCAACCTAGTAAAGGGGACTGCTACCAGAAAAGCACAGAAACAGTTTACAAAGAGCACACACAGCAAAAGTGTGCTTGGAGAAAGAACAGTATTCTCTAGGAGCAATGAAATGATTGTCCAATGGTCAGATGCATTTAGTTAGCTCTGCAGTGAACTGAGGGAAAGATTGCTACTTAGTCCTGCTGATGGCCAAACATATGGCCTCTGAAAAAATAGCTGGTTAACTGCTCAGAGCTATCTATTTAAACCCAGCATAAATCATATTAGCCAATAAAAGAAATGCTTCTCTGTCTGTCTGTTTGGTGGTTGTTTTTAAAAGAACAATGCTAGAGGTGTTAGATCTCATAATGTGCACCAGAAACAAGATCACTGTATTTTTCTACCTTCTATTTTAGGATTCAAGCAAATCTCTTTTGACAACAGATCTAGCACCAGGGATCTTCATGCAAAGAACATGATCTTGTGGTTTGAGGAGAACACTGTGTACTGCATGCCAGGAGTTGGAACTGGAAAAGGATGTTCAAGACTACAGTCTTCCAACTATGTCCTCCTTCATTAACATTTACTAGTACATGTTTCATCACAAGTACTACACATCCCCTTCTAGTTTGTTCATTTCTGAAAACAGATGTTAAAAATTAAGACATGCTTTTATTTTGCCTCTGATATTTTCTGTAGATATTTCATGATCCTTCCTGAGAAGACAGCAACATTCATCAAGAGTTTACTGCTTATTTTAAAACCAACTAAGCTTAGCTAATGTTCTGAAAAGGGGTTTAGCTCTTTCTAAATGACGCAGAACTTCTGCAACTTGGGCATTTTTGCATCTCTAATACTAAAAAGGTAATTCTACTAATCAAACAGCAAAGCAGTAACTGCTAATCATTTCTGTCCTGTTGCTCTCAGACTCTGTTTCACTACTTGCAGATTTCCTAACCACATAACATTTCTGACTGGGATGCTCTGTCATTTAAGCCTGTACTTCCCATGCATTTTTAATCTTCTCCAGTTTAAACTCACCAATGCTGAATTTGAGATGGATAACTCACGTTCCTATAAATACAAGTAAGTGTAAATGCAGCTTTTAGAAAGTCAAACACCAGTGTCTATTCAGGCTTTCAAATTATCAAATTTTTTCATTGTCAATTACATCAAAATAAGCCATCAGGGATAAAACACTGGAGAGTTGCTTTGAAAAATGTTACCATAATCCCAAACCACAGAGTGGTCCTTTAGTGTAGTTGACAGTGTTTATATTGATACTTCCAATGAAAACCTTGATGAGAATTTTACTGTTCTGGAACTTTAGATAAGAGTATTAGGATAAAGCTGACAGATTCAACAGAAGGCTGATACAGTCTGAAACCAAACTCAAAAGCTAAAGACTAATCAGTGTCTTGAGAAAATGGACATACATTGCCTTTCCATCTTTGCAGTACACAACCCCTTCAACAGAACCGTTGACTCGACATGTGAAGCTCTCATTGCATTTGTGGTTGAGACTAACAAGGCACTGAACAGGGAAAATAAAACAAACTTTGCAGTTTTACAACATGCCTACACTTAGCAGCCTGTGCAAAAAGGAACTGAAAGCTACCAACAAAATGGGGAGCAATGTAGTGAAGCAAGCAGTTACTGCAGCTTACTGCTATGCTGAGTAAAAGAGAATCATACGGACTCTTAAGACAGTGCTGCCAAGAGATACTGAGTTACAGTAAACTATATGTCTCCTGCTACTGGAGACAAGGCAGGGATGAGTAACGACGTGGAAATCCCTGTTCAGCTTGCATTAGGGGGGCATTCATTCCTGAGAACAATACAACCATACTAAACATGCAGTGCAGCGTGAGACAAGTACACTTGTTCCTCTCAAAATAGATGACAGCTCTTGAAACTACACCATCTCATCCTCTGTGGTCTTGGATCTGATGATTCTTCTCAAATTATTACTTTAGCTTCTGTTCCTTCACAGAGCTGGCACAAGGTGAATATTGTTGGACGCAAGCTACAAAGGTTCAGTGACTATGGTACCTACCTAATAGCCAAGTAACATACCTGTATCCTCCCATCCTTGCCCTGCACTTTGAAAGGAAATCTTCAATTTATCCATATTGTTTAACGTTTATTCCCTAGAAACTGGTTTAGACCTGGAATAAATGTCTACAGAGCAGCCAGCTATGCTCACTCAACCCAAACACTTGATCGATGGTCAAAGGAAAGTCTGTAGAAACTCTGTCCCAAGTGCTTGTTCTAGAGAATGGACATCTTCAAAAACCATGTCTCGTGCATGCATGTTTTGAGAGAAACTCCTGCTCTAATGGGTCAACATAAACAAGGGGGAAATAAAGATTTGTACAGATGTATGGTTAAGTGTTTTATCTAATAATCATTTTAGCTGGATGAACACAATTCAGTATTTTTAGTAGACTATGAGAAAACAGTTACTTGTGATCAACCAGCATTAATGTGATTCAAAACTGGCACACTGCTTTAGTCCATCTCTGTCCGAAGCAATGAAAAGAAAAAAACAAAAAAACAAACAAACCCCAAAAGGCTCAGGACAACAGAAATATTTTTAAAAATAAGAATTCAGTCTCAGACTTACAGACTTTACATTTAATTTGCAGGGAACACTTTCTTTTATCTTTATATAAACCAATGACTGTTTCTTTAAAATCACATCAAGCCATCTGTTACTCCTAGCCAAAATTACAATTTGAAAATTTTCTCGTATTTTATTTTAGCACAGTATAAAATATTATCATATTATTGTTATTTAGAAAGTTATTTTTTCCCATCAGACAGAAGTAGGATCATTGAAAACATCAACTACATACTTTCAAATATCTATTTTTATCTTGGTCAAGACAATGTCTCTGAAAGCTGCTGGGGGCAAAGGATTATAAAAGCACAACTATGCTCCTGGGAGAGTCCTGAAAATAGTTTTGCAATGTTCATGGAAGATATATATCAACACCACTCTTACAGGGCTTAGTCAAAAGAACACAAGTTGAAAGAAGCTTAACTAGGAACAGATGTTTCCCTTCACACCAGGGTGTTCAAAATACACTACATGCTATTTTATACCATCTCTTGTTATATATACACTTATAAAAGGTTAACAAAATGCACTTTAATAAATATTATCACAGCAGATCACAAATAAATGAAGTATTGATGTGGAGTTTCAACTTCTGCTTCATGACGATATCTACTTCTAAGATCCAAATAATTAAAAATAAAGTAGGGGTTCTGTCTGCACTGAGAACATGCAGAAAACAAAAGAGTCAGCTACAGTTTTCATTACGATTTGCTAAAGAAATAAATGTTGTATTGTTCTTTTGTAAATACCCTGGGGAGTGAAGGTTTTGGGATGGGATTTTTTGGGTTTGTGTTTGAAATTGGAATTTATTTTAGAAGATTGGAAATTTATTTTAGAAGAGGTTGAGATCACTTCTAGATAAGTAATCCAAGGTAATAAACAGTACTGGAGGGGTCATTTTCTAACCACAGAAGTAAATTTCAACTACTTACCATGTGAAGAGCAATCCTCTGAGCAATATTATAGACTCAATTTTTCCCCTCTTCTACCTTTTACTGCCACCTGCTCTGACTGTATACCCTGCAGGAAATTTGAATGGGCCCATTAAAACATATCTAAGCTAAAGAATAACGCTTATGGTTACAATAACCATCTAAGGAACCCTGGCATCAACAGAGCAATCAGAGCCTTCACAGAAGAGATCCTCGTAAGACTGCACCAACAGAGTCAAGAAATCCCCCAACAGTCTAGTGCTCTTCAGAACACATAAGCTGCATCTCTGTTCCTTCCAAAATAGAAATCTCAGTGCAAAGATTAAGAGATGAAGAATAAAAAATGACTAACAAAAAAGAGATAAGAATGTGAGGAATACTGAAACAGCTATATAAAAAAATATTTTTCTTAGTGATTATAAATAAAAGTTTTTTAAAAACTGCAATTTTCACATGCTTTTTTTTTTTTCCTAGGAAATTGCAGACTTTTGTCTTCTCATTTGCTTGTCCTATTTTTATATAAATAGTTGTGTTTATAACAACTACACATCATTATGGACAAATCTGTCCTATGACACACTTCTCATCTTCCACATATTCTTGCTGTTTTATAGTTAGATGTTGAAGAGAGTTTTAAAGTTCAGAATTTGAGAGTCAAAAATAGTTGAATATCACTTTCACACACTCTATGGATATGTGAAGTCCCTTGTTTTGAGCATGTAAGACGAATGCTCATGAGTAAATATGCAGGGAATAAATGAAGAGCCAAGTCTGCTCTGAATCACTCCCTTGAGTAGGAACATCTATGGAAAAGATTTTAAAGGCTCTTGAGAATTCATGTAAGTATCCAATTTTTTTTTAATAGGAGAAACAGAAATCCTCCTAAATACTCCAACCCCGCTTCTACCTAGCAACTTCTAAAAAGCTGGAGAACTAACCTGCCTTGTAACAGCAATACTAAAAAAAAAAAAGCTTCATCCATTAGAGCCTAAACACAGATGACTCTCCAGAAAATGATGCATATGAACTAAAATAGCAGTTACCTGGATAACATCAAAACAGCTAGGAATGGAAAAAAAAAAAAACAGGAAAAGTATCTCAGTAGTTTAATGAAAGCATCAATATGGAGAAACATGAAATGTGACTGACCTATGGCTGGCTGGGGTGTGCAGCAGTTCCTTACCCATCCCCTCAGCTGGTCTCCTCCCTGCCACTCCCTGCAAAGGAGGGAGGGCAGATAATGGGCAGGAGGATTGAACTCCTCCAAGATGTCTCACCTTTCAGGAGTACACCAGGTAAGTTCACCTACAGTTTAAACTTGCTGGTAGTAAGGTGTATTAATTTCCAATGTACAAACTAACACTTGAAACACAGTAATTGCTCGTGCCAGCTCTGTTGTTGACAATATTTTCTTTTTTCAAAAGACATGAGAAAAATACCAGTTCATACCATATATTCCAAAAAACTGGAAAGAGGGCTCAAATCCTTTCAGCAATGTAGGATAGGAGCTCTTCACACAAGTGTTGGTGTTGCATGGCCTTGCTTTCAAAATAGTCCAATTCCCTATGCAACACACCTTTGTCTCTTAACCACAGAAAACTGGTGGTCGCTGCTTCAGATGCCAACTCTAGAACAAGTGCATGGGTGGCAGTGCCCCTGCAATGTGTTTTGTTGGAAAGTCATCCCTGGGGTCCCACTTGCTTAACTCTGAGTCATACTGTCACTTCCTTGGCCCAGCAATGCTATTACTAGAAAATAAATATCAAGAAGCTTACAGGCAAAGTCACTACATCTGTAGGAGTCAAAATTATTTCAGGGTACTCTGGACTACATAAGTTGTTCAGAACACTACTTAAGGGACAGATGTGTTACTTTTGAACTAGCGCAGGTGATGGCATTTGTATGCTCACTAAACTCCACCAAGTCTATGCACAGAAGGAATGCTAATGAGAGGATTTGACAAACACTGTCTCATATGGCAGATTTCATCACAGGATGAGCATGACTGAGGTGTTTCAAGACGGCAGTCGTGTTGTAAACTGAACTCTCCACTTCTGAAAATGACAACAAATTATTCATCAGTATCACTCTCCACAACTACCTGAAAGGAGGCTGTAGAGAGGTGGAGGCTGGTCTCTTCTTCCAAGTAACAAGGACAAGAGGAAACAGCTTCAAGTTGCACTGGCGAGGTTTAGATTGGATATTAGGAAAGGGTTGTCAAGCATTGGAACTGTCTGCCCGAGGAGGTGGTTGTGTCACCATCCCTGGAGGTATTTCAAAGACACAGATGTGGCACTGAGGGACATGGTGCAGTGGGACATGCTGGGTTAATGGTTTGGCTTGATGATCTTGAAAGTCTCTTCCAACCAAAACAATTCTATAGCCTTAGGTTTATTGGAAGAAATTAGACTTATTTTTGAGTCAAGTAAGGACAGACCAGCAGGGAGAGGTCTTGTCTAGTCAAAAACACAGAAGGAAGATGTTTGCATTTGGATTTCAGTTAAGCTGCAGCATTTTAAACCATGTTCTTCCATGCTTATCATACTTCCCCAGGGAGGGTAATGAGGAATAAGAAACATGAACTCTACAATGAGGTCAAAGTGAAAAAAAGTTAACATACAAAATCTTCCTTCTGACAGAGCACTATTAGGCAGTCAACTGAATATACAAAGATGTGTTTCCTCAATTTTAAAAAAGTCAAAACTGAGAAGAAATTATACAGAAACTATCCTCCATTTTTGAACCTTTCACAAACATCACAAAGATGTGAACATAGGAGTAAAACCTTCTGCCTGTCACGGTTCTTCCAGAGCATGCAACTCAGATTGATGTGGAAAATGAAGCTCATGAGAAACATATTTGGCATTCACATATGACTGTGTGTCCAAAATAACTCTTTTCTTGGGATGTCAGCCTAACTGCTCCTTCCCTTACTTGTCTCAGCAGACTCAGAACACTCTCAGATGAAAAAAAAAAAGATAACAGGATACACAGAAATAAAGAGCAACTACAGAAGTAATTAAAGGCTACCCCATTTTACATGAGACACAAGTCAAATTACAAAATATAGCATCTTAGAATAACATCTCTGACTTGCAACAACTTCAGAATGATCTGACTGCAATGATGAGAATTTCAGAAGTTAGCTTTGCTCATTAAAAAGCAGATGAGCAAATCTTTAATCTCTGTTTTGCCTGAGAGCTAAAGACAGGAGTGCTAATACCAAACATTCTTTCTTTGCCCAGGAATTAAATAACAAAAATACCATGGGACTGTTTGAGCTCTTTAGGACATTTTGAGCTGCACTAGATCCACACTGGTAAGAAAGAACAAAAAGAACATGGTGATGTCAACATGATTTTAAGGTACAGGAATAATGTATCTCATGCACCAAATAATTAGTGTGTTCTGCCTTCAGCTCTCACTGGTTGGAAGCCACAGTGGAAGCAAAAATGTTCAGAAGACTGTAGAGAATTGGGAAAGAGTCACAGAGTGCAGGAGGATCTCAGCAACAAACCAAGCACCACACAGGTTTGACCAGGGAGTCATCTTTAGCATTTGTTAAATGTTTTACAGTCAACATTGTACTAAGACACTTGGTTTCAGTGAGCAAAAAGCATTCTCCAGGTAAAATAACTTCCTTGTTTCTACTTCATTACTCATGGAGTCACAGAAGAATAATGCTGTATGCAAAATCGTTTTGCGTTTGCCAGGAGCAAGCAGTTAATATTCACTATGACGTATACAGACAATGCAACAAAAATTGAGAAGTTATTAAAATTGCATCCTTGTTCAAATTCCATGGAAACAATACTTGCTCAGCAGTGCATAATAAAATTATTTTTTTCAGGGTAGAGGAATTTTTTCTAGTAAATTCACAGTTGGGGAAAATTTTGACTTGTTATTTTGTTTTGAAAATATAGCTACTGTATTTGGTATCTTCTTTTTTTTTTTTTTTTAATAATTTGCAATGCAGTAAGATGGCAAACCTGTGCTAAAAGCCCCTGATATGAAAAGCTCTGTGATCAAGGATTTGCCTATTCAATCACAACACTCTAGTAACTTCAATTTTATCACACAGTTTAAGAAGAATTAGAGGGTTGTTCACTTTTGAAAGCAAGCAATTGCCCTCTCTATAACAGCTTTTTGTTACTACTTCCTTTGAATAACATCCTTATTTTTCATTTATTTTGTTTGTAAACATCTGTTTTATATACCCTTAAAAGCAATGGACAGTTTTGTTGCTCAGACAAATTAGTTAATATGACAATTAATTCCTACTCCCAAACAAGTCCTGTTTCCTGAGTTAGATTTACATAGAAGCGTTGAGACTTTCACAATGTGTTTAATCAGATCTAGACAGTGACACAATACACACTTGACAGCAACAGCTTCAAAGAACTTCAAATTTCTCTACATCAAATAACATCTGAAGATAAGTGACATACCCAGCCTACAGAGAAACAGTAAATATACATTTTAGCTATTAAAATTTAAATTATTATATTTCAAAAAGGCATCTTCATAACCCCATAATCAAACAGCTTCTACCAACAGAAACATTTCCATGTCTAGGAAAGTATTCTAAAGAGTCTCAGAATTGGATATTTATGGAAATAAGTTGACTCCTGGATTGTTATTTTGTTTTCATGTTAGCCACACTCTTTCTGAAGTTACAAAGAAATTTTCTGTTGCAGTGATAAAAAATTCTGCTATCAGTTGTGACAGATAAGCCTATATTTCTACTCAAAGAACGGAAAACCAAAATCAAACATGTTCAGACTGATACACAAGAACTACACCAGTTTTGCCTGAGTGTGAATATATCAAAATAATCAAAGTTAGTGTCAGAATAAGCGTGCAATAACACAATAAGCCTTGAAACAAAATTCAGACTCAAACTTTTGAATGTAGCAAGTGTTCAGAAAACTTCCATTTGTTCTGATACCAAAATATATATATCTTTGAGTATGATGATCAGTCACAACTGCATTTTTTTGTCCAGTTTTTACAATTCATAGTAAAAAGGAACAAGTGAACGTGAGTGGGAAATTTGTTCTACAAAATATTCTTAACTATTATCATTGCAAGATGATTTAAAGCTAGGAGAGTATGCCACTCACACTATTCTTACACCATGTGGATAAGTAAATATAGTATTTAATGCTAGTTTTTATAACATGCACTGGGACACAACAGATGCTGTAAAATTTGAAACATGGACAATGAATCTGTCTTCACTAAAATGGACATAACCTGCTAATTTCCAGTCTGGCAGAATATTACAGCATCAAATAATTCTAAAAAGGCGGCAGGAAATAAAGAATTGTGGGGTTCTTTTCAAATTCCCCAGCATGTAAGTTTATTGAAAGCATACAAATTTATTGAAAGCAACACTATCTGGATTACTAACCCTAGGTTACCAGTACCATCTCTAACTGCTAAGATCATGCAATAAGGAAACAATCTGTGAGATTACAGGAGTTAATATGCCTTTTAGTTATAGTACTATCCAACAGGGTATTTTGACACTAGAACGGAAAATACATATATTGTTTCAACTTAAAATGTTTACACCATTATAAGATTGTCTTCTACACTGGTAACTTAGTTATTATCATCTGTGAGAGGTCACTCCCCTGAGATAATGCAAATCTTTTTCTCATAATAATATGGTCAATACTTGTTTAACTCACTAGGTGTAACTGTCCTTCAGATACTCAGAAATACAAACCAGCAAATTCTACTGCGGTGTTTCAACTGCACAAAATGTTCACACATTCCTATTGTCAGACGGACAGAACTAGAAGCAGCAATTACAGTGCAGATAAAATCATACTGTGTTTCAGGTTTTGGCATATGTCATGTCGTGTCTGTCCCATCCCCCCACCCCCTTTTTTTTTTTTTACTCACTTTTTTAATAAAATCAGGTATCTCCTTTTTGTCTGAAAGTTGATTTAAAGAGGAGCAGCACTCTACCTCCAAGACATATCCTTCACTATGGACACCACCTTTTGAAGACCTAAAGGGACAAACAGAAAAAAAGAACAAAATAATCATTTTCTGTTCTTAACACTGGATACCCAAACATCCCCTTTATAAATATTTGCCACGGAGGGATAACCTTCACACAGAACTTTGGTTCCAGCACATTCACTCCATTGAGCTCAACACAGTTCTGACAAGCAACAGCTGCAGCATCTCACCTACATGCAGGGGAAGCAAATCACACCAATAACTGCTTTAGGAGGTTCCAAATTTCATTATCTGTTTAGGAAACACTTTCTCAGCCTGCCATCTATGGCCAACACCAAGGAGATGCATAAGTGGTGTAACTCAGCATATGGAGAAAGCAGTGTCCAGTGCAATGGGCTCACAGATGTTCTGGGCCCTACAGGGTGGCCTGATGCAGGGTGGGTTTCACAAACAAGAACTAAAGGAATCCCTTCTCTTACCTGCCACCGTTCTAAGGATACATTTAAAAATGAGAGGCTAATTAAAGTAGTCTATCCTTCAGCCTTACTTTATGCTTTCTGGTTGAAATGTAAAGCTACTGTGAAAACCATTCTCTTTCAGAATACACTAACTTTCAGAATACACTGAGTAATTCAGCGCATGGCATCTGCCATGTACATTGCTGAACAAATCAATGCTGTGGAAACACAGTATCGGTTAAAGTATGCCAAGGAGAAGTTTGGAAGTTATCCTGAATGATCTTGAGAAACAGTCTGTAGACAGAGCAGTGCTACTGAAGGCAATTTTCATCTTCTCTGGACTCCCATGAAAGGAAGCAGATATATCTGATCAGTAGACAAAATCTAGAGAATCATTTGGTTTATCAGGTCTCTAGGAGAACACATGAAGGAACATACAAAAATAAAATCTAGCCTGTAACTCTTAGGATCAAAAACAAAGTAGTTATCTTAACATCCTATATTCAGATTCAAAAGATCTAGCTTGAAGTAAAGAACTAATTGTCCAGCAGTCACTTGAAGCACTGGGTACCTGGAGGACAGGAGAAAAGTTGCAGAAGTTTGAACCCAGAGTCCTGAGGAAGCAGCAAAACAAAACAAGGGCTTTGCAAGCTTGCCACGCTTGACAAAGCAAGGCCACGTAAAAGCTCTGTTCTGGGGACTGAGATTGTGTGATGTGAAACACACTTCAGCTACAGATGGTCCCAGGGGCTTTCCCGAGATGCTAACAGTTACTGGGACCAGCGTAGGCTGCTGAGTGCAAACTGGCAGTGGTGTGTTTCCTAGGCAATACTGCAGAAATTTCCTGAAGTATCACATTATATTTTGCACTTGATCTTCCCCCTTTCGCATAGCCTATACTCTTACTTTCTCTTGTCTCATCTATACATGGGACAGACAGACTCTGAGTGTTTCAGAACACTGGAGTCCTTCCCCTATTTTTTCTTCCACTCCTTTCTAGGTTCTTCTCATAACTGGTGATTTGATTCCGGACAAAATTTTAACAAAACATTGATGTCCATGGAGGTTCTTCAAATTTCTTCATAGTATTTACATAAATCATTACTGGGGGACGAAAATTGCTTGACCACTACTCCTCTGTAATGGATGTACAGAAATTAATTTTATCAGGAAAGAACAACTTTGTAAAGAAATAACAAATAAATTTGTGAGAGACAATGTGTGAATTGCAGACAAACATTTTTGCTGTTCTAGGTAAGTCCTAGATAAGGTCATTTATTCTGTGCTGATTTTCCGCCAAAGGTGAACTCCATAAATTCAAGAATATAAAAAAAAAATAAGAAGTTCTCCCTGCTAGAGTACTTAAGACTATACCTCTTTTTTTTTTTCTAAATTCTGAATATGACTAAGTGGAAATGTTTCAGATAGAAAAACAGTATGAGCTAGGGCTCTCTAATGCTCTAGAAAACAATAAAGCACCAAAATTGCCACTTGATATTGCAATGCAAAGTCCACACAACATCAAAAGGAGAAAACACAATTCTTTAGTGATTCAGTTGTTGTTGAATTACAAACCTGAAGTGAGTTACCAGGAGCAGGCAGCAGGAACCAAGCCCTTTTTAGACAACCAATCCCTTTTTGGGATGACTAACACTAAGCCTCTGCAAATGTGAGGACCAAACACCTCTGCCAGTTCCCTCACTGGGACAACCCATAGCACTGATCACAGCCTCCTTCCAGCCTGGATGAGAAGCCATACTCTCAGACCAGAGGCCTTGAAATAATATAGCTCAAATTCAAAGTTAAGATATCCCAGAAATTAAGTATGTACCCTGTTATTTTTATGCCCATTCTTTTTGCCTGCTCCTTACATAGGGTTCAGGTCTCCATGCAAACTGCAGTGCTGCTGTAAATACTTGCTGTGACAGACATAAAACCTCACTATTCTAATTGCTTCAAAAGAACAAGAACGACTGTATACTCGTATTTAAACCCACTGGCCACCTGTAAAACCAAATTCTTTTCAGCCTATATTGGTGCTGTTTATACATGGCTATAAGGAAGACAGAAGCTTACCCTTGAACCACTCCTAATTCTTCTCCTCCCCCTCAACAGCTCCCTGGACTTTGCAGAGTCTTTGGAGGACCTACTTCCAGCTTGTTTGAAAGGAGTACTTGAGATACAAATTAGATCCATAAAAATATAGAGATTCTTCCTTAGCACAACTGCTTAAAATGACCTGTTTATTTCTCTTCCTTTAACAAGCACTTAGGCTGAAATACACTTGCTGCTTGTAAATATTTAAGCAAACAAATGACAGTGAATTCGCCCTCTGTCTCAGAGTTACCTCTGCACTAGAGCTCATGAAAGAAAATGCATCAAATACCATTGCACACATATGTAACAGATCCTCCTAAAGGCCATCAGTTAAAATCTTCCAACAGAATCCCCTCTGTACTACCAAAAAGTATTTTCCCATGCCTTCAAGTAAAATACATCCATGTATGTTGAAGGCAACTCTTTGTCTATACCAGTAGTTTTCACCTTTGTCAAAACCAAACCAAAGAAAAGCCACAGTCATACACATTAAAATAATAAACAGCTGTGCATAAAAAAAAAAAATTAAAAACATCTGAGCAAATCCAGGTGGGCAATAAATTATTTCCAGCCTTTATACAATAAATAATGTATTTCATAAAAAATTCCAAAGTATTTCATAACTATCATAAAAGTCTCTCAATAAACTCTCTGAATATTATTAGTATAGCCACTGAGACGTAGCTAAATATAGGTACAAGTAAATTCTATACTGACCAAAAAATTATTTAAAAAAAAAAAAAAATCATTTAAAGGGACTACTTTTAGGACCACTTTCATTAGAGACTATGAATCAGAACCCTCAAAACACACCCATCTGTCAAGGTCACAGAAGTCAGCGGAAAAGTCAAAAACAGAGCTCAGGTTTCCTGACTTCAGTCTTGTCCTTGCACTTGTATCCCCCTGTTCTCTTCTGAAGGACTGATGTCAGTCATTTGAGAAACAACCTAATAATCCATACTTTAGTGTCTCTTATCAGTTTTATAGTTACTGAGTTACCGAGAGTCCGATGTGTAAAATATTTTAAAATTAAAGCAACATTTTTCTGGAAAGTTAGTTTCCACTTTACCATATTTCCCATAAATATTTCTTAACAGAAAGTGAAAGAGAGATCAGTTTAGTTAAAGAGAAGTATAAACCTAACTGGTTGAAAGATCTTCCTTTTCTTCTGCATGTAGAGTCAGCAATTTCTTCCCCTTCCTAGGCTGGAAAACTGAATCATCCTCCCTTCATTGTCTTTGAATACTTGAGGGGCTTCTACTACTTTCACTCTTCTAATAGCAAACCCCTGTATTAATAAAAAATGGGCCAGCCTTCAAAGAAGCCCACGTGGGTACAGTTAATGCTGGCCCCTTCCTGGAAGCTAAGACAAACCAGAGAAGCTGGTATGGCCTGACTCATTACAACGGCCCATACTGACTGTTACATATTTAGTGATACCCACGGGGGAACAGAAAGTACAGTGAAAAAAATGCCAGCTCTTCACCTGCACTGGGGAAGGGCAGTTTCCTGCCCACCACTCCAGAAGGGGATATCCACTGGTTAACTCTGGAGACTGACAGAAATTTCACTGTCTCTTATACACCCTGGGCTTTCATTTGTTTATCTTCCTTTGTTATATATTATTTGTCTGACCACCATGGACAACCTTAACTAGGGGGTGGCAAAGAGTTGAGAGGGAATTTCAGCCTGCCTGGTGCTGTGCAAAGGGACAGAATTTGCAGGCACATCAGGGCCTGGGGGTACAGGGTACCCTCAAGTGTTGCTGATATGGAAAAGACTGAGGACCACAGACTTAAAAGAGTGGCGCCTTGAATCCTAAATAGGACCCCTAGTGCCAGTAAAGAAGAAGAACATACGTAGAATAATTAAGATTCTCACTTATAATTGGAAATTCATGACCAAAAAAGCATTTTACGATGGTTGTTTCAGTAGGCTGTCATTTCCTGTACAGATGTTTGCAGTTATGTGCCATTTCATGGTAGATAAACCACTACCAGCTGTAGAGTACCAGTAACTTACACAGTAACTATTAAAGCTGACAACACGGTGTCTGTTGCAAACAGGACTTCCAGTTCTTTTCAGATACAAGAAGGAAATGAGGAAGCCAACATTTGGTCCTAATCTTCCCCAAGTTCGTTCGCCATGCCCATGAATTCAAAAAGCCAAAAGCACACTTGCAAGCTGCTCAGACGCTCTAGAAAGGACTATTTGAGTAAGACGATGCTAGGAATGTAAGTGCAGTTTGGAGTTTTTCCACTAGCTATGTTTTGAACTGTAGAGCTATTCCTAACTGTACATTTATATCAAACTAATCTACATTACAAAAAAATAAAATTACATCATTAACACTATTAACAGGAGCATCTGGTATCTGTGTAATTCCAAGTTAAAAATCCAGCAGAACTAGAGTACATGAAAACCAAGAAGGCAGCAATTAAAAACCTTCAGATTTTATGATGCCCACCCAACAAAAACAACTTTTTTTTTCTTTCAAAGCAGATATATAGCCTCACAACAACCTCAACAAACATTAAAACGTTGTTTTAACTTCATTACCTGAACATTTTCTTTACTAGGAATTTTCTTATATGGGAAAACTTCTCACTGGAAAATATATTATTTATTAGTAAAATTTTAAACATTTTTAACAGCAGCATATAGTTTCTTGAGGAAAAGTTCACACATGTATGGCTACATAGGCATCTTTAATGTGCAGTGTTTATAATTTTGAGAACACAGGTGAAAGAACATTTATTTTGGGTCAATGTTAAAAGTTGTCGCAAGGAAATGTGTATTTCTTTGAACTTGAAATAAATAACAAGCTTTAAAAACTCAAGCCATTGTCCCTTCAGCTAAAGGAAGATGGGTATGGAATAAATATTATTTTTTCAGCAAGCTGCAATCAGCCTGCTGAGAGCAACAACACACACTGCTTTTGCACACAAAATGTGTTTGATTGTAATGCTCATGAAGGCAAGGTCAGACATTTGACATCATCGAGCCCAAATTCTACATGAAAACCAAAGAGATACACAAATACACACACACACACATATGCATTCACATTTAAATTAAAAATACATTGTACCAATGCAAAGTATTCACAGCCTCCACTGGAGAAGATCACTGACTTTTTTTTGTCACACTGTCTCATTTTGAAATGCCTGCAACTGTAATTCCTGTATTTTTGCACAAATCTTTTGTAGCACATTTCTGGGCCTCTGAAGGAGAAGAATATTGGGAAGTGCCAGCACGGTTGCAGCAAGGGTAAATCACACTTGACCAAACCAGAGAGCGTGCTCCTAGAAAGCCCACCACCACTGCACATGTTTTACACGGTGATGTGCCACCCAAGGTCAAATTTGGCATGAAAAATTTTCACATGGAAAATGAAGAAATATCCACAGAAACTCAAAAGCAGGTTTTCCAGGTAGAGGCACCAGCTATGGTTCAAATGCTCTATCCATGGAATTCTACACAAAGTCAGAGCAAGAACTCCCTGTTTCAAGTGCCTATCAAAAAAGCTTGATGAGATGAAAAGCTTTTGGGGGCTCTAAGGTGTCTCAGAACAGCTAAGAATCAGAAATTTGATGAAAAATTTCCCTTTGCCTTCGGAAGGCAAATGTGCAAATGCAAATGACAGAGGACCAAGACAAAATTTCACAAAACATAACACTTCCAGGGGCTGCTGCTTCTTCCCAAAGTAATTGTCTTTTCATACTTCATCAGGTCCTTGGTATAACAGTTTTCCTTTCTTTCATGGGAAGGGCTGTTCGCAACTATTAACGGGGGAGTTTACTATGACTGGAAAAAGACATTGAGAGAGCTGGTCTTTCAGATGGGAAAAATCAGAATTTTCCCTGACTAAACTGCCTAAAACTTTCAGTCAACATAATTGAGCAAATATCAAGTGGAGAATGACAACTGTCATTAAGGTCCCTTCCAACCCTAACAATTCTGTGATTCTCTATGATTCTCATTACTACAGCTCTTGAATGTTTTCTGCATGAAATCAACCACCACAACAAAGTCCTCAGAGGATATCTGAGAGACTCCCACAGCTCTGCCCTTTGCAGGAAAGCCGTTCCTGGTCGAAACGAGAAACCTGCCCAAGCTAGAGATGTCCCTACTTGTATAGGGAGGTTGGACCAGATGACCTCTAGAGGTCCCTTCCAGACTAAAACATTCTAATATTCTACCTGAAAATGCAAACAGATCATCAAAGAAACAATACACTGACTAATGTCTTGTTTAAGTCATTGCATGTTGCAATGTTTAAGCCATTTCAATCTTTTCCATTTGCATCATGCTACTTTACATTTTCTATAAATGCATTTCTACCTTTTCTGTAAATCTAGACTTTAAATGACACAGAGGACAGGAAAATTTAGCTATATCTCACAAGATGCCATTAACTGACATCACTTGGAATTAACATTGCATACCGGAAAAAAAAAAAAGGAAACTAAAAATCCCGGTTTACTATTAAACTTTTGAAGTCAGTCTGTCAAACTCCTTTGCAGATAAATAGAATTATTTTTGGCCAAGTGATGAAAATTTGCATTTCATCAGGATTAATGGATATAGGGAAATTATAGAAAGAGAATCAGAATCATCTCATCAAGTGAATCACTGAACACCTGACACCTCATTATTTTACAGAAAGGGAAAACAGCTGCAAAGTTGTCTGAGGTAAACATAGAAAGTCTACTCTAAAAAAAATTATTCCTAAATTATACTACTTAGACTACTTCTGCATGACAATGTTTCCCTGCTGATTGCATTAGTGATTGGAGGCAGAATCTGTAGAAGGGTATGTGTCCTAAGACACAGACAGAACAGAGAGAAAGGCTTCTCCAGAATTCAATTTATATGCCCTGCTTCATTCTACTGTGGTAATTGAGCATCTGTTGACACATAAATATGATTTTAAGTGGACAGTTTATGAGACCAGACCACATATCTTTTCTAGTGGAAGAGAATGGAGCTTGCTTTCTGGTTCCGAGTACTTAGCAAGGGAAATTAAAGTATTTTAATTGGCATCAATTCTTGAAACTTTAGGATACCAGACAAGGGGTGTCACACTGCAGAGTGCTGGAAATATATTAAAGCACCTTTGCTGCTATGGTTTTGTTACAGTTTTGTTCATGGGCTGACTCTAATTGCTTTGCAAGGAATGGGTCATCTGCAACAGCTGCACATTGTCCAAAACAGTAATGTCCACAAGACACCTAAATAGAGATTGTTGTATTAAAAACAGTTGAGTATGGAAATAAAAGGTCAAAGACAGAAAAGTTATTACACACATGAAGAACTAATGATCTCTGTTCCTCAGGGGAAAGTAAGCAACACACGTGCTACTCTGGGTTAGCCGGAACCTCCCACCAGGAGAGATACACTGTCACGTATTTGCACCTTCCAGGGTACCACCGTATATCCCTCTTCCTGAGATTCTTGTCTTCGAGTGTAAATCACTGTGAATCAACTTTTCTTAAGCGTGAATCAATGCGAAGCAGTAAGCCAGAGGTTATACTTCACACCTGGAGCCTTCCCCTATCCTCAGCAAAAAAACCTGTAGAAGCCTGGGCTTGAAGAATTTTCTCTGCATACTTTTTTACAAGATGCCTTCTCCGAGAAACCCAAGAATCTCAGAACTCAGCACAGACAGTAAAACAGTCACTTGCTTTTAAATTAAGAAGCTCCCTGAAATTTAGGGAGAGAAAGGGAGAAAGTATTCAGAGGAGCACTGAAGTTATTATTCCTTTATCTGACTTGATGAGGTGACTTCCAAACTACTTCCAATCAATGGGTTACTGGGCACAATGCAATTAGATCCTACAGAAATATTCACATTTATTATAACAAACTTAATGTGAGCAATGGTGGAATCCTTCAGCTGCCTGGCAGACTACCTTCATCCACAGTGCCTCTAAAGAATTAAACACTCCTATATTTACTTCATTTACTTTAATTGACACTTTTTCAGTGCAAACAAATGCAATGTTATTTTTAAAAAAATAATCTGTCCTTTCCTTTCATATTCTCCCTCACATTTCAAAAGGACAAACCTGGCTTTTCAAAATTTACAGCTTCCACCTACATTAGGAATGCATTTACTCAAATTTCCTAGAGCACGAATGACTCCTACTTTTTTATTTACCAGAAATTAATAGCTAGCTATGATAATGAAGCCACACCGATACCAGTACAGACAAAACTATCCTATTGAATTAAAGTCTCCATAAAGGCACAGTGATATTGCAAATTCACACTACTTTAAAACTCGAAGAAAATGGAAAAATATGAGGTATAACACTAAAAGGTAAGAGGTTTCCCCATGAGTTTTAATGCATAACCCGTTTAAGATCTATCTTTTCTGGTTTGTTTTTGAACAAATCTGCACTGTGAATCTCAGTGATAGCAGCAGCACGTAGCTCCTGACGCACATCATCTGCTGCAGGCAGTACAGCCTCTTCCTACTTTTGGACAGGCAGTGCTATAAATTTAAGCCCTCAGAATGTGAGTCAACAGTATTAATTTTAAAACATAAGCCTTACATATAAAGGTGAAACACTGATTAAATGAAGACTAATTCAAGTGCTCAGTTCTGTCTCTGTGTACAGAGAATTGACATAACTGTACCAAAAAGGCACTAATGTAACAATTTCATTTCTATTCTGTTCTGGCAACAAAAAAAGCAAGGTGAAAACCCACACCTGGTAATTGATGGACGACTGCCAGCTGAAGCATATGGCCTTGGAGCCATATGTGGTGAAACACCAGCAGTAAGGAACTACAGCCTCAGATGTTTCACAGAAGGTACACCAGGAAGCCCAAGGGTCTATACCAAGGTATAGAGTTTTTTATGGCTCCCCATGAATGCCTGGCACCACCATTATAGAAAACTACAGGGGATCGCTTTTTACTTCAGAGCATAAATGATGTTAGGGGGGATCCTGCAACTGTAGCCGGACTACTTATAGTCCTAAAATCTTACCAAAGAAATAAACACTCCTCTGATCAACAAATATCCTAGGCAGATCTTAACTTCTACCGAAGAATTCAACTGCTCTATACAGAGACAGTCTACAGATGCTAGAGTTCTGGTAGTCCTCAGTGAAAAAATATATCATTTATTCTTTATTAGCAGGGTGATGAGAAAGGGTAATCAAAAAACTTAACATGTTGTTTTTTTCTCCAGCTGTCAGTGGAATGGGATAAACTCACGGTTCAAATACCACTGGTCTCAACGCAGGCTACAGTCATCTCAAATTTGTCCAACACCCATCCCTCTCCATTGCACTTCGCAATGCAAACATTTGTTGCACCCACACACTACGGAGGCTGCTTCTCCCATACTCTCATCCAAACACTGAAACTACATGAAACACCAAACTGATGTCATTTCCCTTTCTGGTACTCATCTGTTTTTTCCTGCTGCACCAAGTCTCTTCCGCTTCCCTCAAAATCAGAAATGACAGATAAGGGAAGGCAAAGAAATAGAGTGCGAATGCAAACGGCAACATAATTGGTTCAAGGCTCTCTACTGTCTTCAATTTTGTGCAGTCATTTACAGCTGTCTAAAGCGTGTGAAACACTGGCACCCAAGTGAGTGAGTAGGTAATTAAGATTTTGTACTCAGTCATTCACAATCACTCTGCACAGATGTAAACTACTGGATATGGTACGCGACAGCAGTGACACACTGAGCGCTCTGGCTTGAAGACTGTATCCCTTCACCAAGAAGGATGCTGCTGTTCCCTGATCTGTCTTCATGGCTCTGACCTGAAGATGTTGAACCCTTGGACCCCAATCCAGCAGAAGTCCTTAAGAGCTGACAACATTGCAAACTCATGCATGTCAATACTTTGCAGCAGAGTATTTTGTGGGAGGGAAAACAAGGCCCTAAAATCAGGCAAGCTCAATCCAGTATTACTCAAGAAGTCCACTGCTCAGCCATATCTTTCATGTTTTGACCATAACACTAGAAACCCAAAAATATCAGGCAAGCCAGTATGAAGTTCTTTATCAATAACTAAAAGCAAGTCAAGACAAATTGAGAGTTATTTTAGAAGTCAGAATTGTCTGTGACACCCTCCTACATATATTTGCTAATGAAATGCGATTACTTTTCCTTAGGCAGCAGACTGAAGTTTGACCTATTGATTACTAGGCTGTAGCAAATTGAATGGTGGTTTTACTTCAGTTTTAAAGAGGTGTCTAAAACTGTTATATCCTACCCTCAGCAAGAAGAGACAGACTGGAATGGGCAAATGGAGATTAAGTATTGCGTAGCCTTCAGTATAGGTCACTGTAAGCAGAGGTGGACTGGTGAATGCAACTAACATAGGAAAAGTGTGCAGAATGGCTGCAACAAAGCAAGTAGCTACAGAGTTGTGGGTGGCTGGGTAACGTTACATTAGGTTTTAAATCAGTAACTAAAAATCATTAACATATGTTTATAAATATGCTCATTTTAATTTTAATCTGGGAGAAAGCAACATGTTCTATTGATTTTATCTTTTTTAAAAAATCAGATTAAAACATAAAAGAACAGTATTCCTCTTTGCTTATTCATCTTTAGACTTGAAAAATATGTAAAATATTCTTAATACATTTTAAGAGACTTAACAAAGCAAAAGAGTCATCTTTTTACTTAAGGAGTTTGGACTAACTGAAAAATTAAAAGAATTTGTATTCTCTAGAAGAAAAAAAGGTGTAAAGTCTACACAAACATTCAAGAAGTATGCATTAGTACTGCAGTTCTCAAATTATCTGCATTAACTGTAACCATCTAATATGCCTTTGCTAAGCAAACGCTTCCTGTGTCTTAATTTAATCTAATAAATTCTTGAAGGGTACCGACGGGACCATCCTCACAAATTGTCAGCCATAGGGCTTGTTTGTTTGCCTCTCATAACAACATGTCCCAAAATACAGAGCATATTTCAACTTGTTATTTTCTGAGTCGTCTGCCAAACTGCGGATGAATTGTAAACACAAAGAACATGTTAAGCCTATTCAAGCCCACAAAAAAAAAATAAATTAAAACTCATGTCTTGCACAGTAAACTCTGTTATAATTTCCTGATGTAGGTCAAAACTCAGCAGGAAATCACATTGTCTATTTTTATCCAAGTTCACTGGAAGTGCTTTACCTTTCTGTTTTCTTGATAAGCACAGCCCTGAAGATTTGTTCCTGGGGAGTTTTCTCTTTTTCATCAGTTGGTTGCACGAAAGGGTGGACAGCAGCCAAGACGAAGCCCTGCTGGTACAATTCTTGCAGCTGAGCTGGAAGATCACACAAGGAGGAGAGTTTGATTGCAGATGATCCTGGCAGCTCAGCTGGAAAGAAAAAGAAATTGGTCAATAATCCTACATTGAACTATCATGTTTTTTAAAATCCACCCTCTTCAGAGACAAGCAAGCTTCACACTGATCTACAGCAGTAACACAAAAATTGACCTTTCCTGAGGCCCATTTTGTATTTCAGATTTTAAGCAGGCTGTTTTTAGGAAGGACTTTTAACACACAAGAGACTGGTGCAATAAAAGAAGAAGTTAAGATACATTAAAATGACAAATTCACAACATCTGGCAGAGATGAAGTGGAGGATTTAATAAAAACAAGGTAGTTGGTCAAAAGATATTCTAAGTTTTAGTAACTGTCATAGTAATGCAAGCTGAGGAGAGTGAGCCATGAGTCAAAAATAGAAAACCAGAGAAAGGGGATAGATAGTCAATGAAGGTAGAACATGTCAAATACAAAAAGCAGCAAGAAGCATCTTTCTACACAAAAGCTGTATTATCAGACTAAGAGATCACTGATGCAAAACACTCTTGAGACCAAATATCTACCAGGATGTCTAAAGACATACTTTGTAGGTATATTGATAACAAGAATGCTAAGAGTAAATGCATATCTGTAGCGATGAGAAGCCTTTTAGAAGAGACAATAAACCTCATACCTCAGGCTTTAAGCAAACCTATGCATTATTACAGATGATGGTGAGACCTAGTGCATGAAAATAATCATTCTCCCATGTGCTCACTGTGGGGTTTAATGACTGCCTGTGAAGCATTTGATGCCGACTCCTGTCAAGACACTCGACATACAGCCAGATATTACAGTCACTACAGCAACTGCCCTTATTCCCTTGGAGTCTTGTGGGCTTCAAAAGAAAATTCCATAAATCACCTAAAACACTCTTCCCTTCTGTTTCTCTCTACATCAGTAATTCTTCATATGATTTCATATCTTATGTGAAAAGACATCTTTCTTTCCTGACCTTTGCCTCTTCATCTCCATCTCTCTTGAAGGATATTGATTATTTCATCCCTAACCCCGCTAGAGAATATCCAGTGGTGAGGTGCTGGATGGTTTCCCCTCCCACTGAAACCAACAGAGAGGGATTGTTGCAAGAAACATGACAGAAATTCCCAGCACTTTGCAGTCCTTCGTTAAAAAACAAGCACTGGAGAACAGTTTGCATCAACGACAACAGCTATGCAGAACAAGGTTTCATTGTGCTGCTTTTTTTCATCAGACTGTGTGGCTACCCTTTATGAATAATGAAAGAGGTTATCAAAAAACTAATAAATATTCAAAACCAATAATACAGAGGAATAATTTAAATAATAATAGAATGGCTGTGTCTGGTATGCTTTTTCTTCTTCATATAAGACCATGTCCTGAAAAGGATAATGGAACTTTTTGACCAATAACTATGAGATGCAGAATTTTTATTATTTTTACAAATAAAATGAGAAATCCAAGCAACGTGTACATTGACAGACAATAGGACTCTACCTTCTTCAACAGCATATAAATCACTTCAGAGTCATAAAAAGAGATGCCCCAATAAATAATGCATAATAAATAATGAAACTGACTGCTACTTATTGGACCCTCCTGGCAATCAAATCGGGGAAAGAAACCCATATGTTAGAACTACTTTTTCCCTCTTGTGGCTCAGAGACTCCAAAAATTTTAGACTATGATGCAAATACTTAAATTCACTAAAAAAATATGAAAGCTGGAGTAACTTTCTAAATGAGGGTTTTACTTGAATACAATAGCATGACTAAATAATAGTTATTATTGTTAATTCTGGTAATGGTGCTCATCTATGAAAAATGATGCTTGTCTTGCACATGAACCTACTATCTGGATTCTTCTGAGGATGCCTTGGTAAAACTAGTGACGTCTAGACATTAGCACTAGGAGAGCAACTGCATCCTCCTAAAAGCTCAACTACCAGAAAGCAACTGCATCCTCCTAAAAGCTCTACCAGGAGTAGTGCCCCGCTAGACCTACTCTTTACGAACACGGAAGGGCTAGTGGAACATGTGGTGACTAAGAAGGCTGGGCTTACTTTAAGAACGAAATTATGAAGGAGCAGGAGCAGGCTATCCGTACATGCTGAAAAATTAGCTGGTGGTGTAGAAGATCGGCCTGGTTGAGCAGGGAGATTTTGCAGGAATTCAGAGAAAAAAAAAGAAAAAAAAAAAAAAGAAGAGTGTACCAACACTCAGGGGCAACAGGACATTGTTTAAGGCCATTGAAAGACCACGTAGAAAGAGAATTAGAGATGCAAAAGCTCGGTTAGAACTTAATCTGGACAATTCTGTCAAGAACAATAAAAAATCTTTTCATAAATACATAAATAACAAAAGGAGGGCCAGGGAAAATCTCCATTCCTTACTGGATGAAGGGGGAAGACAGTAATGAAAGACAAGGAAAAAGCCAAGGTGCTCAACGCCTTCTTTGCCTCAGTCTTTAACAAAAAGACTTTCTATCCTCAGCGCAGCTGAGCTCCCAAGTTGGTAGGCAGGGATGGGAAGCAGAATATCCCTCCTGAAATCCAGGAGGCAATAGTTAGTGACCTGCTGTGACACTCAGATCCTAACAAGTTTACAGGTCTGGATGGGATTCATCCTAGGGTGTGTAGGGAGATGTGGTCTACCTAGACTTCAGCAAAGCCTTTGACAAAGTCTCCCACAGCGTTCACCTGGAAAAGCTGGCAGCCCACGGATTGGACAGGGGCACTCTTCACTGNCTGGGGTTGTTCAGCCTGGAGAAGACTCAGGGGGGACCATATCACTCTCTACAGCTACCTGAAGGGAAGCTATAGTCTGGTGGGGGTCAGGCTCTTCTCCCAGGCAACTAGTGACAGGATGAGAGGGCACGGCCTGAGGGTGCACCAGGGGAGGTTTAGGTTGGATATTAGGAACCCTGCCTCACGGAAAAGGTGATTAGACACTGAAATGGACTGCCCAGGGAGATGGTGGAGTATCCATCCTTGGAAGTGTTTTAAAAAGATAGGATGGTCTAGCTGATGTCATGGTGTTGGGTCATAGGCTGGACTTGATGATCTTGGAGATCTATTTCAGCCTCAGTGATTCTGTGATTCTGTGACAAGGGGAAAGTATAGAAACATGTGTAATTGGAGCCTTGGGATGTACACTTGATGATTAAAAAAAGAAAAATATTAGATTATATAGAGACTTGGGAAGGATCATCCACTTAGTCCATCCTGTAACCTAGAAGCAGGATCAGTTCTGCTTTACCTATTTCTCACTGTTTTTCTTACCTGTTTTTAAAAACTTCTAGTAATGGAGCTTATTAAACATCCCATGTCAGTTTACATCATTTGGGGAAAATAATTTCATTTTTCACAACTAACAGTGGCCAAATGTCCCTGCCTTTAGTGAATTTTAGGGTTTTTTCTTTGAGTTTTCAAGGGACATTCTGGATTCTGACCTCCATACTGTAAACAGAACTTCTCAGATAAGCCAACCTCAATAAATGTAGTCAACAGTCTATTTCTGGAATAGTTAATGAAAATGGTGAATTTTTACAGACTGTGGACAGAACTATTTTAAGCCTTACAGTTAATACATCTTTTCAGTTTGATGCTGAACTGCTGCTAATCCTTCCTTGACCTAGAGATCTTTCAAAGTAGAAGACTGTTCCTGTTACATGACTGATGCTCACAAGATCTACGCAAGCT
Organism: Chloroceryle aenea; assembly: GCA_013399075.1. Lineage (NCBI taxonomy): Eukaryota > Metazoa > Chordata > Aves > Coraciiformes > Cerylidae > Chloroceryle > Chloroceryle aenea. The sequence goes on along the minus strand of VWZY01000683.1, from coordinate 146,631 downwards.
CCCTGGGTCTGCATGCTTCTTACTCTCCTAAAGACAGACTGCTTCATGTGATGTAGGTTCCTACCCAGAAATCCCTGCTACTGATCATCCTTGGGGAATTTTATAATTTACTTGTGCCAGTATTTTTCTGGGCATTAAGTTCGGCTAACAACCATAGAGTTCTCTTTTCAAGAGTAGGTTGAAAAAGGGTATCACACGTTCCTGGACAGTCACATTCATCCTTTAGCCATCTTCAAACTTAGATGGTAATATTTCAATTATTTCTTCAGTTAATTTCTCTAAGGTTCAATCTACTTGAAAATGACTAATATATGAAACCAGTTGTTGATCTAATCTTTCCTTACTTTGCCTTAGAAAAACGCAAATGTTTTCATAAAATCTTACACAGCTTCCAATAAAATCCTTTAAAACTTCTGCTTTAGTGGTTGAGGAGGATTCTTATCACGCCACTTTGGAGGAAAAAAAAAAAAAAGGGAAAGCCAAAATTGTGTACAACAGGGGCTTGATTACAGTAAAAGAGCAAATGAAATACTAAATAAAATCTTGTATAACTCAAGTGCTTAATGTAAGCTTCTATTTTGACAAAAGATAAAGCTGAATTCTTCTAGCTCCATGTTGCTCTTCAAACATCATTAGCTCTAAGTCTTATATTTCACTCCATGTTTCCTTATTAATTGTTGCACTTCGCAACTGGACCTCAAAAGATTTCTTTGTTTATTCTGAATACATTAGACCAACCAGTGTGTAAGAAATTTGCAAGTGACAAATTCTGCGTTACGCAGTTTTGCTTAGGCTGAAAGTGGAAATAGAAGTGCTGGCTGCTTTTTGAACTGATTACCAGGCAAATTAGTTTGTTGCCTGACTTATAATTGAAACTGAAAACACTTCCAGCAATGCTCAGATTCATACAGAAGACTACAGCTTAGAGATCCTTCAAAAAGAAAAGAAAGTTTGTGTTACAGAACTGATATCCATAAGGTGACTTTCCTGGGTCTAGGGACTTGTGCATTCTTTACTGCTAATGGAAACGCCCAACCTAACACTCACACTGTCCCCATTTTGCCACATAAAATCAATAAAAGGGTTGAGTTGACAAAAAAAAAATAAAATCTACAGGCCAAGTCATGTATATCTGAAAAGAGTCATCTCTGCAGTTCCAAAAAGCAATTTAAAGGAAACAGAGGAAGGTGATGCAGTCTGCCACTGGGATCCTGAGGGACTCAGAGCAAGTTGATAAATATGGCTGGGGAGACAGGTATTGAGGAGAATTGGTCCCTCCTGTGTTAAGGAGCTTCTCGTTCCCTCCCAATGGATCATCCAGGGTTGTTGCCACAGAGAGCAAACAAACATCAAACAGCTTCAAACTGAATTGTCTCATATGACCTCTGACAATTGCACTATGGTCCACCCTAAAGAGGTAGATGCGTCCTGACCAAATATTAAAAGACAGTTACAGCAACTTTCTACACCAAGTAGGCTATTTTTTTCTATATCAGAACAATAGATTTGGATACCTTTGAGATGCTATAACCTAACACTTTCAGATAAGAAAGATATATTTTGCTTTATAAAATAAAGCATAGATTTACCTATTATTCCATGCTTAATAATGTCAATCACCAACTAGACTACATCTTTATATAATATATGTAGTCAATAGAATCAGATCCTTTTAACTCTATTCTATTTAATAAACAGCATTTTTTCCTTCCTGGTAGTTACATTTATTACAAAGCTAAACCAGACTTTATGGGTGTTTGATCTTTTTATATTTGAATGATAGGTATGCTCCAGGAAAAAAAAAAATGTTAAATGCCAAAATGCATTTATTTAATTTCTCTCTACTGAAATGGTCAAATACAGGGTCATATTTAGGTCTTAAGTTTCCTGGTGGTTACTCATAATACNGTCTCCTCTTCTACAAGCTTTTCCAGCTCCCTCAGCCTTCCCTCATAAGGGAGATGCTCTACTCCCTTAATTATCTTTGTGACTCTGCGCTGGACTTTTGAGAGCAGTTTTTTATCCTTCTTGAAGTGAGGGGCTCAAAACTGGACACAATGTTCCAGATGTGGCCTCATCAGGGCAGAGTAGAGGGGGAGGAGAAACTCTCTTGACCTACAATCCCCAGCCCTTCTAATACACCCCAGGATGCCATTGGCCTTCTTGGCCACTAGGGCACATTGCTGGCTCATGGTCATCCTGCTGCCCACCAGGACCCCCAGGTCCCTTTCCCCTATGCTGCTTTCCAGCAGGTTAGTCCCCAGCCTGTACTGGTATCTGAGGTTGTTCTTTCCAGATGCAAGACTATTTTTAAAAGGACAAGCACACAGTTCTACTCTGAATTCCTTCTATCCTGTGTTAGGTGTTTCCTTAGTTTGCTTACTCCAACAAAACAAATTAAGTGTTGGGATTTTTTGGTCTTCATTTTATACTGGACTCCTTTAACTAGTTCCCATTCTCTCTTCAGGTTTTCACATTCATCTGCATTTTCAAAGTAACATTCCTCAATTTATTATGAAACATTAAATAAGTCTTTTTCCTTTGCATTAAAAAAAACAAAGATCTAATTGGTGTGTCCATAGATAGTACACACCCTCTATCTATACAGGGTACAGAAGAAAGCACCTTGGACCAACACATGCCCAGAACGTGGTGTATAATGGGGTCTGAAACAAAAAAAGGAAGACTGGCAAACTCAACAGACCCATACTATTAAGTGATGCAGCAAGTCAGTTCCCTTGTAGCCTCAAGCACAATACTCCTATTTCATAGAATGATAAAACAGGTTTTGTTTGAACATCATCTAGTCCAACCCCCATGCAATGAGCAGGGAGATCTTCAACTAGATCAGAGCCTTGTCCAATATGAATTTGAATGTTTCCAGAGATGGGGCATCTGCCACCTCTCTATGCAACCAGTTTCAGTGTTTCACCACCCTCACTGTAAAAAACTTATTTCTTATATACAATCTAAATCTACCCTCTTTCATTTTAAAACCATCATCCCTTGTCCCACCACAACAGGCCCTATTAAAATGCCTGCCCATGTCATTCTTATAAGCCTCCTTTAAGTATCAAAACACCTCAATAAGGTCTCCCCAGAGCCTTCTTTTCTCCCAGGGTAAACAACCCCAACTCTCTCAGCCTTTCTCCATAGTAGAGGTGTTCCAGTCCTCTGATCATTATCATGGCCCTCCTCTGCACTGCTCCAACAGGTCCATGTCTTTCCTGGGCTGAAGACATCAGAGCTGGGGTCTCACCAGAGCAGAGCAGAAGGGGAGAATCGCCTCCCTTGACCTGCTTGCCACGCTTCTTTCAATGTAGCCCAGGGTACAGCTGGCTCTCTGGGCAGTGAGTGCACACTGCCAGCTCATGTCCAGCTTTTCATTCACCAGTACCCCAAAGTCCTTTTCAACAGGGCTGCTCTCAATCCCTTATCCCCCAGCCTGTATCGATACCAAGAGTTGATTATCAGCTTTCCCTCTCCTCAATGTGGGCTCAAAGAAGGTTGTGCCTGTGAGCTAGACAGGAACACTTATGCACGCTATACACTTAGTCATTCCGGCTCGCTACTTCCATGCAGCTCCTTATCCAGTAGCAATTTTTTGCTGCTGTTCTCCTAAAGCACCTAAATCTTCCTCGAACACTCCGCAGAACACATAGGAGACCACCTGAAAGAATCTGGATAGTGGCCAGGCACTAGCATCTACGGTTCTTAACAGATCTAGCAATGAGCATGTAAGATGAAATCAAGGTACAAGGAAAAATATGGTCATATGGTAATACAGGCATTGCTCTGATACCACCCACTGATGTCCTGTGGGGCTCTGAAATAGATCTGGCTGGTTACCTCCTGCCTTCAGTGACCACCTTGTGGAAAACAGCCTTTCTGTTGTGCCTCATGCATCCCACCAAGGTGGTCATAGTTGCATGTCTTTTAGCAGGAAGCTAAATAGCAACAACAAATGGAGACAATAATGTGGGAAAAGAGTGTATCACTGAGCATGTGTGAGCAGACACTCAGATCTGGCTCAAGTCCACAAAATTTCCCTTGCTTTCACAGAGGGCACTTCCTTAGCATGTTTATGATTGTTTATAACAGCTCCAATCATTTTGTAGAATACCAAAGTAACTAACTTCATATGGGCATTGCTGTTTCTGAATTTACTACCTTTCCAGAAAGTTTAATTTAAAGAAATAATATCTACAGCAGAATAAGTTGCAGCAGAGTAAAATACTGTCTTTTGCATTAGAAATGACAAAAAAAAACCCAAAAACTAGAAAGTTTACCATCAGAAGATGGAGTTTCACCTACATTAAAATATTTCATAGGAACATGCCAATGCAACAATGTTTTTCATTTGGATAATGTTCAGAAGTTTAAATATAAGTAATTAGTTAATGTTTTACAAGATCAAAGTGTTTAAACAAGAAGCATTTTTTCAGTGTCTCTATGAATTTCCACTCCAGGTGAAACATTTGAATTTCCTGTGTTACTGGAAAAGTGATTTCTTGTTGGAAGGCATAACTGTAGTTGACAGAAGGCGCACACACAACTGTTAGGATACAGAAAGAAACAACTGCCGCTCTGAGCAGCAAGCTTCTGCAAGCTGATTGCTGACCGCCAAATGAAGAACCATCCCATCACGTCTCTTTTTGGCTTACCAAAGTCCTTGGATTTATCTGTGCAGCCCTTGAGGGCTGAATGGTACCCAGCTCTTTGCAGAGAGGTGGGTGAACATGAGTATTCACCTGGAGGAAGGTGCAGGGTAAAAATCTATTGGGAAGCCTTTGCTTTTTTCTAACAATGCAGCACAGACTGAAGAGATCCCCTCTCTGTACTATAAATAAGACAATTTTTAAGGTACTTATCACTGACTTATGTAGCAGTTAGTCTGGAACAGTTAAAGGAATCCAAATCATCACCCTTTACAACTATTAAGGCTTGGTAAGGCAAATTTGTTACTCTGGAGATCGGAAGCAAATCGTTACTGGAATATTACCAAAACACTTATTGACTGACCCTGGGAGAACATAGTTAGTTCCAATCAGCATCAGTCTCTTAAAAAAATAAAATTAAGGCATATATTACAAATTTTCATTCTATGTTAGACACTAAGGAACTCTCTTTTATGCAGTACAAATTGTTTGCATGGCAAAACAGTGCAGTCGTGTTACTCTCACTTAACTATTCTTTCCTCATTCAACACATTTTTTTGTCAAGGACAACAACAAAAAAAAAACAACTATGAGAGAACCACACTAAAGCTACAATTTAATGAGTTAAAAACTCAAACTTTCAGAGTACCAACTTTACAAGCTGTACTATAGTTTCTTTTCTTTTCTAACACAGCTGGAGCTTCCATGAGGTGTATATAGAGGTTCCGTAACTACAAAGACAAGACAGACAGTCACAGTGCATAATGGTTCAGGTTTTCAGCAGAAGCAAGACACTGGATTTTAATATACCACGTTGCTTTTTAGGCTATGCTAAATGATATTCTCAGTGGTTTTTCTTTCAGTCTTCAAGGCAATACAATACACGGCCCCATCAAAGAAAGCAAGAATGAATATGCAAGAGAAACAAGGATTCTAAATGAAGGATGACTGTTCAATAACCTCCTAGTGTTTACTTTGAGTGAAAATATAGTAATGGAACTTAGAAATATTCAAAAGCAAAGCACTGTATCTTAAGGTAGAGAAGGGAAAAAAAAAATCATAGGACAACTGTGAAGCTGCATATATACCCTTTGAAAGTGTGCATGTATATCAATTTCTGTATATAGATGTGTGTGCATATGTATGTATGCACACATGGTTTTGTGCATATATGTGTATGTACACACGCATGGACATACACTGACATTCTTTTCTTTCCCTTAAGAAACAGGAGATATGTGCATTAGACAGGTCGAGAAAGTACTGAGATAACTCACAGGTACAGTGAGATCAGATAGCTTTGTCTAATCAATTGTTTGGTCTAATCTCACTGCATCTGTGAGTTATCGCGTTTGTTGTCCAGTCAAAGTTTCCTTTCTGTGACTTGCAAGCACAAGATAAATATCTTAAGAACTGGGTACATCTGCCACAAACATGATGTGGTTATACGTGGGATGTTTTCTTTCTTGGTGTTTCAGAAATAAGGAAATACCCAGGCTACCACCTCCACTAAGTAAAAAAACAACCACTGAACAGAAGTTGAGTTACCTAAATAAATTGACAAGCACTTCTTACATGACTCTCACCTTACATATATTGGCTTGTGGGCAGAAGTAAGAAAAATGGGTAAAAATTAAGACCACCTACTAAGCACAAGAAGGGTTAAAGTCTGTGCAGAGAGTGAAATGAAAGAAGATGAAAAAGGGGAGGTACCTCTCATTTAAACTGTGCACAGAAAAAAAAATAAAATTATCTTTTCTGTATTTGAGCAGCTCTTTGAAATGGTATTTTTTTATTTGTCCCTTCCTCCTGCTTAGTTCTACTTCTTAAATTGATGCAGACCAAACAGAGACAACAAAGACAGATAATTTACATTTCATAAATCCAAGAAAACCCCAATTATGTCTAACCAAAAGGAAAAAGTGTTTAAAGTTGCATTATTTTATTCATACAGACTTGTTATCCGTATAAGCTCCAAAAGGCAAGTATTACATCACATTACAGAGGAGAGAAGAACTGTGCACAGAACTACAGGAATGACTAGTATGTTAATTCACATCTCTTTCCAACCCCCAAAAAAGTACTTGTTCCCCGCCCTAAAGCCTTTGGACACCAAGTTAATGGCAATGCTCCAGCTGCCAAATACTGAATACTGTTCATTTTAACAGCTTAAGAAGTAGTGAAATAGGACTTCCCATCACTTCCTCTAGTGCTGCAACAAGTCCTCTCACAGGAAGTAGTCAGCAATTAAATACTTTAAGGGAGGGAAGGAGGAGCTACTTAAGAAGAAAAAAAAAGTAACAGTGAAGAGATCTTCTGGTACTTGGAAGTTGTTGGCATCATAAAATTTGGAGGACTGATGCATCTTTTCACTTTGACCCCTCTCTAGCTAATGTGCTCAACATTTTTCCTAGCAGCAAGACCAGTGAAGACAGGCAAGATTCACAGCTAACCCTGCAGCCTACAGAAACATCTCATTCTCTCCCTCTCATAGTTTTTAATACATAGATAGCTTTTTTCCTGTCATAACCTCCTCCTTTCCCCTTTCCTCTGTTTCTCTCTGTTTTATGCTTCACCTTGATTTTCTTTTCACATTTCTGGCAAATTTTCATTTCATATTTAGAACTGCAGAATGTAACAATATAGTAACACTGGATTCTCTGAAAATTCTACAGTAAGAAAACTTGAACCACAGTAAAAGAACCGTGAAAAGCATGGATAATATCCTCAAGAGAGTACAAAAAAGAAGTCTACTTCAATAAATTCCAAATTATGCAAATTTATTCATTTTATGGTATACTTTGTTAGATGAAAAAAATCTCCTCTGAAATAGAACTTGTAGCATTTCTAAGCTTTCCAAATCACTATATCCTATAGTCAACAGAACACTGCATGTGTTGACTCTTCAAAGAATTAAAAAGCAGAAAGGTTCATATATCAATCTATATATTTCCATCCAAACCAACTGAGAACAACCTTGAGATTATGGGTTTTATTCTTAAACAAGCACAGGTGAACAAAGTAGACTGCATGCATTATATTAGGAATTATTTCATTATTCACAAGATAGTTAATAAGTATAAATTTGATTGAAGCCTAGTTTCCAAACTGAAAAATGTCAAGTATTTCAAGACTTTTAAGGAAAAGAAAGAAGAAAGAAGTGAATAGTAGTAACTGTGGCAGAATACATGCACCATGATCTGATGGATATTTTTCACGATACACTGAAAATCGTAATTAAAATCGAAGGCTTGACATAACTCAGGCAAGCAAGATAAAACTGCCAAAGTATTACAACAAGGGGATTTTCCCCCCAGTTTACAAGGTAACTGCTGAATATCCTAAGCACACACTGGGAGAAATAACTGGAAATTAGAAAGCACATTTAAAAGTTTGCATTTTCTAAATCCAGCCTTCAAACAAAGATCTAATACACTGACATATCCAATAACCTCAAGAAGAAAGGTTTGGATTTATCAAGATAGTTCTTATTCCTAAAGCCAACCTGTGCAATGGAGAACTGATAGTCTCCAGGGAAACCAAAATCCTCTTGGCAGGTCACGTCCATATATATTTTATACATAACACTTTGCATTACATATACAGAAAAGGACAGATAGATTTATAAATGCTTGAAGGCTTTATTCAAATATTACCTGCTGGTTTCTGTTTCTTTTCACTTTAAATCTCCAGTGTTTCACAGACATCTTCCCCTTCTGTTATAAAAGGTGTTTTCAGTCTTTCTTGTAAGATCTTATTTAGGATGATAATGTGTGCCAAGTTTGTTTGATGTTTTTTAAAATTATAAATCAATTTTTTTTCAAATCCTGTCACTAAAGTCCATAGATTACCCTATTTCAGATGCTCTCATTTCTTGCCTATATTAACCAATACACATCCTTTTCTTCAGAAGGCAGTGGTACACGCTAAACACTATTTTAAATTTTAGTAACTACTGCAGTGAATTTCATCTTTTTATCTTCTTCCTGACTTGAAATACTTTAGTTTTTAGATAAAGAAAAGACATTTCAATTTATGCATGCTTTTCATTTGGAACATAACATATAGTATAACTTTTCAGTGTTCTTTTAGTGCTCCTTTAAATAAAATTCCCCTATTTGGCAAACTGTAATTTTTCATAAACGTCTGTTAAATTATTTTCAGCATTACTGGCAAAACTAAGTAAATGTTAAAACAACCAAAAAAGTAACGTACATTATATAACTAAGCAAGCAGTGTTACTTGAAGGTATATTCTCAATTAGATTTTGGCCCCAGATTTGGTTATGTTTGAAAAAGAAAGTTGGTTAAGAGAATGTTACCTTATGAAATTCAATATAAACAGGAGATGTATAGGGGCAGGTAAATTAAATTCAAAGAAAATTGAGATATAATATGTTTGGGTTTTTTTTAAAACACATTACCCTGTAGTGATCCTAAGACAAACACTTCCATGGGCACATATACAAGACCCAGAACAAACAGGAGCTGTTAGATTATAAAGAGAAATAAATTCATCAATCAATCCAACATCCTTGAGCTTTCCAGGAAAACTCCAGATTTTAAAAAGGAATAAAAAGTAAAGTAGATCTGTCTTCATTTCCAATTGTTAAGACTCCTTGGAGAATCACAAATGAAAAAACAAATGCAAAACATTCTTCAGAAAAGTATTTACCACTCCTCTCAGCTGTCCTGCCCCACACTTCTACTTATAGTTCATCTGTATTGATATCAGGAATAGTTGGAACTAAAGCTCTTCTGATATTTGCAGCGAAACAGGCCTGAAGAGGAAGATCTTGTGATCCAATTCCTCACTGTTGAAACTGTCACAGGAAACCTTCTCTCCTATGATATACTTAACATGCAGAGATTTGCATGCGAATGTATGAAAATACAGGGTGGGAATAATCCCTGTCAAGCACTTTCCCCAGCGGTTCCTGATTAATTTGGCATGTGGAAGAGCCTTCTATTACCCCAGCTACGATTTTTGGAATGAGCACATAAACTAAAACTAATTCTGGAAGATATAAAGGTAAAACCACCAAATGGATCAGTTACTTCGCAATGAATTAGGCAATCGTGTCCTTTAGAATGAGGCAAGGGAGAGTTACCAAAAGGACCTACTTTACAGTCAATACATTACTGAATTTCTCGACTCTATTGGTACACAAATGTCGTTAAAGATCTGATTAAAATCAGTATTAAATAAAACATTTTTGGTGACTTTTTTCTACCTGTGTCACTATATATAGTGTCATTATACAAGCTCCTACTCAAGTTTTTTTTCTATTAGCATAGCTAAGAAAGAGTGATTTGCACTGATGAGGCTTTTGTTCTCCAACCTCTCTCCTGACACAGCCTCAAATTTCCCTCTCCTTCTCACTCTTTGGATTCTTCAAACAGTCAAGAAACAGTGATTGTGTGGCTATGCTGCAGCAATGCACCAGCCCACTGGCCAGCTCACTGCCACTGAGGATAGTGTGCACGGCTTGGTTCTCCTCACCTTCCCCTGATCAATACAGATCTCTGTCCTCTACCCAACTGCCAGCTGCCACAAAATTAGAAGCAGCCTAACAGTCTTTAAAAATTTTTAGCAAATTGGTTTGAAATGGTGCAGTTATAATTATTTGAAGGAATGAGAGACAGACAGACTGTGAGCCTTTTTTAACTCCCGTTTCCCTAGGAAACCGGTTCAGAAACAAAACAGAAAAACTCATCACAATGCCACCTCCAAATCCTCTGAGAAAATAAATCCTTCAGAAATAAGGGATTATGGTCTATTGGATATTATGGGATATTGCCTTCAATAACACCTCTAACAGTGTATTTCAACAGTGATAAGGCTTTCACATACTAGTGAAAACTACGAGCAAGCAATAGTTCACCAATGGCACCTAAAAGAAGTATGTCACTGCCAAACACACCACATCACTTCAACTTGGCAAGAACATTTGATAGAAAGCCAAAGAGTAGTGGAAAAGGCTGTTAAAAGTTAACAAAGCACTTCCCAAAAGTACTGTTTTGTTTTTTAAGCAAGTCTGCTAGAGCATGGGTGATGGATTTACAAAAGGAAAAAAGTTTTTCTTGGCAAAAAACCCTGCTTTTTTTGCCTAGAGCAAATCTTCCTGTCACTCTCAAGAATTTGAACTCCTACTCCCTTGTTTCAGAAAAATGTGGCCAGTTTCTGTTTTCAAGTGAAGAATTCCCACACAGTAATACGGATAGCATGTAAATCTATTGTTTAATATGGGTCATGGGAAAATGGCCACAAATTCAAACATCATTAGAATGAAATAATCAAAGCCAGATTACAATTTTTTTTTTCAATTTATTTTGCAACAAAATGGTTGGTATTGCAATTTTGTTTGCAAAGAGTAGCAGAGTATTCCTCCAAATGTTTATGAGAAGGCATTATTTTTAATTTATTTCTCAGCATAGTTCTTCCAGAAAAAGTCCTCCATCTAAAACATTTATTGGAAAGGAAAAGAAGCAGAGACACCTTACATTCAAAGCTGCCAAACTTATTATAATCTAATCCCAAAGTGATAAGTATATATAATAAAGATGTAACAGATGTGCTGTTCAAAAGAGACAGAATTTGTTCATAATATGAAAGTGGTAATTAAAAAGCATTATGCAGACAGTCCTAAAATCTAGACTTTCTTTTCCCTCTGGATATGATCCCTTTTGGGCTAGTGACATCAAAAATTAGTTTAATAAATGCACATTCTTACTGATTATTTAAATACTAAAATACAGAAGCAAATAAACAGGTCAGTTTTTCAGTTCCCTTCATAAGGAAGAGAAAAACTTTGGCGTATGACAACACACATTCCCAGCCAGCATACAGCAGAACTGTTCACTATCCCGTCAGCAGCCACTGCGAGCACAGGCAGTATCTCCAGAGAAAACCTGTGAGAGCTACAAAGCACAGTGCCTCTCTGCCTTGGATAACACTGTTTTCTCACTGTTCCTAATAATGCAACCCAAAGAGAGGTCACAAGCAGCCCCACGTGGCTCTAACTTCTAATCATACGACAGCCCATTCTCAAGACACTTTCACTTCTCTCCATTCCCAAGTGCATTCTTCAAAACAGAGAATCATTTCTAAGTCCTTTTAGGTCAAGAAGGGACAGATCTGCTACTGGCTAATGATGAAATATCACTGATAACACCATCTGAGTTTTCACAAATGGTTCCAGAAGGGTTGCCTGGAAGTATCTGTTGATGAACTGACCAATTTTTCCCCAAAATTTACTACAATACAAAAACTAAACAAACAACAAAGCCGACAAGTAGTGCAAGAGTGCAGCTTAAAAACAAAGTCTTACAATTGTAAAGTATTTTATTCAATGAACATGTGGTGAAGAACAATGAAAATAATCCCATAGAATATGTACAATTTTATCTATTTGATCATTTGAAAGGCTTCATTAAGGCATTCAATCCAGCTGGAAAAATAAGAGTAGAAGGACTGCAGAGAAAGACAGATGCTGCATCTGAGCTGAGCATTCCTAAGTAAATAAACAACAAAACCAAAACAAAACAAAAAAGCAATTCTGACACAGTTCCAAACTTTATGAGACAATAACTTAACAAAAGACCATTTATTCTGCCACTCTTTTCATTCTTTGCTTTGTGATTTGAGAAAAAAGTAGATGATAATTTTTTTTTTGCTTACTAGTACTCTGTACAATAAAAGCTAGTGAATTAACCCATGCAATTTAGCACTATTTGTCAATTCTTATATCAGTTGTTATTAAGAAATTCAGGAAACAATTGTTCAAATAAAAGAACACCAATACAGGGCTTAGCAACCAAGGAACTATAGCAGTAGACTGCTGTTTATTTGTATTTCACCAGTAACTATGTCTTAGCTTATCTCTAATTTTCTGAAAACTCCAACTATTTATTTGTAAACCTCATACCTCATTCTCTTTCAGATTTAAGGTCTTTTATCAATTCATTTGGAAATGGATGGCATCTTTAGGACTTCTCACATCCTTGATGTCTTGAATTTTTTATGTACCCCATAGTACACAAAAGCCTCTGTGTTCTCAGACTGCGATGAACTCTTTCAACTGATGACTGTTTAACAGAGACAGGCAATATTTTTGCAGTTCTTAACTCACCTGATGACTGTCAAGCTTGTCTTTCGTGTGTTGATCAAGAGCTGCAGCTCACAGCAAAGGCTTAATGAGATTCTCTTCCCTTTAAAAGAACTGCTTCTTTCAAGAGGAATCTGTAGCTAATCACTGCAAGCTTCAAGTTGTGAGGATGATTATTTGGGGGGAGAAGGAAAGGTAGAATGCTGGGAGTTATTTACAATTTCAACTAAACAGAGCTCAATTTATATGAAATAAGCAGAGTTTTCAAAAAGCAACTGGCTGGAAACTTAAACTTGCAGTTCCTCTAAGTTCCTGCAAGACCTTATCACAATACATTAGTTACCACTTATCAATAGGAACCATACTAGTTAGCTGAAGCAGATGAGTAAGCATTGGTCTCAGCAGAAATTTTTCATATGCTATATCATATCTGGGAAACCCTGACACTGCTGATGATACTGATTTTATCGTACAGCACAGTGCATTCAGCACAATGCATCACCAGCATCATACCTTTTGCAAAAGCATGACTGCACACAATCCAAGATATTGCTGTGCATGCAACTTACATCACAGAAAACAAGTTGCAGTTTCATGCAGTGATTGTGTCACCCGGAGTTCTCTAATGTCCAAGATACCACAGATCTGAATAACTACAATAAGATGAAACAAAGTCACCAAGACTTGTGGTTAATGTCTAAGATATAGGGGAAAAATATGCAACACATGCCAGGGTTTTGTCAAGATACCTTAACAAGCGCCAAAGAAGCCAGCTTGGGAACTGGAAGCAAGACTAACACAGTGCCCAGCAAATGCTAGTGAGTTCTTGGCCTCTGCATGAGCCATGAACATTTTTCCAGACTGCCTCATCACTTAAAGAGAAGGAGGAGGAGGCCAGGGTCAATCTTTATCAGCTTTGTAATATGTTAGGGCTGTGAGACAGAAATGTTCAAACAGTATTTAAATTCACCAAGAAACTAGAGTTCTAAAATTGCTGCCAGACTGGACGTGAACCAGCAAGCAGGTGTCAGAATCACCTGGAATGCAGCACTAAACTGAGACCTAATGAAAAAAGGTGCATTATACCAGGCTCGATTTGAGATGTGTGCTTGACAGCACATTTACAGTTTGTACAGACAGAACACTTACTAAGCTACACTCAGGGATGGAGAAACAAAAGAGAAACAAAGGTCTCATGTAGATAATGCACTCCTATGGACATAGGACCATAGGACCAATGCATCTCTCTATACAATGTGAAGGGCAAGAAAATGCAGGTCAGGCATTCACTGATAAACCCCATGCAAATGCTGTAAGGACTAACCTGAAGAGCAGTTAACACTAGAGACACAATCATTAAAGTTTGTAAACTACATTATTTTGCTTAGTACAATATTCATAACCTTAAGTTAAATCACAGTCACAATTATGCGTGTTGCTAAAGCAACAGTTCTACCTTTTTACAGAACTGGGCAAAGAAAATGAGAAATCCTGCAGCTTCCATGCAGGATAGGTGTGATAGGTTTAAACTACCCAATGGTCTTAAATTATTTTTCAGACAAAATTTAAATTGAACATTGATCTTTCCTAGAAATTATAGCATTTTAAGGTTTAAAGTAACCTTTCCCTGTTCAGTAATGAAATAAATCTAACAAACTCAGAGGACGTTTTTCACATGACTTTCAAGATTCAAAAAAATGAAACAAGCTGTCGTGAAAGACCCAAAAGGGATCTGAACCCAGAACTGTAAGTTGTCTTCTTCAGTACAAGGCCATGTGCCTGCCCATTCACAATACCATGGATGAGTTTTTTTCAGGCAGAACTCAAGAGCAAACCTTGTCAGGATGACAGCTGCAGTCCCTGACAGGCTTCATTGGTATCAACACAACAAGAAGGCATCCCTCCAGCAATGGAAAGCTCCCAGAACACTGAAAACTCATGCAATACCATGTCTTCTCTTCTCTTCATACTTAACAAGTCAAATGATATCTGTCCCTCTATATTTACTGTCACATATCACCCCCAAGGTTTTTCAGTTAGTGTGTTCAGCTCCTCCTGTCCTTTGATATTCCTTCCCTATTTTATCTACTCTACTTTTTCTCGATGACCCCTCCTTTCTGAAGACCTTGACTCTTCTCACCACACATAAGTGCCCACACCTATCCTGGCAACAAAGTGAAGGGAACATATGAGGTGTCACAGTAACACAGCCCTCTGAGGTTTCCAGACACAGAGGTGCTGCTGTGAAAACTCTTCCTGGTCCAAATACAGGGGAACACAGCAGCCTACATCATAACAACAGCACTATGCACAATGTTTGGGGCGTCCATGACGCACAGCAGCATGGGTCTAGGCCAGGGTGGTTCTACCTACCTGAAGACAAAGCAGTAGGTGGCAGAGGCTGTCAAGGCAGTACCCTTCCCTTCTGCACTCATGAAAAGTCACCTGGACACAGACTCCCTTAGGGGAGCATCAGCTGCATGGTCCTGCTCCTGGAACTCCTCTCAATGGTGTCTGATGCTCTGCAGAGAGCCCTCAGCATGGACAGGTCACTTTGTAATGGGGTGGAGTTAGGGTTGGGGTGATAGTTCAGTGGAAGCATGTTGGGTACAGACTTGCTGCATGCTGAACTGGGATTGAAAACCAGCAGACAGGGTGCATACCCCTCACATTCTCCCCATGACTGTAGGTGCAGTGCCAAAGGTCCAAGCTGGGCTCTGCTGTTTATTTTTTGCTTCAGTTAATACTCTGCGAATGTTTCCCGTTAGGCCATATCAGCACCCCATCATCCTTTTTCCCTACTTTTGTCCCTGCTCCAGAACTTCCAGATCCCACTCTCCCTCCTTTGCTTTTCACTTCCTTATAACTTTTGGGCCATATTGGTCTTCCTTGAGAATAAAACTGGCAAAGGTCTTGCTTGAACTCTTTTTCTGATTCATTGCTGTTTAGCTGCAGCTGTGCTTTCCACTCCACATTTTCAGCAGAGTGCCTGCATCTTCTGGGGTGTAGCAGCAGGAAAGCTATGGCAGGAAGCCTGGGCTGGGGATGTTACAGCTCATCACAGGGCTGACAGACATGTTGATTGCTGCATTTTGTGGGAAAGAGCGTGGAAGCAGTTTTAGGATAGAAGGATTCTGGCTATGAAGACCCTTTGGAGCTTCATATGAGCTGACATGTCAGCTGAGTGTTGACAGCCTATCAAGCAGCTGACAGGGCACAGTCCTGCTCTGAATAGGGTGCTTCAGCCAAAAGCCTAGGAACAGGCCTGGCAGGCCATTTCCTCTGCAAGCTAAAAGGAAAGCAGGGAAGAAATTGATGCTTCCCAGCAAGAGGTGCACATTTCCTTATTGAGAATAGGAGAGAGCTCATGTCCATACTGCAGGACTTGATCAGCCTATACTACCGTCCTTCCTTGTCCATAGAAGTCTCTCCTCTTTAAGTCAGGGGAGCAGAAGGACAGAGTTAATCACTCCCTCCTTTGTCACTTTTCAGAAGGACAAGGGCACAAGATTCACCCCTCCCTTCAATGGTGTGCTGCTGCTGCTTTTCAGCTCTGCTGTTCCTTAGCAAACAACTCAGTCCTAAGTTGCTAGGTTTGCCAAGGGCCATTGTGCCAGCAACAAAAGGGTTTTGCCAGCAGGAAGAAAAAAAAAGGACACCGAGAGTCAGGGAAGAGACAAAGTAACAATGTCCACCAAAAAGGGGTCAAATGCTACCACGAAAAGAGTGAATCTCCTTGCTTCTAGACACTCTGTTCTGCTGTGCCTTGCTACAAGAGCAGTGTTTGGAAGATGACATTGCAGAACTTGATCGTGACTCTGCCCTCCCTCCCCAAACTGGTTAGCCACTGACCAACAGGTACTGCAATCATGAGACTCCATAGGGTGACAGCCACATCTGTCAGAGCAAGTACGGACTCCCAAAATTTCATCCAGTGATGGCAAAGACGTGCCAGAGCTTGTAACAACATCAAGTTCCAACCCACCACACCATCTTCAGAGCAAAGACAACCACTAGCTCTTCCAGTCCAATCCTTTGTCCAACACCCATAGCACCCTCCAGCAGATGTAAGGCACAGCATACAGATGAGTGAAAACTCAAGAAAATAAAGCACAGTCCATGTCTTCCCCCTCAGACAAAAGTAGAGAGGGAACAGGAGGATGTCAGCTCATCTGGAGTGTGCTCACACAAAAGCTGCCAAAGCTGCAGAAGGATACTCACTGTTTTTGCCATGGCAAATAAGTCAGAAGTCACCAGGCAGTAGGTGGAAGGTTAGCACATATGAAAAAGTTCAAACAGACTTGTATCTGCATGCAAAATCTCTTTACAAGCGTCACTGTCAGAGGCAATGACAAGTGACAGTCATCTGCATTGAGACAGACATAGGAAAAAATGGCACCTCCTACAGTGGCCCCATTCTTCCTTGAAAGCCAGAAAGCAGGCATTTTTGGGGTACCTTTCCTTCAGGCTGCTTTGAACACATTCAGTGGGATGTTCAGTGTACAGGAGGACACTAACTTTTATCCAAAACAAAACCCTCAAAATGCATTTAAACACCCCAGAAACAACTGCTCCAACCTGGCTGTCTACTTCTCTTGCACCACACTACTAGCTTAAGATATGCACAGGCAGGGCTGAGCTAGGGGGACCCTTGGGTCACACCCACCAAGACACTGTTATAGGTTGTGCAGTAGCTTAATGCCAACCCTGTATTCATCACAATAGAGACTCTTTATTCTTCATAGAGGAAGATCAGAAAAATACATGCCAACAGAAGAAATCCCACGCCGTCGAGGTACATTTAGTCAGCGTTCTCTTTTCAGTAAAATTAAGAAAAGCTACTTCTCACAGTTAAGAGCAGCTGACAGCAACAATCCCTGTTTTCTCTCAATAGGGGTAGCCTCCACTCAGGATTAACCAGTTCTAAACTGTCCACTTGCATGTGATGTATCCATACAAAAAGACCTATTTACAAATTAAATTATTACAAACTCCATTAAAATATTGCATAGATTTATTACATCACCTTTTATGTGGCTGATGTCAAGGAATTTGTAGTAATGAGTCACAGAAAGCCTAAACAGATTGCTACAGAGATGACACCTAAGCACTTCTTTCCATAACCATGAGACAGTTATTCAAACTTAAAATCCTGTTTCAGTTTAACTCATGGGAAGTTTTGTTTGAGAAAATAGGCTTGTGGCTTGAAAAATTTCACTATTCCATCAGAAATGCCTGTCTACCAGCCTTGCAGACAGCCTAGTCTGGCTCCTTGGCTCTTGAACAGCATTGGAAGGATGAAAACCACATGAAGACTGGAAGAATGTGCAACGCCAGCGGCAAAAGAAAAGACAGAGCCACTCAGAAATCACATGTAATTCCTGAACTGCTGATAGGAAAAGTTTCTTGGAAGTTCACAGCTCTTTTCAGACAGCTCTGTGACTATTTTCCCGTGATGCAAATGAATTAAAATACATCACGTATGTGTGATGAACAGTATGCATCTTTTGTAAGAATTCAATAATTACGTTAAGAAGAAGCTTCAGGAAACACAGCAGATACAGTCAATGAGTGCATGGTAAGAATGGAGTATTACAGCTATCATTCTTCAGTGTAAGAATGGCTCCAGACTAGGAAGGTTAGGACAAATACGACTATTGCGGCACCCACATTTTTTCACAATGTGGAACATGCGTAAGTAGAAAACATCCTGCAGATGCAGCTTCTCTCCCTAGTCCATTTTTTATTAGCACACACTCATTGCTCAACTTCATACGCAGAACCCATGCAGAAAAAGTGTCTCTTACATTGCTAAATGTGTTGGGTGATATTTCCTAAAAGCATCTAAAAGAAAACTGTATTTCCAATCACAAGTTGAAAATACAATTCCAAAATGCATCACATGAATGCTCTTTAACATATTTGAGACTTCTAACACACATACCATATTCTATGTAAGCTTTCATCTAGCCTATAATGTATTACTCTAACAAAAAAAATGCAGTGCCTTAGTCAGATCTTGAGGACACAGGCAATACTAGCAATATTTTTTTTTTCTCCATTGGAATGTACAGCTTGCCTGCAGGTAAAACTGTTAAGATATGGACTAGGAAATTTAATTCATAATATTGATCAGCTTCTTGCTTTAGATTCAGTAAAAAGGGTGTTTTGAAGGCCATGACCTAGCTGCCAGAGAACTGGGCTGCCCAGGACCTACTCCCAGTTCTGTCACAGTCATCACAGGGCTTCAGATTAAAGCTCTTTGCCCTTTCTGGTGTAGTGTAATTAAGTGTAGCCAAAAAGCAAAATGTAAAAGATTTAATGTTCATATCCTCATGAATTACCCTGCTCAATAATATAAATGCATATACAATCCATACATGTGTGCAGGTGTTACAAATGCTGTTGCCATACAGATAGACGTACAGAAGAAAGAACGTGTGCACACAGGCTACCATAACCAGGACCTAGATACAGTAATTATGGGAAGCCAAGTTTGTCTTTAGAAACTAGAATATGTCTAACAGATTTTACTGAAGTTATATATCCTTATTAAAAAGGCAGCCATAGTAAAGAAATTCAAATTATTCCTAAACATTCTTTAAAGAAATTACATCATAAATATAATTGATTGCATTTATTAAACTACTAACATGTGGAACACGTTTAATAAACATCCTTTTATGTCAAATTGCAAGTTTCACAATCAAGTTTTATAAACTGCTACAGCATGAACATTTCCTTTTGCTGTGTCTTAAAGAGACAAGTTCTGAAGGGTTACATATTACTACAGACTGTACTCACTTGAAACAGAATACCAAGCCAAGCCAAAAATTTCATTTCTTCATCTTTGCAATAATGGTGAGGACTGAAGCCCATATCCAGCAGCCCCCTTATGCTGATTCTTTTTATCACGTGCATATAATCCAACTAAGTTGAATGGGATATGTACAGGAACAAAGCTTAAACAAAAGGGAAGCATTAGCAGAATCTGGGCTATTCAGAAGAAACCCATTGGCCTCTTCCACTCATCAGCTTATTGCTCTGAACTTTTTACAGGTTAATCTCCCCTGAAGTAACATTTCAGTCTCTTGTAGACAATCTATACGCAGTCTGGTTCAAGCTACCACATCACATTTATAATCCAACAATATTTTGCCATGCTAAATTTATTTCATCACAAAATGGTGGTAACAGACGTGGTCAACTTGAAATACAAAACTTGAATGCTAATTTCATTTGCATTCTTTTGCTTACAAAAATGAAAACAGGAAATTCAATAAGTTCACCAGCGGGGAAAAACTGCTTTTACTATTCTTAAATCAAATAATACCACCTGCAAATGCAGGGTTACAGTTCTGTTCTTTTTTTCAGACATTGAGACACTTTCTCAGAGAAATGGGAGGTTGTTTGTTTTTTGATGTATGCTTTTTTAAGTGAATGGTGAAGAGAAACAGAAAGCAGAAGGCAGGCACAAATAACTGCTTAATGTAATATAAAAATTACCAATCGGAAGAGACAGTAAGCACTGAAGGCAACAACAAACATTACATCCTGCAGCAAACAGAATTTCCTAATAAAAAAATACGTGAATATTCTATAAGAAAAATGGCTTTTCTTTACTTAACACACACACTTTCCAGTGCATGACACAATTTTCAATTAGGCTACTTCTTTCCCCACTCTGAGAGGAAAACAGAGGGGCTTTTATTAACTTAAGCCTACACAAAACTGAAATTAATCCCAAATTAAGAATATGCCCATACTGAAATGTTTCTTTAACTGTTGGTTGCAATATAATTATATCTTTTATAAGGTTCTTTAACACATTATTTGTATCTTGTATTAGGAAAAAGGCAATTAAAGAAAAAAACTTCAAAGGCAAAGCCATAGCAGTTGTAATGAAACTTTAAAACATTTTTTTTTTGAGCACTATAACTGGTTCCCAAACATTACTGTATAGCATCCAGAAACTTGTCATAACTTGAGAGACAGATACACTTCCAATTTTTATGTATATACATTCATACAAATATCTACACACAGATATAAAAAAATGCCTCAAATCAGATTTTATGCGTGTGAAAAATGTGTTATACTGGTATTGTCCTGGTAAAATATATGTCCTTAGACAACAACACTTAAAACACTTAAACAAAAAAACATAATGGAAATGTCGGAATGTAACTAATAACCTTAAAAATAATTTTCTTCATTTCAATTTTTTTACTAAAGAGACAAATTCTTGACAATAAGTATAAAAACCATACACCCCTGTATTCACATTATAACTTAAGACCTTCTTCGGGGCATGTGAAGCATTGCTATTTTTCATTCTGTCAGTCAAAACATCTGGATTTTAATGGGTTTATAGCACAAATGGCTTGTTCAGAGTATAGACTTTCCCCATTTAAAAAAATTTATATCTCCATTTAATTCTCATCACATGGCTAGCATATGTTTTATGCCAACTTTTATTCAAGGCCAAAACCTGTCGTAACTCATCAGGCCAATGAATTACTATAGGAATGTGAAGCAAAGCGAAAAAAAGACCAAATCAAGTCAGTAAGAAAAAAAAATAAAATTCCCTAAATACCAAAAATCTCTACACTATTCAGAGGAGAAGGGAAGAGATAAATATCAGATTCCTGGTTTCCCTCAGAAGGTCATCAGAACTGAAAAGAGAAGGAAGAAAAGAAATAAAGGATGAAGAAGAGGGAGAGCTCAGTTACTGTAGGACCTGTCATTGCAAGTGAAGTTTTCCAAAATAAATAGATCAGATAAAAGCAGACTATTGAAATCTTCTCTTTGAAAGAAAATAACAAAACAAAGCAAACCAGCTTGCTCCACAGAGTCACTGTTGAAAACATGATTGCTTTAAATTAAGGCTAATCCCTTTGTCAGAGCATGCCCTCCTCATGGTCTCTCACCATTTAGCGCTTTTTTCCAATAAAACTTGGAGATAAGAGAAGAAAAAGATTATTATTATCCAGCTTCTTTTATTTATATGGAGAGGGATTAGACAGCAGGGATCTATAAGAACATTTAAACTGCAGGTAAAGCTATTGAGTAAGTTGTTAAAGTGCACAACTTCTCCAAGGCATCCGTTAGAAGCCACCACCAGGAGCGGTAGGTCTCCGAGACAGAACTACTCAAGGGAGAGATAATATAACTGGGCATACCTGTCAGCAGAAACCAACTGAAGACAGAGCTGACACAGGACTGGACTGTACAGTGACAGATGAGCCTGACTCAGAGAAGGAGTGGGCCTTAAAGAAGACAGTGAGGTGGGGAGAGTTCAGGAGCTAGATAAGCACACCAGGAAGGAAGCTACACACTATGGTCGGAGGAACTCAGTAGCTCACTGCTGCCAAGAGAGAGCAGGTCCTGCTCTTCCTCTGGCATTTTGCTGCCCCAGCAATGATCCATCCAATTTACAAACCTATTACTGTCTTCTTGACAAGTAAGAAGATGTGATGATTTTATCAATTTAATTTGGGTGAAATCTGGTGTGATTTCACCTGAGGAAGAGCAGCAGCCCACAAGCTTTGGACAGTACAGATGACTAAAGAATAGAGCACAGGATGACACTGTCAAGGGACAACAGTGAAGACACACTGTGATTTCTCTGAAGAGACTACCCTAGCAGAATCAGGAAAGGTAAGGTTCATAAGCAGACACTATAAAGCTTACACCTCAAAATGAGCATACCCGCCTCAAGGTTCTGAAATGCCCTAGCAAAGTGCTCCTTATTCCTCAAGTGCCAGTCTACACTAGATGAATACCCTTTGCTACTATCAATTATCATCACACTTGCTCAAGAAGAAAGTGGCAAATCTAACCACTTAAATTCTGAAGAACCGTGCAGATTATCGGTGCTGTGGCACACAATGGAAACTGATGGGTTCTTCACAGCCTGCTTGCCTTGAAAGCTTTGGAAATCTTTCTGTAGACATCTCTGAGTATGTCGTCAATCCTGCAACACTGGGAAATGTCAGAATGAAGGTTACGCTTTCCTTCTTAATTTTGTCTTTTGTACTTACTCACTTTTTAGACAGTACTTAAAGAAGAGTTCAGACATTATTTTCCACTGGACATCTGCATCAATGCAGAGCAAGGCTCAAGTTCAGAAATTAATAAATATATATAATACAGGAGTGTATTTCTTTACATTCCTTCAGCTGTGTATGTCAGAAGGTAAACAGTAACGAAAGACAGCAAGCAAGCAAAGTTTCTGGCTAACATAGAAGAGGAATGACCATCAGGACAGTATTTTATCCCTGTTTTCAACAAACTTATGATAAGGGAATGAATTCATAACAGTGTGAGCTGATTTTAAAAAGGTTCTCTCTTTTCCTGACTGCATACTCCCACCACTTCTCCCAGCCCCAGCATTCTTCAGACCCTTCCACAAAACACTGATGTGGCAGACAATAACCAAACAAAAAGCCTACATAGCCTCCTGATAGATCCATAAGTTAAATCAGTTGACAAGAGCTGATAGGAGGTGAGAGGAGCAGCATCTCCCCATGTATAGCTGCAGAAAACTCACATCCACCTAGCTGCCCGGGAAACTGCAGCTAAAACATACATCACATTCTGGAAGTGACCTCTGATTATCTGGATATCAGATTTAAGAATACATGTACCTCTAAACTGCAAATATGAGCAGCATCCACCTCTACATCTGAAGTCAACAAGAGCTGCTTCTGGAATGCATGAAGAAACACTATGGACTTCAAGAACTTCTGGCAGCAATGTGTGTATTAGCTCCCACTTGTAACATGGAGATAATGACATCCTTCCCACCACTAAGATTAAACACTCTAAACACTCATGAGAGATACAGTTATCAGAGCAGTAAACATTATACAAAAGCCCAGGAGAAAAATTAGCCTGGCTCACTGGTGTTGTAAAATAAGGCCTAGAACAAGGATACAATAAAATACTCTGCAGCGGCTCGTAATTTACCATGGCTTATTCTAAAAACCTAATGAAGCAGAAAACCTATGGAAAAAATGATGTCAGGATATATATGCACACTGAAGGGACTAAAGTAGATTCACAGAAAACAGACTTCACAGTCCAAATGTTCTTTTTGCACAGCTGTGAGCGCTTAATTTTCAGAAGCTTCTGAATCCACACAGACATAGGTGTAACACTCATCATTAACTCTGATCATGTGCAGAGATTATTTCTGAGCAAAAATATAACTGAAACAGTGATGCTACCAGCATTGAGAAGAACCTGGAACATGGTAACACCACACAGTATGATGTGAGCCTTCATACAGCCAATGACATGAATAGGGAGGGAGCTGCATAACCATAACCCATTGCCCTGACGATTCTGAGAAAGAGCTGTAGGTGATACTGAGGAAAAAAGAGTAGGAACAACAGCTCCATCCCCTCCTCACCAGCCTATGCACTATATTCTTCAGAAACAGGATCGATGTGGATACATCATGCCAAAGCAGAATTCAGTAGCTTACAATCTTTGTTGAGGCAAAGAATTTGATAGTACAGAAGTACTTAGTCTCTTTAAAACCATGCCTCCTAAAATCATAGTAAAACAACCTATGATGAGTAAGAACAATGTACAAGTGTGCTTTAAAACAAACCTATCCATTTAATCAGACTTGGAAAGTCTGGATTTAATTTTTTGCTCTGTGCCAGACATCCTCTGTGCCTGAGGCAAGTCACATTGCTATTGCATGTACTGATTCTTCCATACAGTGAAAAAGAGGAGACTTCAAGAGGTATCAGGAGAGTTCACATGTTAAAGCTTATGAGGCAATCCGGCAGAGCAGTGATAAGTATCCCAGAAAAGCCCACAGAGTTGCATCCTCAATATGAATTCATTTTCACTAATGACACAGGGTACAAAACATCTCAGTAAAAGTTGTCAAACTATCAAAGGACATAAACAGTTCACTTTGAAATGAAAATACATAAACGAAGAAACAGCCACAATACATAAACATGAAGACAAATTCCTCTCCCATTTTGGTCTTCTCAGTAACTGCAGTGCACCCCAATTAATGTAACAAGACACAGAAGAATCCACGAGTGCAGCAGATAGGCACTAAGAAAACTCTGCAAAGACAAAATTTCTCAGCTCCCACGCTGCCTACAAAAGCACCTTCGTGCCCAACCACCTATCCCAAACCTGAACCTTTTTCCAAATTCAAGTTCACTTGCATCAAGTTTTATAAAAAATAACAAATCCACATCAGTCTGGGCTGAACATACTGAACTGCACTAAAGTGTCACATCAAGTGACATACCAGCAGCTCTTTGTCTCACACAGTGAGAGACGGACCGCTTTGGCTTTTCCTTTGACCTGCCTCACAAAACAAAGAGAAGCAGCAGCACACTGCAGGGCAAAAGCATAGAGGCTCCACCTGGCACCCTGCCAGCTAGCTGTAACAGATTTTGGTACTGTGTTGTTTTATATATAGCAAGAAAGCAGGTCCCAGCCTTCTGCTCAAACTTTCAGATTTCCAAATGGTGCGAGGAGTAATTGCCTTAGAACAGGCTAATTTTGAAGTGAAAGAGGGCACAGGCGATGGTGTGAGCAAGACTGGCAGAGACGCTTGATGTCAATCAGGAAGGAAAGAAACGGATTATCTGTGGATTATCATGTGAATTAAAGCAAGACTATTTCAGACAGGAAAAAAAAAGATCAACACACACAGCAAGGTAAAAATTACATGAACCTGGATCTTCACTCCTTTGATGCTTTAGATGCGCAGTGTCTCCCACTATCCTGTTTCTATCCACATGGGTGCACCTTTAAGTATTTGTAACTTCATTAATGTTACTTAAGGTAAGTTAGCAAAACTGAAAACACTACCTTCAGCCTCTCAAAATACTCCTGAGGAAATACAGGAAGCAGAAGGGGAAGAAGAAAAAAGAGCAGTAAAGTATATAACCTGGAAGACCTGAATTGCTTTACCATATGAGATTTGGATAAAATGCAAATAAAGGAAACAAATATCCATATTTGAGTAAACNAACCATAAGCAGCATATGACCACAGAACTGGACTAGATAGATCTACTTCTCTTTAATAAGCTGCCAATCCACAACATTTTAAGGGATTACTCCTGACAACCATTTCTGCACATTAGGGCTCATTTAAATATGAAGTCAAGGAAAAATTGCTTGGTGAAAATACTGAGGTGACCCAAATCTTCCCATTCCTCTTCAACGATGCTGGTCACACTGAGGCAAGATATTTCAACCAGCAGTAACTTCAAAAAGATAAAAGACACACCAGCCAGGCACCTGAGGCNGCTGCCAATCCACAACATTTTAAGGGATTACTCCTGACAACCATTTCTGCACATTAGGGCTCATTTAAATATGAAGTCAAGGAAAAATTGATTGGTGAAAATACTCAGGTGACCCAAATCTTCTCATTCCTCTTCAATGATGCTGGTCACACTGAGGCAAGGTATTTCAACCAGCAGTGACTTCAAAAAGATAAAAGACACATCAGCCAGGCACCTGAGGTTTTTCACTAAAACCCACCAACATTCCACCTCTGCCTACGTAAGAAACTCATGCTTTGGGGACAGGGAGAGAAACAGAGAATAAACAGTCAGTGACAAAGAGGGGCTTCTGCAGGCCACCCTGAGCACTTCAAGGCATAGGATCCATTAAGTGTAAATGTACAGTACAAAGCTGAGTGTTTCAGCCTCCCTGCAACCTCTGCTGGATAGCCACAAGCACCTGAAAAACTTCAGTCACAGACTAGGTCTGCCTTTACCTTGACAGTTAATAAACCTAAAGCAGAGAATGAAAAACTAACTCAGGTTTCTTGTCTCCAAAGAGGTGCTTGTAAGCTTCTGCCACAGCTCCATCCCCCAAATCATTAGAAAGTTAGTCAAATTTCCAGCCCCTATGTATTTGGAATCCACTTGTAGAAATTTATTTATAGTTACACTGTGCTTCAACTTTTATCAATATTGTCCCTCCAGCCTATTTCCTTGTGAAATTAAGTTTTTGAATAGTTATCAAATCCCTTCCTGTATTTTGATAGGATAAATGTGCTCAAGTCCTTTCCTGACACAAGAGCCAGGATCTCTGCTCCCTTCACCACATCACTCTCACTTCACTCGTTTTCATTTCTCTATGTGAACACAGGTGACCATATGCTCAAATGAGATCTTAACACTAAAATAACATTGATGCTTCCAGGTCTCTAGTGCAAATAACACACCTAGGGCACCTGAAATCATCATCCACAGCTGAATCACATTCACACTTTACCATCAGCTTCCCATAAGACAAAGAATCCATTTCCCTTTATTTTAATCCAACACAGCTAATTGAGGAGTTTCCAACTCATCCCCCGTAACTCTATTCCTTGTCATTTCTACTACTCAGTAATAACTTCACCCCATCCTCCTGCACCCCTGGAAGAGCTGGAAGTCCTTCTGTGTTCAGCAACACTGCCCACCTTCGCATCATCTGCAGAGTCCATAAGTGCACACCTACATCTTATTGCGGAGTCGCTGATAAATACATCAGAATATGAATGACCAACACATCAAACCTTACAAAAACCCCAACAATAAATATTTGATCATACAGAAAATGAAAGCAGAAAAAACATTTGCTAGAAAGACCCAGAGCATCAAGAAAAATGGATATGTCATATATGTTCCTGAACTTTAAATACTTGGTGGATTCATCCAACAGAAAACAACTTTATTTTTCTCTAAAAATAAGCAGGAAAAAGCTACTTTAACTATTTCTATACATCAAAACTAGGTTTGGGGTTTTCAATCTTTTTCTTTTGGCATTTAAGGTTAAAAATCCTCAGGATCTCCC
>VWZY01000683.1:75685-110242 GCA_013399075.1 Chloroceryle aenea | reverse complement strand
CCGCCCGCCGACCGGGGCTAGGAGTCCCTCGCGCGCTTCCCGCTGCAGCCGTCACCCCCAGTCCTCGCGCTCCCCTGCTCTGCCACTTCGCCCCCTTCCTCTCAGCGTGGGGAGGACCCCGTCTCGGTGTTTTCAGTCCCACACCATCGAGCCAGACCTGCTCGTTGCAGTGGACTTGCCTCCTCGTACCCAGAGCCTCAACATGTCCTTTCAACGTGCCTGTTCTTTCATCCTCCCTCAGATGGTGGCAAGTCCTCCCTTCTCCAGGTCAAACATGTTCAGCTCCACCAGTCTCTCCTTGCAAGACACGTTCTAGCCTTGGCCTTGGTGGTCCTCCACTAAGCTTGTCCCAGCTTGTCAACAACTTCATTGTCACAGGATTTTAAGGGTGGGGAACGACACACCTCGACACAGTATGTGGTCTAGATGAGCCCTAACCAGAGCCACATAGAAGAGGACGATCACTTTTTCCAAGCTCCTGGCATGACATTAACTTCATTGACTATGGCCAGCTTGCCACCTACTAACATGCCCACAAGCTTTGCAACGGGGCTTCTACCCAGACAAGCAGTCCCCCGTCTTGATCTGTTCAAGGTGCCCTCCCTTCTTCCCAGAGGCAGAATATTTGCTTTCGTTAAATTTCAAAAAGTTCATACTGGCCCATTCTGGAGTCTGCCCAGGTACTTCTGGACAACAGCTCAGCCCTAAAGCTTGTCAACAGCACCCCCAGTATGCGGCCATGTGCAAACACGGCAATAGTGGATCCTGTCATCAACTTCTGGTCCTTGAAAGACATTAAAATACATCAGGCCTTCACTTGCTACTGCTCTCCAGGCAAAGTATGACCCATTAAACTGTAAGTGGCTGAGCCCAACCACCAAGGAGCTGCTTCTACATCTAACTGTCCACCCACCCAGACTACAGAAGCACATATAAAAATAGCACAGAAGCCAGTGCCAAGCACCTTACTAAAGTTGCCATGGCATCCACTATCATCCCCATGTCTACAAATGCAGCCATTTTATCATAGAAGGCAAACAGTTGGTGAGGCATGATGGCATACTTTCTAGGCATACGAAATACACAAAAGTGAGTCTGTTTCAAGGGGGGTCAATGATTTTCCCAGGGACTGATTTCCTCATGGTTCTCCAAATTGTCCTTCTGGCCTTTTGTGAAAATGGGCAGAACATCTGCCTTGCTTTAGTTATTGTGGACCCTTCTTACCCCACTCTAAAAAGTACAGAGAGCAGCTGCTCTCAAGGCATCAGCCATTTCTTCCCAGCACTCAGGCACAGCGCAGCTGGTCTCAGATTCATACAGGTCAAGTTCTTAGAAGAGTCCCTGTCTTGATCCTCATCCATTACTGGTATTTCTTTGCTTGCTTGAACCTTGCCTGCAAGCACACAGGTCAGGAAGACTGAGGTTAAAGGCAGCTCCGAGTGCATCAGCCTTACTTGTGCTCACACTCAACAGCAGGCCTACCTGTTTCTTGTTCAGCCTTTTACTGTTAATGTAGTTTTTTGAGAGCAAGAGAGATTCCATAAGCCCTTGTGTCTGTCACCACTATCCCTACATGCCTTGGCAACGTTTCTAATAACTCTTTCACCATAACCTGTTCTCGCTTCCATCATCATAGTTTTACAAGGAAGTTCAGTCAGTTATTCCCCATTTAGCTGGTGCCCCAATTCTACTCTTGCAAAGGGAGCAGGCTCCCCTTGGAAACCTGCCAGCTCTCCTGTGCTTCTGACACCTTTCAGAGCTGTCTTGCATCGCATCCCATTTACCAGTTCCCCAAATAAGCCAAAGGTTGCTCTGTGAAATCCTAGGATTTGCCTTCCTTAATCCCTTCAGGATCTTGAGCTCCACGGTATGATCATGACTACAGCCAGGCTTGCTACTGCCACATTCCCAAACAATTGTTCCTTGTTAGTAGACATTCATTTAAGCAACATCTCTGGTTGGCCCACTCACTATGTCTACCAAGAAGGCTTCCTGAGATCTGCTGGATTCCTTGCATTCTATCATGTTAGCCTTCCGGCTGTCAAGGAGATTAACTCATCTCCAAGAATCAGGGCCTGTGACCCACAGAAGTTGTTGAGTTGTTAATTTAATCAACCTTCATCATGAGGAGCTAGTCTGTAATCCACGAACACGTCTACAGTCAGTAGCCTCTCCTTTGGTCGTGAGCATTCCCCAACAGCCTGTTAACCATCTAAGAACACCCCCTGCTCTTTTTATAGAGGGGGCAACCCTCCACCCTCATCTTTCCTGCCTATCC
Organism: Chloroceryle aenea; assembly: GCA_013399075.1. Classification (NCBI taxonomy): domain Eukaryota; kingdom Metazoa; phylum Chordata; class Aves; order Coraciiformes; family Cerylidae; genus Chloroceryle; species Chloroceryle aenea. The sequence goes on along the minus strand of VWZY01000683.1, from coordinate 107,964 downwards.
AGAAATATACATATACATCCCAAACATCGTGCTCGTGGACCAAGTCTGGAACTTTACTTGTTGCTATCGTACTTCTTACGAGCTCAGAAACCTGTTCAGCAACTCCTAATACACCCTTGATTAATACTGAAACTGCTTGAAGCCCTTGTGCTCAGCAGACACAACTACCTTTGCTACACTTCGTCCACTTAAGAATCTCTTTCCTACTGTGTAGGTACATAAACCAAATTAAATTACGCAATAAAATAAAATAAAATAGAAGTAAACACTACATTAGCACCTCAATTCCTTCCTCCCTGAAAAATATCACTATTTAAGGCCAGTATTGTGATGGATGAAATTTACTCAAAGGTGCTCCCTCCAGTTTTCCCTCAAGTGCCATTAGGGAACAAGAAATTTTCCCCAGAGTGGTCTCTGTCTGCATTCAGATCTCTTAAAGCCCAACTATGGGCCTTGGCTACTTGTCAGTAGCCAAAAGAATAACATCAGAACATCGGAAGCGGGGAAATGCAGTTACCTCTTTACCAGTGCTGAAGTACGTAGCAAATACCAGCAATGCTATTTTTTTTCGTGGTAACTTTACTCCCTCTCCTTTTTCTATTTTGTTGTCTGTTTTGGTTTCGTTTTTTTCCTCTCTATTTCTTTTAATTATTTACACAGTTTTCCCTCTTTTCTTGTCCATCATAATTTTTCTCCATTCATTAGTTTCTCTGGATTTCCAGCTGTGCGAGAAAGCAGCACACAGGCACATCAGGGTGCCACGGAATTGAGCTGGTTTTCTGATACTACTGTTGAAGCATATGGGGAAGGATTGCTAAATGTGTAGGGAGAAGTGAACGTGAAGCTTTCCCTGTATATAAACAGATGAGGTCATAGATGACTCCAGCAGGAGTGTCGTGAGCACCAGACCTTGCTGACACCATAGGATTTGCAAATGTACACCTCCAAGACTGAATTGAAACGATGTCTGACAACATTTTGCTGGTGCAGTCTTCTCATACAGAAAAGGACAACAGCACTAGGAAAACAAGATTCCTGGATGACCACAGATTGCTATGAAGCAGCAGACCCACACAGATTAGAAGTATTTCAAACTAATGTTTACAGGGAGTGACGCAGCACGGACCCAGGCACTACAAACCATCTTTCCACTACCCACTTTGCGTCAGTAACTATCGGACGTGTCTGCAAACATTGAGCTGTCACATACGAGGTGTTTTGATGTACCAACTTCGACCTGGAATTCCTCTACTCCCATGTTAAATATACAACCCAGTAAGACAATTCTGTGCTTTTTAATAGATACAAATTTGAATTCACATTTTGTTGCATAGGATTTTTTACAGGAAGGTGTTTTTCTCTGACAACAAAAGTGTATTACAGAAGCAGCAGATTAATTACTGGGATAGGATACCTCTATTATTACCTATTTAAGTGTGTCTACATTGAAATTCTAGAAAACAAAGATAGTTTAAGTGCCTGGTAAGGCATGTGAGCTGAAGCACAGCATGCAATCTAAATCGATGCTGTACATCTAAACTATTCTTTCTAGACAACCACTAAGAATTTCAGAATTCCACTCCAGCTTACTAGTGGCCATATATTCTTTAAAAAAAAAAAAAAAAAAAAAAAAAAAACACAACAAACCACAGTCTTCTCATATTTTGAGATTACTTGCCTCTTTCAGAATGATTTTGGTGCAGATTTAATTTGATAAGATATGATTTAGAACTTATTCTGAATTATTTCATGTGATACTCTTAAGAGGAGGCAACATTCTTCCCGTGAGAAATCTGATGAACTTGAAAAAACCTTACAAGCATCCTACACTTCAGAATTTTTATATATCTCAATGCATGTGTATATACCCACACCCCCACTCAGAACAATAAACTACTGCAAAACACAAGTGACTTGGTAATTAAATAGTAAAACACTGCTCTAACAAGCATTTCCAAACAACTGAAGGACCTTATTGCTTTAATCAACAGTAAAATGTTGCCCCTAGACACTCCATTGGGGAATATTAGTTTACCTTAGGAGTTAGAAGGTGCTTTGATACATTTACTTCTGTTTCTATCCAGTATAATCTCTCTTGTAAATCCACACATGCAGCAGTGCAGAGCTCTACAACCTCCTATATCACAAGCAGGAGTGATCACGTTTTCCATTTGCACTTTGTAGTGCTGGGTGCAGCTGGATAAGGCAAGTTCATTGTAGGTGTAAATTGCTACTGGTAGGGCATTGAAGAATTCTGCTTTGCCAAATATCTGTACTTATTTTGGCATAGGCAGAGAAGATTACACATTGTGAAAAGCAGCGAGAAATCACATGCACAGCATTTCTCTATCGTGCGAGGTGTTTCTAGTTATGACAGTAGCTAAGTCCTTGCTTGGCTATGCCAAGCATTATTTGAACAACTAATGGGAAAGATCCATGTAAGTGTAAGCCTTTTATTTTATTTTAATGAAGCTCAGTGACAGTTACTGTTGTTTTCACTATAAAGTTACATTCCAGCATTCAAGTCAACCACATGCCATTTTTCCAGTTTTCACAGTAGTATGAAAATTACTTAAAGCTAATTTAGAACAGAATTTGTTTTCTCCATCAAAAAGCAACAGACACCTGCAACACACCACCTGCCACACAACAAAACCTGAACAACAGGATTCAGCAAAACTTAATGTACTTCTGATTAACTTAATCAGAAACTGACACAAAAATATCAGTAAAGAAAATTAGTTTTGTTATTTAACTAACCCTCTGCAAAAGCATGTTTAGTACCTACTGAGATTTTTATTAACAAGACAATATATGAAACAAAAGCCTAAATGAGAAAAAGTAGGCACCATCTGAGGTGGACAAGTAATTGAACATATTTTCCTCACTTAATATTACCATTAGTTTTAGATCACCAGTGCAAATTGCAATCTTAATTAGTCTACAAGGATCAGACATTTTTTGTATTTGTTGATAAACCACCTTTCTGATATCTAGTTTGTAGTTTTGGCACTGTAGTAGAAAGCCCCTCTGTCCTACTGGCGCCCAGTAGATCATTCCTCCTCTGCTCACTTCCACTGACACCTCAGTTGGCATGAATTGGTACAATTGCCAGGGAAAACCATTCCTTTAGTTTTGCACAGTTGCTCAGTGCTAAGCAATCTGCCACCATGGTAGCTCCAAGAAAGAATCTCTAGCTGTCTGACTTGTGTCTCGTTCTGACTTGTTTGTCCAAGGCTCTTGTGCTCTCAAGAGCATGAATGTTTTGTAGTTTTCAACAGGCTTGAGTCATCAACAGGCTGAAGCACTCAAGATGCAGAGGTGATGATAAGCTTGAGTGGAAATTAAAAGTTTTCATTTTTGATGAACTGTTTTCTCATGGCAAAGAAATTTTTGTTAGGTGTTATTCAGAACTAAGCTGTAGTGTCTCAGAATACCAGGAAAACTTCTGCCAAATCACAGAAGGAACTAAGACAGAATAGCTATGGAGAAGTCAGCTCTATACTGCTGCTAGAGAGAGAATCACCCAGTCCCCTGTTGGTGGTGGTGGTGGTGGTATAACCCTTTCTGCCCAAACAGCAGCAGCACACAATCTGGCATTGCTCAGAAGCAGCAGCTACTTTTGGCTTTCTAGGGTTCCAGAACAGGGAAGCAGTCAATGCATATTTATGTACTTAGGCTGGGTCAAAATTTTAGACCAATTGCTTATTCAAAATAGCTCATATTTTATTTCCAGATAAGAGTAACTTAAACATAACTCCTACCACTATAGCATTTTAATGGCACAGGACAGTATAGGAGGTGTGGGGGAGTATTTTTTATTACTTAAATGTCTTTATTGCTTATCTGTAGGCAACCACTGTGGAGCTGCAAAGACTGGGTATAATAAAGGAATTTTCTGTTTTGGAGGCTCATTCTGAAAGCTGGTTTCTATAGTCTTGAAACTTAAAATACACCTATGGCCATAGATTTCTGAAGACTAAATATAGCTATATAACATTATGTGCACGTAATTCTGACTTGATCAGTGCCTGATAGGTTATGCCTCTGTAGGAGCAAGTGGAAAGCTGAAAAAAAAAAAAAAAAAATATTTAATTCATCCCTATTTATTTTACCTTTCTCCTTGTTTCAGTACACACCTGACAGAAATACAGATTTCACATTCTGATTTCATTGAGAACTTTGTTTAAATCCATGCTATGGCAGAAGTTTCAGAAGCAGGAGAGATATGCCCCAAAATGTCTGTATATAAAAGACTTGGCCTCAGAGCAAGATTTATTGCTCTATCAAGTTGGCACTAAAGCAGCTTTTTCTCTAGTTGATCAAAACAGTGGCCACATTTTCCTTGTCAAATGAGCCAATCTAACCAAGCATTACAGAAGCTATGACCTGTTTCAGATTACATTACACAAGTTGTTTCTCTTGCATCTTTCAGAGGTAAAAAATGGAGAGTTGTATTAATTTCTTCAAAAACCTGCAAGTGAAAACCCTATATAAAATGTCAGCTAGTCATAAGCCAGTGCAGAAGGCTGACTTAACAAGAAACACTGAATTACTGAAGGAGCTAGAATATCTGTTTTTCTCTTTCTTTGGATATTCAGAATAAACACTGCTCGGTACGTAAGGAGTTAGCTATGTACTCACACATTTCTGCTTCTTGAACATTTGAGTAGTTTAACAAAGCACTACAACCAATCAATGCATTTTCCAATTCTCTATTGCATTAAGCTAATTCACACAAGGGAAAGGAATTCTCAGAGCTTTTTGATTTCTACCTACCAGATACCTGGTGCCCATCTGTACTAATGAGGTCAACTGAGATTTTCATTTGAATAAGTTTCACTAATATGAAAAAGCACTACACAACTTGGGACACTAAATAATGCAGAAAGATTCATTAAATGTTTAGTAAGTGTTCAATGGTGTATTACCTTGATAGCAGATGGATAGGTAAGATACACCCCATAAAATACTGTTCCACAAATTTACCCCAGTCCAGCTATTCCCACAGCACAAACAGTAACTAGACCAGGCAAGGCGAAAGATGAGGATGGGTCACTATCTTAAGGTTATGAGTACTTCATTCTAGCCCTACTGGTAATAATTCATGGAAAGAGTTTGCTTCATTTCCATCTGAATAAGCACTAAATAGATACAAGTCCCAGGAAATTCAGGACTTGATGCAACGATCTGAAAATTGTCACATTGGGTAGGTTAAGTTTACCAACTTACAGAGAAAAAAATATTTCTAGGTAGTGGGGGGGAAGAAGCAACACCAGCTTGGTGTAGGAACTCAGTACAGAATCCGTGTCATCCAAGTATATGCAGGTCATTAGGTTAAAAGCACTATCACAATCCAAGGCTTTTTAGACAAGAATACTTCTCCCAACCCATAAGCCACTTTACCAGTTAACAGGAAAAAACATTAAGACCCTTGACAAAAATACATCCTATGGCAGCTCTGATCTTTACATGGCCCTCAGGCCTCAGCCTGAGCTCCAGTAAAGAAGGGTGACATTAAATTCTACGTAATTTCACATTTGTTTGGTATCAAGGACTTTCCTGCAAGTTAACCAAAGACACTGAAGGCTTCTTAGTCACAAACAGATCAGATCTGTAGCAGTTGCAATGGATACATAGGACCAAGACCAACTGTAGTTCTCAGGGAACAGTATTACAAGAAAATGAAAACCACAACAAGACATGACACTGTGGTATGTAAAGTCTGGTTTACACTAGAATTAGTATCAAAAATATTGTTGCTGTATTTGAGCAGGCTACAATGAAATCACAGATTAGGGAAGAGGTTGTATAGCTGCACAGACCCCCAGTGTATTCAGTACAAGGTCCATAATGTCACACTGAGCATACCTGCAGCAAAGTGCCTTGAATCAAGGTGGTCTGTGAATACAACCTAATATTCAGCACCCTTGGAAGTATCTGCACAGCTATTGCAATCAGAATGAAAGGCTGAAGAGTTTCAAGCAGCTATGGATCAATTTGTGGCAAAAGAGAATCTAAAGATTAATATAGACATTTTGAAAATCCTCTATTAAGGGCAAGATCTTTATCAGCAAGTATGAGGAAAAATTTTGTACATGGTACCAAGAGAGTTAAAAATGCACAACCAATCCTCCAATAACTGGAAATTCACCTGCTCAGCAGAAATATGTAGAGAGTCCTGATTTTCAGGTGAAAACTGATTTAGTCCTACTACACCTGAGGAAATCACTGCTGAATGTAGCAAACTAAACCTGTGCATACACAGCAGACATCTCCAAGGTAGTTTAAAAACAACCAACAACAACAAAAGCAAACAAACTAAACCCACAAACAAGCAAATAAAACACTGAAGTAGCACAATGTTCACAATGTTTACTGAATGAGAATGTCAGTGGTAATGAATTAATCCTGAAGCTCTCACACAAGTGTAAATGAACCGTCTGTTTCAAGTGCATTAATAGTTTTATACATCAGAAGTATTACCTTGGCCTGAAGTACCCTACCTCTAAGTTTTCTTTAAACTACTCAGACCTAAAAGTCTTCAAACGGTGATTTACCCTCCACAGTAAAAAGTGCAAGACTCTTTGGATACCTTTGTTGTGTAACTGCATCAGGAATAGCTACAGAGATAAAGTCTGGCAAGAGAGACTATGGACAAGGACCACAATCCAACCAAGACTGTTACGAAATAGTACAAAGAATGAGTATCAGAATGCACTCTCTATTCTAGATCCACCTAGAAATAACAGTTCAGGACAGAAGTAGCTTTCCCCGAAGAGACTCAGCAGGAGAAAACCCTGAGCAGAGGAACTGAGTGTTATGTTTTAGATTTTTAAAAGTATGACACCATTCTGATCTAGGCAGTTCCATTAGGAAAGTGATTTCAGCGTGCAGAACTTTATAATCTGTGACACCAGAGACAGAAAGCCAATGGTGTTGAACAGAAGCTGCTTGAACCCACAACAAATTAACAAAGTGACTAACATTAGACCAAGGTAAAAGTGGACTCTACTCATCAGCATTTCCATATGGATACAGTAAAATAGAAGCTTCTCTGATGTTATCTGTGCATGTATACTAATAAAGAAAGATTTTAATTGCCTGACTTATGTTAACAGCAAAAGCATAATTTTCTGCACTACTTTAGTTTTCCTGGGATGGCAAGGTACAAAACTTGTTGCAAGACTTAAGAACTTGCTCTGCTATACAATGCACTCGAGGAACAGTATTTGAAAAATGAAAACATTAGCTCTAAGGTCAGGATGAAATTTAAGTATGCAAATTAAACGTATATTCTTGTCATCACGGGTTACAAATACAGTAAGAAAACACTAGTGGCATTTGCAACTAGTCACAGCAACTCCATTTTCCCCACTTGCTCCACTTTATGACTAGGTGAGAAGTGCAGCACACAGAAAGAACCAACAGGTAGTAAGACTCTTAAAAATAAATATCACAAAAATCAGGTTTTCAAACTTAAATTTAAAACAGGTCAAGGAGAGCAAAGTTTTACTCTCCCTGTTATTCAATTCAGACCAAAGTAAAATGAACTTTGCTCTTGAATAGGACAAGACAAAGATTATGGCTGTTTCCCACAGTGTCTTGCAAAGGGGCACTTACTGGACATTTCAGCCAATCCTCTTTGCTGTTCCTATGCTTAAGCTAAGGCAGAATTCTGTTTTCCATTAGGTTTGAGATTCTGCTCTCCAGGTTGAAAAGCATTCTTCCAAAATAATTAACAGTACTACAGTAGAATTCTGTTTCATCCTTAGCTTGTACATATGTGAGGGAACAATACACAGAAACATGAATTTTACAGTTTCTGAAGCTGCCCATCACAAGCCAAGCAGGCTGGTTTGAGATAACTCTTGCTGTCAAAACATAGACCCCTGCCCCTGGCATTAAGAGACCACTCTAGAAGCTGTAACGAGACCTGTCGCCAAGAACCCAAAGCTTCAGGATGCAGTTAGAGTCACCATTAGCTATGTATATGTCCCCTTCATTTGTTATGGGAATCTTATTGAGACAATGCTTTATCATACGCTCTAGAATTTCCCCGACTGAGCTTGTCTGGACACAACATGTGGCCTCAGAGCTGCTTCTAATTCCACATACAGGAATTTTGGGCTGATTAGGCAGCACATGAAACAACCTTATTCACAACAAATATTGAGTACTTCTGGGTAGCTCTAGGTATAAATACATAGTATTATCTACTACTGCCTTCTTTTTAGGCTGTTCTATCACAGGGTTGGATTTGTGGTTTTTTTTTTTTTTTTTTTTATACACAGAATTTAGATTATTTTCAGAATGATGAGTATGGAAGAAAATCTGTAAAAGAATCCTTAAGGCCAATGAAAGAAGCTTGCTTCATAGTTTGACTTTTAATATTTTTAAAGTAATAGCTTTGTTGCAAGTTAATAGTTTGTTATTTAGGTTAAAGTGCTTCTAAGTCCATAAAGACAAGGACCAAAACATATTGGACTGATACAGCAAATATAATTCCTTTTATTTATAAGTGTGTTCTATGTCATTGTAGCAAAAGACTCTAGTACAACCTGCCTTCCTACTCGTTCAGTATATACCAAAAGGAAGGATCAAAGACAAGCTCAGAAATCCTGAGGCACAAGCTGCTAGAAGCTAAGCCAGTTCTTGAGGATCTATTTTCTTGCATTTTTATTATTCCATTTACAGACAGGTCTCCAATAATGACCTAAAATACTGAACCAGACCAAACCTTGATCTTGACAAGTAAAGTGGTTCATAACTAAGATTGTTTAAGGGCCCCCACCAAATGTAGGAACTTGGCAAAATAATCTTTTATTATTTTTCTCTTCTTCGGTGGTGCTTCCATAATAACAAGTTAAGGAAATATGTAAGTGAACCCTAATTTTTTTCCTTTTGTCTGTTCACTGTTAGCTCCGTAATGCACTTAATAAAGTAATTTATATTGGAAAATGTCACCCAAGAAAGCAAACATTTCAGAGAGCTTATAATTCCCTCAGGAAAACAGACACAGCAATGGATAATTAAGTTATCCACATTTCCTGCTAGATAACCCCCTCCCCTCCTCTAACCAGCCTAGAAAAATCTAGTCCTAGGAAACATCTAAAACAACAGGGAACGCTAAGTATTGGTAGCAAAGGTAAACAATGCAGCTGGGTTCCCAACCATTGCCAGTTACTGTGTTCCATTTACACGAACAGAGAGATCTATAATGAGTATCCCTTTTAAAGAAGTGGTCCATGTTCTTATTAATTTCAGTGCTATCTCTGTTAAAAAAGGGAACAGAAAAGGCAGCTAAATGAGTATATTCAGTATGTACTGAGATTTAACTATCACGACAGGCTTTTCTTTTTAACATTTTGTATTTCTCAATTTCTTGGGCCTGTAGAATAAAGTAGAATTACCAGAAAGCAGAAAGGAGAATCAAAGCCTTTTCTGACTTAGACCACTTTGAAATACCATCAAGTTCATTTAAGGATTTAATTCATAAGCACTGTAGAAAAGAAGAGAGGAACTGAAAGGAGTTATGACTAAGCTGACAGGAATTTTCAGCTACGGAATATATCAGTGGTTTAAACTTCTCTGTCCTGCTTCCCCGTAGAGCGCCCAGCTCTGTCCTGAGGATATACTCAGAGCCAGCGTGAAACCAGCTAACAAATCCTGCCTTTCTGCCAAGCCCATCACGCACTGGAACACAACCTTTGGTAATGTACAGTGTTTTCACTGCATTTCTTACAGCTGTATATTTTAAAGGCAGAAGTTAATAAGCCTACAGTAAGAACCGACACAGTCTGTGGTGGACAGCTGTTACCGTGAAAAGGACAGACTGTAAGGGCTGCACAACAGAAGCGTTTTTTAGCATTACAGTATTTGTTAGGGTTTTGTTAGTTTAATGCCCCACCTGCTGGCTGATGACTATATTACATTGTGGCAGTTATTAAAGAAGTCACATGCCTATTATTCTGTCACCAATAAGCAACTATATGCTGTCATGGCAACTGGCACAATTCTATGGAGAAGATGGACTGCACAGCTGGGTCCAGCACACAAGAACAGAACATAGTTGTAAAATTAGTCCAACTTTTTTAATATCCATCCATATTAATCACACTGAAGCACCATGTGAATAAGAAATACTACAAGAACAGTGAACTCCTCACACATCTTTAGTCTGTGAGAATTCCTACACCTTGAGCTGCACCCATGGTGGTTCAGGTATAGTTTCTCAAAACTGGATCAGTCTAGAAGAAGAGATGAAGTCAAGGTTTATGTAAAAATATTTGTTTCATTTATTTGAGAATGTCATTTGAAAGAACAATTTTGAAACTTCATTTGTTTTAAAGTATGAGTACAGTCTACTGCTCACTTAGTAACCAAACCTCACTTGGTTGAGGAGCTCTGCTTGCAGTTAGTGCTGACATGAGTTTAGTTCTGATTAATCACTTGAAAAAAACACGAAGGGACCTTTCAGAAGCAGATATGTCTGTCTGTCTGTCACATCCATCCCTCCCAAGATCAGGGAAATGGCGTCTGCAGTAGACACGTGCTCAGCTGTGAAGCATGAAATGTTTCTGCTGTGGTCCTGAATTTAGACAGGAACCTGGAAAATATCCTTCCCCTGAATATACAAGCATTTGCTGCATTGTCAGTTCCAGGATTATCTTCTAGCCCAGGAAGGTGGTGGAGTCACATTCAGAATCATAGAAACTTAGGGCTTGGAATGGACCTCTAGGGATGATCTAGTCCAACGCCCCTGCCAAAGCAGGATCACCTAGGGCAAGCCACACAGGAATGCATCCAGGAGGGATGCATGCAGGATATAAGTGAGGTGCTCAGGGACATGGTTTAGTGGTGGGATTAGCAGTGTTAGGTTAATGGTTGGACACAATGAGCTGAAGAGATCTTTTCCAACAAAAATGATTCTAAGATTCTATTTCAATCAGTGACTTGAAACCCCAGCTCAAGTCTTCTGAACTTCTTGCAGATATTCCTACATGGCAGCAACTGTCTAAAAGACTGTTGCTAAAAGCTGAACAAATACGATCAAGTCATATGTAGCAAGAGAGGATAAAAAGATCCATATCAAGGCTTCCTTTACCCCAGTGGACACGCTTAGTACCATCTCAGTGTTAAAAAGCATCCTTTGGTGTGAACTGTTACACAGCATAGCAGCTCCTCATCTGCTCATAACCTACCAGTCCCCAGAAAACCACAGTCAAACAAAGCCTGGGCTTGACAGCTTATTAACAAGTAACACAGCACTAAAATATCAATCCCAAAACTATATCACTATTGATCTTTATTTTTTTACTTTGAAAAAAAAATGTTTTTAAAACCTATTAACAGAATTGCACTTTTAATTAACAAAAGTACCGCAGACCACCTAAGAAAACAAGTGATTTCTGAATCTGTCTCCTAAGTCAGGGAGTAACCACTGCAACAGGGACACAAGTACAGCTGACAAGTTAAGTTTTAAAAGACCTATTGTAACTATTTGCTATTCAAAGAGCAAGACCACACAGATTTATTTCCCTTTCAAAAATAGACGGACATCCAGCATTTGCAGGAAGTATCTTCAATAAAGATCTGGTGCTGCAAGATTTTTCCTTGAAGTAGATTCAGCAAGTAAGTTTCTTAACTATGAATAGAGATCTCTACTCTAGTGAATCAGGAGCACTATGCAAGAATCCTCAATTAGCATTTCTAACATTTAGTGCTGTACTGGTAACTCATCCACACAAGTGAAACATTTAACAAAAAGGAAAAGACCCAATTCTTTCTCCCCTTTATTTTTTTTAACTTTGGTAATATAAGCAAGTCAATTCTGTGTATGTGCTCAAAATAAAGTTAATTAACAGCCTTAAAGGACAGCAAGGGAAATCTTACCTTCAGTCAGTGTAAGGTTTTGCCTACATGCTGTATGTACGTACCTTGAGCAATGATGTTTTCAGCTTAAATGTTTGATACTGAACTACAGTGTGATCTTTTTATGTAGAACTGGCTGTGAGAGCCCTCTAATGGCTACAGTGAAAGCATCATCTGCAGCAGACTTGAAGCCTACCTGCAAATCACAGGGCAGGTGCTCAGTGCAGTGGGTCATTGTCCTCCCAATCCTGACAAGCCTGAAGAGGATCTTCTCTTAGTAATTAGAGATACTACCATTAGAGACTTCCATCCTAGTAGGTGTGCAAAAGGAAGATATACCAGGGTAGGTTATGGAGCAGGTTATCAAGTGCCAACACACAGCACTGGACAACCAGGACCAGTCAGCATGAGTTTATGAAAAACAGGTCCCACTTGACTAACTGATCTCCTGTGGGACCTGCCTAGTGGAGGAGAGAAAGGCTGTGGATGTTTTTTACCTAGACTTCAGTAAAGCAGTATACTTTCATTTCCCACAGCATTCTCTTGGAGAAACTGTCTGCTCATGGCTTGGACAAGCATATGTTTCACTGTCTGGAGGGCCTGGGACAGAAAACGGTTGTAAATAGAATTAAATCCAGTTGGTGGCCAGTCATAAGTTGGTGTTCCCTGGGACTATCAGGGCACATTGGATAGGGCCTGTTTGATTTAGTATCTTTAATGACCTGGATGATGTGATTAAGGGCACCCTCAATAAGCTTGCAGATGATACCCAGTTAGGGGGGTGTGTTCATCTGCTTAAAGCCAGGGAGGCTCTCCAGAGGAACAGGGACAGGCTGGATTGATGGGCTGAGGCCAATGGCATAAGTTTCACCACCACCAAGTGCTGGGTTCTGCATTTGGGTCACAACCACCCCAGGCTTAGGGAAAAGTGGCTGGAAAGCTCCCCTACGGAAAAGGGCCAGGGGTGGTGGCCAACAGCCAGTAGAACATGAGCCAGCAGTCTTCCCAGGTGGCCAAGAAGGCCAGCAGCACCCTAGCTTGTATTAGAAATAATGCAGACAGCAGGACTAGGGAAGTAATTTTAGTTCTGTGCTCAGACCTGCTGAGGCCTCACCTCACATTCTGTGTTCAGTTTTGGGTCCCTCACTTCAAGGACAGTGAGGTGCTAGAGTATGTGCAAAGTAGGGCAAGAAAGCTGGCAGAGGAGCTAGAGAACAAGTCTTACGAGGAGGAGCNGAAACAGGGGTTGCTCAGCCCAGAGGAAAAAAAAAAAGGTTCTAACAAGTTGGGTGTTGGTCTCTTCTCCCAAGTAACAAGTGATAGGACAAGAGGAAATGGTCTCAAGCTGTGCTAGGGGAGGGTTAGAGTGGTTATTTGAAAAAAAAAAAATGTCTTCAAGTGATTGTCAAGCATTGGAACACCCTGCCCCAGGACAGAGCCACCCTCTGGGTGAGGCATTTGAAAGCGAGTCAGTTATGGTGCTTCAGGACATGGCTTGCTGGGGGAAGTGACAATATTAGGTTAACCAGCTCAACCTTTTTTTCCCCTCAAACTTTTTAGAGAGAACTCTTCCCACCTAAATGGTTCCTCTAAGCAATGCACATTCTCTTTTACCTCCTACAAGCCAGAGGTGATAGTGTGTGCCCAGCCCCATTACAAGCATGTTCCTGAAGATTACTTTATGCCTTTCTTAAACAGGATTAGAGGGCCCTATGTGCACAGGGTGATTTATCTTGCTGTTATGCTGCACAGGAGCCCTTAAACCCATTTTGGTCATTTAACTGCTTTCTTCATTCAGGTTAAACCCAGGGTAGAGGAAGAGCCAGATGGGTGCACAGCTCAGCTACAACTTCATGAACTGCTACAAGGCCCTCCACTCCAGACACCCACCTGGAGTACTGTGGCCAGCTCTGGAGTCCTCAGCACAGGGAAGATGTGGATCTGTTGGAGCAGGTCCAGGAGGGCAACAAAAATCATCATAGTTCAGACAATATGTAGACATCTGAATACCTGACTTAACCTGCTCCTGTTGGTACTTCAACAGCCAGAAGTTTGAAGAACATGATTACAGGTAGAGTACTTCCTTACAAGCACTCTTATTCCACTAAGAACTACCAACTGCAAGATGCATCTTTAAAAGTCTCTGACCATGCAGTCTGCTAAAGTTAGTGATTTTAATTATGCTGCTAGTCCTAAAACAGTTACTATCTGGATAAAGACACTTCCTGTAAATTACAGTGTCAGAGCTAAAAATAAGGAGCATATTTCAATGTAAAACCTGTCCTCCTCATTAGTACACTTACCATAGCCTCCCACCCTTAAGCTAAAAGAATGAACAACCCTTTTTCATTTTTGTCTTGAGCACAAAACACACAGGAATTAATACTACTGAAAAGAACAACTTTGAATTTATTCACAGGAGCTAAAGCCAGACATCACTGGGGCAATTCAAAGACCTTTGTAAACTCAACTGGTGCCTGCCTTCTTAAAGTTAGCAAAAGTGCGTTTGTGTGGCCCCTTCAAAGTTTAAAGTTCACCCCAAGCTTTGGAGTACAAGCAGAAAAGTACTAAGAATCCATCTATGTTGTAAAGCTACTTAAGCTTTTCCTTGGGGTGCATGTCTTATCTGAAGCAGCTCTGATACTTACTCTTTATAGCCTGGATAATCTTGGCTTCTGTGGGTTTTGGTTTGTTGTGTTGATTTTTTTGTTTGGGTTTGTTATTTTTTGGGGAGTTGGAATTGTGTTGGGTGATTTGGGGTTTTTTGTTTGCATTTATTTTGTCTTAATTTCTCGGCTACATTGAAAGTGGCAGACATTAAAGCTTTTAAATTATGTATCTCTAAAATACTGTTTTAGCAAGTCATTTCTGCAAGGAATTAGACTGTATACCTGCTAGAGGTATTAAAAAATCTGTTTCATTAAGGCATGCACAAGAAAGCCTTGGGAAATACAATCAAGGGAAAAATCCTTCTGTTTCTCTGCAGCATTCAAGGATCAGATCACCTCTACATAAACCAGGATGCCAAATTCTGTCTTAGCACACAAATATCTAGAAGGAAAAAATATTTCCGTTTTGACAGGGAATTAGTGTCTGTGCCAGACAATCATTCTAATGGAGATCCAAGAATACCATCTGGCTGGCTGTCTCATTCCAAGAATAATTGTCTTAGGTGGCAAGGCTTGTAAAGAGAGTATAAAAAGGCCACAGTACCAAACAGCTCACTGGGACACTTCCAGCGAGAGCCACAAAACAAACAAGTGTCACAGCTCTGTAATACCAAGGATATGCAAGTATCCTATCTTTTTATCTTGTCTAAAAAAATATTTCCTTTGACAAAAAGGCATCTTACTATTTAAAGCAGACTTGTATGCTTCTGGGTCCCAGTCAGCATGTATGTACTCTGTGTAAGCAAAGGCAGATCCACAAGAACTCGCTACTGCCTACCAGTTAACAACACAGTCCACTCGATTTGATAATGCAAGAGGTACAAGTCTGCAAGAAGCTCCAACTGTGCACCTATTTTGGAACTGCCTTCAGCTATAGATGTATTAAACAGATGTTTCAACTTTCTGAATGCAACACAAAGGAGATTTACCTACTGTTTTTGTGTTATGCTTATAGGGTACTTCAAAAGTACATTAAAAATGCATGTTCTTTGTTATAACTTGTTACTTTTACTGGCATACACCACAAAAATGTACAACTCCCAGATGGGAATAAAGAAAGTTTCCTACGGGTGAGAAACGGGTAACAAAGCCAGCACAACATGATCTAATGGAAGAGAAAATAAATAGCACTCATAAGGCCTGGGCTATGCATTTCCCAGTGATAAGCCTTCTCAGCATGCTTGTAAGAACAGTTCCTATCTAGCACCACCGTTTCAAACGCACTGAACAATCAACTCACTCACCAGATGGTCCTATGGGTAACACTTGGTCAAATAAACATAAAATATGCACTCTATGTAGATATATTGTGTTTTATCTCTTCGTTTGGTGTTGAGACTCTTCAGTGAGAGCTACACTTCAACATTTCATGTTTTCTTATAGCTACAGCATAAAGCCTCAAATACATCCCAGGGCAATCAAGCCAACTAGGACATAAAGCCAAAATGAAATCTGCATTTGCAAAGGAACAATTACCTTTATCAAGAAACTGGCATCACAGCTGTAGCAG
Organism: Chloroceryle aenea; assembly: GCA_013399075.1. Taxonomy (NCBI): domain Eukaryota; kingdom Metazoa; phylum Chordata; class Aves; order Coraciiformes; family Cerylidae; genus Chloroceryle; species Chloroceryle aenea. The sequence goes on along the minus strand of VWZY01000683.1, from coordinate 91,911 downwards.
TCCAAGTAGGCTGTTTAGGTACTGAAAAGTTGCAAAGGAAACAGTCCTGATATTCAGAAAACTCCAGATTTAAGTGAGTTTAACAGAGTAAGATTAAAAACAACTTAAAGAAGTTGTTAATACAAGTTACGTATAATCAACCTATCATCTTTAAAACACTAGACTGAGAAGAGCATGGCAAAATGATATTAGGGGAACCCTTAACACTATCTTTAGTGACATGGAACAGTCTCAGAAGAATTTAACAGCTTTGCTTTTCCAAGTCAATTTATGCTATCAGAACATTGGTACAATTCTGTATAAGGTGGCTCCAAAACCTGTAATCACTATCCCCCCCTGCTATTTTCTTCATTAATAAAATTCCATCCAGAACACTCCCGAGATGCAGTCCCTGGACATTTTTCATGCTGTAGCCATATTCTTGTAAGTGTCCAGGTCTGCAGCAACTCAGTTTCCTTGCATACATTTCACTAACATCTACTTCTGGGTAAGTCTTCTCCTACTCATTACTACAAAATCACCTGGAAATTTGAAGCAGATCATGCAGGCCTATCAAGCTCATGTATATATCCTCAAAAAAAAAGCAAAGCATAACTTGCCTTTTTTTTGCCTTAAGAAATTGAGGTGCTGGTGGAAGAAGAGGAAAAGCAGACTGGAACACAACATAAGACTGAATACAGTTCAGTTCCAACTCTTTCAAAACCACCGCTAATTAATATTAACAAACTACTTTGCAGTAATCTGTAGTAACTGGAATTCTCATATTGAGTAACACACCAACAACTATGCTGTGTGCCTCAAGGTAGCTTAACTCTAGTATTGTGTTAGAATATCACGACAAATTTGAGAAGTCAAAGTAAAAATTTATTTTAATTGTTTCAAAATACACGACTAAAATCTACATAATTATTAAAATAGGCTTACAGATATTCTTTGATTAACAGTTTGCATTACATAACAGTATATTTTAAATGCAGTGGTTTCTCACAATTTTAACATACAGGTATTGCTAAAATTTTTCATGTAAAAACCTTACTCTAGTGAGTAGCCAATACAGCTAATTACATTCTTGCACCTGAAGTTACACACAAGAATTTTAGGATTCTCTTAATTACTTCCCCAAAACTAAAATAGTAATGCTCCAGACTACAGGTACATAAACTGTCATTAATGAACACAACCACATTGATACTTAAAAGGGCTTCAGCTGAGTTACAACTTGACATCTTCTGTTCCACTGATTAAGAGCTCAGTCTTAAAACACAACCTCTTGGGCAAATAACTACTTCAGTTTTTTAAGCTGCAAGAGATAAATTGTGAAAAAATCTAATACTGACCAGTTAAGTGACAAAGTGTAACATGCAAACTGTACCTTACCTTAAAGCTCAAGAGAAAAATCTGCATGCAAACAAAATAAGAATGTTTTTCCACATATAAACTGTAACATTCCAGTTAGTTATCAAGGGAAGCATGCAAACAGTGAGAAACCTGTGAATTTGTCAACTCTCACAACTTTAAACTGCAAACTACTCAAGCAAGAGCAACTGTATTGAAACAGAACAGGAATACAAACTTCAACTTGAAGCAACTTTTTGAAAGAGGTTGTACTGCATATAACGCAAAACCAAACCATAGTAACATCAACCTAGTTTAGATACTTTCAAGTCTTTGTTGATCAAACACTTTTGAGTACTGCTCTTCCTTTTCTGAAGTGATGTGCCTTCCTCTCCTGGAATGGGATAGGAGAAAAGACAGGTAAAAAGTTATGTAAGAGAATAAAAGCAACTGAAGTTTCATGGAAAAGTATCAAAACATCCTGTACTCTGTTCACTTCCCTCCAAACTGACCAATACAGCTTCTGTGTTCTCGCTCAAGAGTGTGCCTAGTTCCTACGTCTGTCCTTTTTTTTTATAAAGGAAAAAACAAATTCTCAAATATAACATTAATAAACATATTTAACACCACTTAGAATGTAATCAGAAACTGCAATTATGAAGACTGAACACATACAGCAAAAATATGATGACCAGCTACTGACCTGGACTACACTTCATTGGTTCAAGTGCTGGTATTTCACACAAAGTATAAAAAGCCTCTATCTGCAGTGATTATGTAACTGGTGTAAAGACTATCAAGATTCAAACTCAACATCCTCTGTCCAAATTGGGGAGGAGTAACCCAGTCCCCTTCAGCAATTTGTTGTTGAGCAATGACTGGCCAGCTTTATGCTGTAAGTGTCCAAAGTTGACTGTTTGCAATGCTTATGCAGTCTTGATGAAATCCACTGAATCCCATTTCAGCACTTGGTTCCAGCATTAAGCAGCCGAGAGCCAAACCTGTGCATCTCAGAAAGTACAAGAAACAGAATTCAAATGGCATTCCAGATACTGAATCCCTTCATCTTTATGGTACCCTGTAGGTCGACAAACTGAAGGTCAGCTGTGTTTTAGGGAATTCGTTTTGCTTTCACTACATACCTTATAGTAGTCTTCATGAGATACAAAGGTGTTCCTCAGGCGGTTCTCAGGATTAAAGAAACAGGATACTACTGTTTGTATGCTCCTGTCCACAGACTTCTGAAATACAGTTAAATGCACCTACAACACTGATTTCCTTAGTTAGTCCACTACTAGTGATGTGGGTGTGTCACAGGGTTTACTTTGCATTCAGGATTGCTCCCAACTGCCTTATGTCTGCCTTATGCCTAAACTGTCTTTTTTTTTAATCCATCTTTTAATCTTGGTACCTCATTATCACCCTTAGATGTTACAAGGTAAGTTCTGACCAGTGGCATGTCAGTTCAGTTGTGGAATAGGCTGACAGATGAAAAATGAAGTCTCCTTTAGAAAACTGAATTCAGAGCCAACTATTGGCCAGCATGGAGCAACCTTGCACAAAAAGAAAGTGAAGGAGGGAGTAAAGTTAACAGTTCAGATGTATAAAGTTTAAAATACATCTGTGTAAGCCAAGCAGGTTAAGTAGCACTGCCTGCTTAGTACTTGCAATTTCCCCTTTAATTCTCAGTAGATTAAGTAAGGTCTTCTCACCTAAAAACATGATTGTACTTAATGAAATGGAGCACACATTTTATATAGACCTCAGCAGTACAGAAAAGCACTAATCTTCAAGGAAAGACACAAGGCTTCCGAAGTTGTACACAGAAATCAGATACAGTGACTGAACAACTGGCTAAAGCAGCAGCTGTAACCTTAGCTTCCAGAATACTTGTCAGAGGCCCTCTTCACCAAGCCACATAATCCTCACAAGCAGACTTCTGGGAATAGCATCTACATCAAAAGAAATTTTGAAAAAATGACTTACCTTTTGTGGACTGTTAGTAGACAATTGTGTGGACTCTGGAACAGCACATTGTGCCTGTATAAATTCTGGTTCCTCAGCACAGTGATAGCTTACTGAAGTATAAACCTGTAGAGTGTTTTAAATATTGCAGTGTTTCAGTAACACTGGGAAATATGCAGTTGTGTTGTCACTGATCCTCACCTACCCATAAGCTACGCCAACTTTCTCTTTACACTTCAGAAAAAAGTTTCAAGAGTGGGGGAAGTAATGTATCCTGATCCATTTTAGGACAGCTCTACCTCCTTCCAAAAAGGATATAGTCTAATGTCTTTTCACCCGACTGAGATCTCCTCAGAATAGTATGTTAGTAAACAAAAAAATTACAAGCCAGAGTAATCAGTCTTTCTGAACCCCTTTTTTAGGGCCACCATTAAAGCAAAGTTAGGGGCCACTTCTCTGTTGAGAAGCTGAAAACAAAGCCTATTGGAAGTGAGCAAGGATAATGTATTCATCTCACACAGAGACAGAAATTGGCAAATGCATGAGGGCAGCAATATATATATACATAAAATTCTGTTTTCTTCATTTATCTCCATTTACTTTCCACATATTCTACAGACATCTGCTGTGGATTGGCTTGAACAAATACCATTCAGAAGAACATTAGGTACTATAGCTATTAAACGCTTAATAGAAACTGTACTCAAAGACAAGATTATATCTAAAGAACACAAGGATGCCCAAGATGCAAGTCTACGTTCCAACACCATTACGAAATAAAAAAAATACTTTTTCCTCTCTTGTGCATGTCACTTGTATAAAGTCATGGAAAGCAAGAAATTTTAGAAGCAAACACAGCACCATCTACAGTCTGTAGATATGGAAAAATAATTTAAAAACCTGTTAAACAAGCCAAATAAGTTACTGGTATTTGGAAAGCAGAATATTTTGAGGGTTTTTAAATTAAATAAATTGAACAATAAGCAGCAATATAATAGACCAGATTACATACAGATATAGTCATCAAACAACAATTTGATTTAAGTATCAAGCTGTCAAAACAGTGTGCTAATTGAGAAGACAAAGTTCCAGAAATTTAACTTTGTAGACTTACCGGAGGCATAACATAATTTCTTTGCTCCCCAGCAAGCCATTGTGGTTGAACCTTAAACAACAATTGGACAAGAACCAGCTTTTATTCATTCATCCCCAACTCAGGCAAGTAAACACTAACATTTCATGTCTGGATTTCTCATTTAACAGTAGTTTACCGTCTTCTGTCCACCAAGATAGCTTTTTCACATGTACCTCATGTAGTGTTTAAGCACAAAGTCATCTGTCCCACAAAGTCAACTGCCTCCTACTTCTCATTCCACATAAAAAAACCCCAAATATTTCTAAAATAAACAACAAATAACAAGAATCATCAGCCACACTGAAGACATCCCAAACTTCTACTTATTCCAGTTAAACTATTTCTATTTTATTTCAGTAAGAGGACTTACCCACACATTTCACTTACAAGTTCAAAAATTACTAAGTGCCTTTCCTAGACATTTTTAGAGCTGAAAAGCACACCCCCTCTCTATATGCATCCTACATTTATACAGTCTGATAAGACTCAGTGATTCTGGTTTAAGAAACAATCATCACCTACCCACATGACAGCATGTACAAATGCAAAACTCCTTCCCGCTAGAAAAAATGCTACTGATCCATGCATATTTTGCTAATTTGGAAGTTGCTTTATCTTTGTATGGTAAGAAAAAAATAGAAATGAGTATGCTAAGTTATACAGCACTTTTCATTGCATTAGAATAAAAATATCACTAATTAGGTTTACTTCTGATTTCTCTGAAGCAGGAGCTGAAAGAAATTAAGTTCACAGACAGATCAGACTCCTGTTACCAATATCCATTCCATTCAAGTCTCATTGTTTCATACCTGACCCTTCTGCTACTGAAGAATTATATACCTGATAGTTGTAGGTTGGGTGATATCCCATAGGAACTTGTGGCTGTACCAGTAAAGTTGGTGAACTGTAGGGATAGGTCTGCAAATAAAGATTTTTTAAATGCAAGTTTGTCACAATATACAAGTATGTTATTTAAAGGCATTTCTAAAATCAGAAGCACATTTAAGTATGTAGTTACATTGTTACTTCAATTCCTGTTTCAGGATAGCTTCATTATTTAAAGGCAACCATTATGGATTTCCCTTAAGGCTTCAGCACTTCAGGCACTAAAAACCTCTATGAAGTTAGATTCTAAAGTATATTACACATATAAAAATCCCACACCTACTTGTAGCTCAAGTCATTTCAGAAGTACAACTCATCCCATAAACTAACTAGAAGTAGACCCAAGACAGACCAACTACCATGAAATAGAATACAGCCTGAAGATCAGTTTCTTGGAGCCAACGGCAAGCTAAGCATTACAATTCAGAAAACCTGTCAGAATTTCTTCATTGCAAGTATTTTGACACAACATTAACCTGAAACCTTCTCGGAGAATCATTAAAGGCACATTCCAGAATAAAAGAATTAGTTCTCCCTACACTATCTCACTCATCCCATAAACTTGAGAAAGCAGCAGGAGTGCTACTATCAAGCTCTCTGGCTTCAGAGAAAAAATCCACAAGATTTTTCTGGGAGTCACTGTCATTTGCTCATCGTCATTTGCTCAAGAAGATAGAAAGCAGAATCAGTTTGCAATTCATACTGCCCTGTTATATTGCCCCATTCTATAGCGTTAATACAGGAAGAGACTGTAATCTGTGAAGTCACCTAGTCACAGTACAGGACTCATAACCAAGCCAGAAGTATTCTGCCTACAGCTCAGTAAGAAAGCCTATCTGAAGCACCATTAAAGTGATGTCCTGTAGGCATACTGTACTGATCACAGCTGTTAACAGTAGATGCTCTAACAGTGTTCTTAAAGACAGCAGCAGTTCAGAAACAAGAATTTGCCTAGGAAGAAAAAATAGTACCACAGCCAACTTCTAGTTACATACTTGTGGGGTTTTTAAGTTTGTGGTTTATACTGAGGCAGGGTAGCTGTGCATTAACTATCCAGATGCATTTGATTGGTGAAGTGCATCTGTGACAACTGAGATCACTTAAGATCTGTTATGTAACTAAATCCTAGCTCAACCTTCAACAGTTATTCTCAAAATAAAAAATCTCCCTGTTTTTATAAAAAAAAGAAATTACATAATTGAATACAGTTTAAGGCTGTTTGCATTCTTTTAAAGTGGTTTTAAGTCAGGTGTTTCTTGCTGGGGAAGGTAATACAAAAAGGTAAGGCAAGATTGGAATTTCAATACATATTCCCTGAAGTTTTATGTGCTTGCACTTCCAAAAATAATTAAATATGACTCAAAAGTCAGTGGCATGAACAGCCTTACCTGAACATACTGTGTTACTGGGCTCATTACAGCTGGAGGCTGCACGTACGTCTCTGTATTTTGACTACTCCATACAGTATGGAACTGTGGTGCAGGAGGATTCAAGACTACTGGTCTGGGATGCACATAAGAACCTTGTTTTAAAGCAAAGAAAAATAAATAATTAAGACATTTTCACATACATTTCACTAGTAATCTGAACTCCAGTTAAAAAAGTAGTATTTTGACTCAAATTTAACTCAACATTTATTGTGTTGTCCTACCAACATGAGTTTTTATCAAGACTGTATCACTCAAGTAGTGAGGTAATAAAATTGAAAAGTTAACTGTATAATATGTATTACATCAGATAAAAAGAATTTGCAAGGATGTTAACATCTAATTAAGAAAAAACTCAAATTCGTAATATATACTTGTATTATTAACAAATTTGTTTGCATATACTTACACAAGTTTTGTTGCTTTCTAATTGCCGGCCCCAGTTTTAGCTTTTTGCCTTGGAAGTTGATTTGTGACTGAAAAACAGGTTACTGTGTAAGTTAGGCAGTGAGGTGGGTAGTTTGCTTTTAGAAGAGGATGCTTCGACACCTCAGTATCATTAACCTGCATACAGGCTCAACAGGCTCCACTCTCCCCTCCCAACACTGTCTTTAGTTTCCTGCAATGCTCTCAGCACACCCATTTGTCTGCTCACCAACTCTCCAAACCTATGACTTATTGCTTGCCTTAACAGCAACATGCACTACTAGTAGTTTGCAGCTACATATTAGTAACTGTCATCCTTTTCATGCCACACACACATTTGAATTCTTCTCACCTCAGCCAGGGTATTAATGTAGAGTGATCATAGCCTACGTTCCTATTTACATCACCACTTGCCTTCTGTCCTACAAGCTTCCTAACAGGCTCCACGTAACATGTTATAAGCTGTGCACCTAATACTAAAGGAAATGGAAGGCTGTCTAAGCACTACTGTTTACTGCAGTCTCTTCAGATTTGGAACATCCAACACACGTGCTGATATCACAACTTTTTTGGCCAAAGCACCTAGCAGCACAGACCAATCAAGAGTGAAACTGAAACGTGCTTCACATGTTCCTCAAATATCCAAACCTAGGAAGCACTTGAAAGACTTGCAAAAGAGGGCTGTAAGCACTCCTCAGTAGCTAGCAAATGCCCAGGACACGTAGTATCTGTCTTCCAGTTCTGTCCAAATGCTAGCTCACACAGAAGGATTTGAGACTTGAGTCAATGACCAGTTACTGCTCTGCCAGCACAGTATCTGGGGCTGTAAAAAAAGCAGCACAGGAAGAATTTTGAGCACCCTGTCTCCCTGCAGAAGTTGAACTCTGTTTCTCAGTGAGACTGCTTAGTTTGAAAGTTAGAACATTCACTGATGGATGTAGGCTGAAGAGCTACCACAGCTTCCTTACACTTCAAGGTCTATTTGGACTAACTGTAGAAGTGGGCTTGTAAGCTTTTGCTCTCTACAAAATTAGTTTTAAGTTTGCAGTATCACAAGTTGTTTTAATACATTGATTTAATGTTTTTTGAGGTATTTGGGAACTCCTCCACACAGAACTCCCAAAAGAGAACTTACATTTCTTGTCACCACCTCGGCAGAGAATGTGACATCATCACACTGAAACATGTTAACCTACTGATGAAAAGATGCACAGCATACATGACACTACCTAGAACAGGTACTCTGCTACACTTCAGAGGCTACATTAAGGTCTACAAATAATTTACAGATCAGAAGTGAAAGATTTTGGCTTTACCCTAATTAACACATATTTTGTACCAAGCACTGAAAACAGCACTAGATACAGTGAATCTACATAGACTACCTATTATCTCAAGCAACATTACAGACTTGCCTGCTTCAGGGGAAAATATGGAGTTTAAAATCTTATCAGACACCTCGCTAAGCTACTCCTTCCATTTCTGCTGAATTGCTTTGAACAGATAGCAGCTTTACAGTTGACTGTAAGAGTAAGCAAAATATGCAGAAGATCAATATAAAAAATGTCTTATTTGATCATCTTATACTGATAAAGACATGGACAGAGAAAAGGTGAAATACCCTGATTAGTTTGGCAGGGGTTTTCTTTTTTCCAGTTGATCCTGCCAATCGTTTTGTGCCCATAACCACACAATCACCCTTTCCACCTAAGGAAGGAGAGCCCTTGGAAGAAAGGCCTCCCCTAAAAACAGAAGCTTTAATTTTCTGTTCCAGATTGCAAACAGGTTCACACAGGACCAGAGTGCAGTTACAAATGGAATCAGACCTTAATCAGAAGAAAAATGCTTTCAGGTTGCATGAAGCTACAGAGCCAGGCAGATAAACACAGGCATTGAAATTGATTCTAACCATGGAGAGGCTTGATCTTTTCCATTTAGATAAAAGGTTGTGACCACTCAGTACAGATAATGTCTGAAATGGTTTAGTGAGGTGATCTCTGCTTATGACTGAAGCTCTAAAATGCAGCGCTTCATGCCTTCCTTTTTTCATCCCCTCCAGAAGCCTACAGCTTGATTTCTATCTGGATGAGTGTCATTCTGACAAGCACAATAATTTTGTATTGCCTGTACACCTGAAATGTGCACTTGGAAGAAAATCTGCCATATAACCCTGGGTTCTCCAAGGCCTCTGGTACAGTCACATCAGCGAGTACTGTATTAACAGAGATGCACTGAGGGCTTTTAGTCTTTGAAGAAATTCACACAGAAAAATCAGCAGTGTACACAGCTCAAATGACAATGCTACTCAAGCCATCTCTACAGAGATTGCTGCCTCCCAGGAAGCATTCCATGCTGATCTAGTAAAATACATACAACACATGGTAAGAAAAGGTATTCTCAAATTAAGTCTGTTACTCAGAACAGCAGTATTTTTTCAGCATAACATGCTAATTGAGGAACAGAAGGCTTCTGAAGTCTTTTGAAGAGAATCAGCAATATCCTACTGAAGTTTCACTGCTCTCCATTTTGTTCAAACATTCTCTTGTCCCTTAAGGAGCTGGACACACAGTAAAGACATCTGAACATATCACAGGAGGCTCAGTTTGTGCCTGGTACATTTATAGAATCATTCTGGCTGGAAGAGACCAAGATCATCAAGTCCAACCATTAACCAAGCAATGCCAGATCACCATTATCTAGATTTGTCTTTCAGATCTACTTCCCTACCGCAGAGCTTCAGAAGCAAATGAGACTGCTCATCCTCCAGAGACATGGAAGTTTGAGGCAAAAACTTCAGAGGCAGAAGTATTTCACTACATGTTACTTTCAGTTACTGCACTCGGTTTTGGGAGAAAGAGGGAAAACAAAAAGCTTTGTCAGTGGTTTGTGAAGTCTATCAGAACGAACTAACAGATTTCCTTGCAAGCACCAACATTTAAGATTCCCAATACTGAACTAAGAGCAGAAGGGCTGTAACAGTTCTATCCCTTATCTCCTGTGTGATCTACAGGAAAACTGTACAACATGTTGACTATAAGATGCAACCATTCACAAGGCTTTAAAAAATACCTGCACTCCAGATAACATCCAAATACTGCAAGATATAAATAGATACTTCAGCTGCTGAGACATAAGTAAAAAACCTAATTCTGTTTTCCTTGTCACTGTTATTCCCAGTAACAACACTGACAAGTCTACATACGTGCCATAAGCACAAGGGTCCTATGACAATCACCCAACAGAGAAAGCAAGCAGACAAAAATGAACGTGAGGCTTTAAAGGACATAAATCAGAACAACCAGAAATGCAATGGTAAGAGACATTTAAGCACACCAAGGCTAAAACTAATTTTCTTCAAGTAAATTTACCACCAGTAGAGATTTTAGCAAGTTTACTTTTTGGACAACCCTAGAGTTTCCCTAATTTTCTCCACAGGTTACATGACTTAGTTTCCCCCAAACATGTCTCCAGCCTTCATATATCAACTTCTTCAGATAATTTAGAGAAAAAGCTTACTTCTACTATTTTTTGAACATCCACATTTTCCAGGAAAGATACAAATCCATACCTGAAAAGAAATAAACCAGTTTATTCAATTATCAGGTTTTGATCTGTTAGCTACATTACTTTGAACAGGGCTAGTTAACAGCATATATACCATGTACATTACATATTCCATCCAAAACTATGGAGTAGGACCTTAGTTTATAATTCATCATGACAGTTTATTTACTGCTAACGAGCAGCATATACTACTGTGCCAGATTACAGAACCCGAGTGACGGATTCTAGAATAATATGAAATAGCCCTAAGGGCTATTACACTATTTCAGATACTCAAAATAAGCACTACTGTTGATATTACTTTGGAAGGAGAAAAACGCTTCCAAGACCTGAATTATCATCAAATTTTGTATTTACAACAGAGTTTTGGATGAAAGCAGGCTTTGTAGGAACAGTGACAACAGTGGGGGAAGTGATCCTTGAAGAGGTTTTTCAACTTATTTCACTGCCCACCTAGTTTGTCTAGTCCATAGAATTAAGGTAATTTCAGAACATTATAGGAACAGTTGTCAACTACTGATGCATGCCAATTCATTATCAATACTCTGAACACACACTAGCTAACTGCACATTGGAACTCGCCATGAAGACTAGCAAGGGATATGAGGAAATAAAACAGATTTCTAGCTCATGTATTACAAATGCTTAAGGAAAAACGTGACTTCAGGATCTGCTCTTAGAATCTTAGAAGAAATCACAATGGAAGGAGCCTCCAGAGGGTAAAGCATCCTTTTAAAGCCAGGAAAAACTTCAAAAATGGGAGAACTTTCACAGAATTCAACAGCCTAAGGTCCTACGCATCCTTCTTTGTTTCACCAGAGACAATTCAGGGTTTTTTTTTTTCTGCATATAGCTAATAAATTTCCTTTGCTTCAACTTGGTTCATGTAGTTTCACCCTTCACCCAAACAAGTTTGTTTTCTCTGTAACTTATCTCTAAGTGTCAGAAGAGAACAAGTCATGTTGTTCTAACGGAAGCATTTACTACTTCTATTAAGCATCTTCTTACTGTATGCAGAAAAAAAGAAACAACAAGCTATCCTTTAAAATATTATACAGATTTAGAAACAATGTACAGGTTTTAGTGATAATTCACCACAACAGAAAACCGCAGCTAGTGTGAAAGCTTAAGCACATCAAGAGTATTGCCAAGTAACTGCTTTTATCTTTTAAGCCAGAACTACATCCACATAAGCAGCAACTTTAGTTCTACTCACCCTTTGGAAACACCAGTTCTGTCGGTGATTATTTTCACCTCTTTCACAGCACCATATCGCTCAAAGAAACTCCGAATTTCTGCTTCATTAATCTAAAAGAAACAAAGTTAAACTTCTTCAAACACATTCAACTATTTAGAACTGATTTAAAACAGACAGTACCATTTTTTTCAGCCCATCTGCTACTACCATAAGAAATGAAGTTACTCACCTGTTCCAGAATTCTCTCATGACACTGCAATACCTTGAGATTAGTAAGGACACACATTTAAAAAACAAACACACACCCCCCAACACCCAGGAGTTAAATTCCCCTTTCCTTCCCACTTAAGTATCCTACACCCATCTTAAACAATTTTAAGCACATAAATACCCTTATATCAATTCCACCAACAAAGACTGTGTTGGGCATGATTTTTCCTTCTGGGAAAACATATCCTTGACTGGTTGTTGACAAATGGGTGTTGTCCTCCGAGACACCTGCACACTGGGCCTCCACATTTGCAGACTGAAAAGTTTAAACAGAATACATATTTTAGTCAAATTGTTACAGTGCAGTTTCAGATACTATAATGCCTACATCCTCCTACAGATACAGCATGGGACAAAGCTTCAATAGCATCTTTCCAATTCCTTAAAGGAAGTACTTGCTGCAAACAGACCACTCATTGGAAAAAACTTCAGATAATTATTCTAAGCTTCAAAAATTTAAATCTAAACCTCACCTACATTACTTTAAGTGGCTCTGTCTGACTACATGAAACTCCATGACTAGCTTTGTTACTACCAGACATGGTGAAAATACTAAAGCAATTTATTTTAGAACTTCAATTCCTTGCTTACACCCAAAAGGTATTTCGTAAATTCTTTAAAGATACAATTTAAGCTGACTGCACAAAAGAACCAATTCCATCATCTTACTGGTCAAAAGCTTTAAATATTTGAGACATAAGCTTACAAACAGCCTTAAAACACAGGCAAGAGAGTTATACTACAAGTTAAAAGTAAGAAGGGGAATTAGATCTTGATGGAAGTCACACTTCGTTTTCTCAGAAAAAAAAAAAATTGTCAATTTAACTACAACAGGAATATGGATGACTACAAAGTTTGAGTTGTCTGCACCAGAGAAGGATCTTAAGCACTCATTGCACATTCAGAAGAACAGCAAAGAATGTTACAATTATAAAAACAACTATAGTCACAAAGTTTTTTGCACACCCAGGCTTCAGAAACACTTTCAGTCTAAAGCATTTTGTCACAACCTAGGAGTTATGGCTTCATTCAGTGCAGAAGAAAATAAAATGCTCCCTAAACAGACATAATTCAAAATTTTCTTCAGATGAACAGACCACATGCAAATCCATTTCTTGTTACTGGTGCTAGAAAAGCAGGTCTAGCACAAGTCTTATGAGGAGCAGGTGAGCTAACTGGGGCTGTTTAGCCTGGGGAAAAATAGGTTCAGGAGAGGCTTATCTTCAACTGCCTAAAGGAAGGTTGTAACAAGTTGGCTGCTGGTTCTCTTCTCTCAGTTAAGTAGTGACAGGACAAGAGGAAACAGCCTCAAGTTGCACCAGGAGGGGTTTAAGTTGAATATTAGGAACAAAGTTCTTCCCAGAAAGGGTTGTAAAGGCCTGGAACAGACAGCCTAGAGAAGTGGTGTAATTACCATCCCTAAAGGGACTTAAAAAGGCATGTAGATGTGGTGCTTCACGACATGGTTTAGTGGTGACCTGTAGTGCTGGGTGAACAGTTGGACTTGATGATATTAAGTGTCTTCCAATCAAAATGATACTAGGAAAGCCAAAACTAGGCTACAGCCCTACAAATACAATTTCAGTGTGACTTTAACCAAATTAACAGACCATTACTAAAAGCCAGAGTCAGAGTTGGCCACATCACTCTTCCTGCACCTCTTACACACAATTTCCAACACTTAACAGTTCAAATTAAGCTTAAGAAAATTTGGCAGGAAGATTAACATAGCAGCTTTTTTTTCACCCAGTTAGTATTCTGCTGTTGAAAATAATTTAATCAGCTTAGTAAACCATCAGACAAGCACCAGAGCCACCTCAGCTATACCTTAGAATCTGGTTCCTTTACGTCAGATACAGTTGCCTATGCTCAATTTACTCAGCAGCTATGGTTCCTACTGCAATGAAGGTTACAGGTCAAACCCTTCCCCTTATCCTCTAAGAACTCCCTCTACCCTCCAGTGAAACTGGTGACCACAACTTCCACTGTTCCATAGTAATAAAGATGGGGAGTTGAACATTTCTGCTGTAAACAGAAAAATGGCTCTCCCCCTTCCCTCTTATTGTACCACAACAGGTCTTTACTGTGAAATTATTCTCTTGCACAGAAGAAAAATTTTTTGTAGCATTTTTCAGACCCATCCACTTCTGATCCAAGCTCATTCTGCAGTTATGTAAACATTTCCGCTAGCTTAAGAACATGACGAAGAAAACAAGAGGTGAGGAGACCACTTCTTTGGCTGCACCCCCAGCTAAAGGGCATTTGAACTAAAATCTGAGACTGCAACTCCACAGGAAATTTAAGCTGACCAAACTGTTGGCTTCTGCTTCCTTCTTTCTGAATCTGTTACAGCAAGGCAGGCTCAAAGAGAAGTATTCACTTTGCTGTGCAAATTCTCCAGAAATCTGGAACAGGAAACAGCTCACAGCAGAGGCTCCCAGCAAGTGCCAGAATCAGCAGACCCTGGCAGTGTGCAAGCCACCAACGGCCTTGGCTGCCATGGAAGTACAGCATTCGGTTCTCACCAACAATGCAGAACACAATTTTCAATGAAAACAGACTCATTTCATATTTTTAACGAGTAAAAGCAAACAGGCTACCTTGGCTTTCTGACAAATTAGTCAACATGAAAGAAGCTTTACAGTCTGTTAATACATGCATTTCTTAGGATTTGAGAAGCTATTTTTGAAAAATGCAGGCATAGAAGTCTTGCAGTATGAAGACAAGAAACAAAACCTCCTCCTCCTCCTCCCAAACATACTTTTCAAGTCTTTAGTACTCCAAGGCAAAACTTCTGTCAGTTTGAACAAAGTATTGCCCTATCTAATAGTAAGTTACTTTACCAGTGCATTGTTATTTTACTACCTAATGTAGCAGTACATAAACATTGTACTTCCACATAATGTATGGGTAAATAACTCACACTGACATTAAACCAGGGTCCAAAACCTAAGCCACCTGAGAAAGTGGAAAATGCTTAAGTGGCTATCCTGATATTCTAGCATTAGCTGAAGCCACTCAACGCTTCAAAAATCCCTAAACTGGGGTTGATTTATCTATCCATCTCACAGAAAATAGCTGAAATCAAGTTTCTAGGTATCAGTAAAGCTGCTCTTATTCAAAGCTCTCCAGCTTACTGTAATGAACAGGTTTCTTTCCTTTTCCTCATCACAAGGTAAATTTGACAAGCTTGCTTTTTACATTATTCCAGCACGAATCAATCTGGTGCTAGAAAAATGGATTAACCACTTGATTACAGTAGTCATCGGGCTGATCAGACATTTTGGCAAAAAAAAAAGTGCTAAAGGACTCCCGTTCAGGCCAGGTGGTGGAAATACCTAGCTGCTCAAGTGAGTTACAAACATCACCCGCACTTACGCACATCTAGGGAAGAAAAAAAAACATTCACTTTTCTTTAGGCCACATAAATCCCTGATTTCTCAGGCTTCTCCTGACCTCACACATTCTTTGCGTAAAAAAAAAACAAAAAAAGAAGATGCTTGCTGTAAACGTGTAAAATCGCTACTGCGCGGACTTTGTGGGCGCAGGACTCGGTTACCATGACAGCGCAGCACGGAAAGAACATGGCTCCCGGAGCGCGCCGCACGCAGCCCGGCAGCAGGTGGAGCTCTCCGGCAAGCGCTGCCAGGCGCTCGCACGGGAACGGCTGCGACTTACACCGCTGAACTTCTATTTAAGTCGCCCTACTTGTATGCTGTTGCCTTTCAGGGGGGTGGGTTACAGTCGCAAACTCAATTTTTCAAATAAACTCCTGAAATGGCAACTTGCACGTTGAAGGGGCAATATGCCTGTTAAGGTAGTAAAAGTTCTCCCGACTACGCAAAGCCCCGCAACTTAATCCGCTAAGCCTACTTTTAAGTTAAAAAAAATCTGAACAGGCACACAAACCAAACGGGGAACCTCAGGCGAGCTCGTTACGGAGTCGCCGTCTCACGTCCTGTGGGCTTCGCACCTCGCCGGCCTAACGGCTCTAGCGAGAGCACCCCCTCAGGACAGATGA
>VWZY01000683.1:3046-75612 GCA_013399075.1 Chloroceryle aenea | reverse complement strand
ATCTAAGCTGCGGAATGGCGCCTGCCTCGGCCGGCCCCATCAGACGGAAGAGCACCCGGTGCGGCCATTCGCAAAGCCGAAAGAACGGGGCGCTTCGGCACAGCACCAAGTGGTGGAGACGCCACAAAATGGCCGCTCATAGTGTGAAGAGACTTCTGCCGACAAATCCTCACCATACCATTGAGGCCGATGGCTGCGAGCTCCCATACTTGCCCCTTCACGAGCCCCAGGCTTTTTACTTGTAGTATTCCCTTTCTTACCTGAATTCCTCACCCACTCTGACAACTTTAAGCCTTCAAGATGTTAAAAACAACTAACCCTCAGGGGTTCAGACCAAGCAGGGGCTCATCCCTCTCTTAAACTACGAGGCGACACTCCCGCCACTATGGGGATCTCGGTCCCACACACCAAGGACAAACAAGTTAATGCTCAGCTCTCGGGTCCACTACCCGCGGGAGGACCTGAACGAGTCACTACAGCCCGCAGCAAAAAGCCGTCCCATACACCCTCTTCACCCCGCTTCCCTCTGTGCCAGCCACAGGTCCCCTTTTGTCCCTCCTTCTCCACTCACCATCATTCACCGAAGCTGAGGCAGCGCCCACACACTTAAAATAAATGAGGCCTTGAAAACAAAAACAATACGAACTCTTGTGACAAAACAAACCCTGGAAAGGCCTCTTTCTTTTTTTTCCTTTTTTTTTTAGCTTTTTTTTTTTTTTTTTTTAAAAAAAAAAAAAGGTGGAGGAAGGCAGTTCCCCTAGGCTACCCTTACTCTCCTTAAGTAGCCCCAAGTGGGAAGGGGTGGGGAAAGGCCACACCCGCCCTCACCGCCTTCTCCCAGCCAGCACCGGTGTGGTCTAAGGAGTATGCTTCCTTCTGTCGCTTATAGGTCAGTTCTTGTGTTGCTGGGGGTTGAGGAGCGCATCTGTAAACAATGAAGGATTCTGTGTCTTTTCTCTTTGTTAGGAGGTTCGGTGAGACTGCTGTTTGTGGCCTTGTTCTTCAAGGGGACGCTGCTGTCGGGTGCGTGTGATGGCAGCAATAGCAGCTCTCATCTCACTGACTTGATGCCTTGACGTTTGAGTGGGGTGTGTTGTTGAAGAGGCTTTCATTCACCTTAAGGTAAAAGCTGGAGCTTTTTCATCGCTGTTTTCATGAATCAGTGTTATATAGCTGTTCTAGAACAAGCTGTTTCCATTACCTCTTTTAGTGCCTGTACTGAAAGCCAATCTGCCTTCTCTTCATACCGAAGACCTTTCTAGAAGGTAACCTCTTCAGAAGAACCCTTCTGGTTCTACAGTTAGGACAACGGTTCTGCTGGCTTTTGGAAATTCCTTTTAAATGGTTGTTCACCACAGGTATCAAATGTTTAAAATAGATACTTATTTTATAAAGTTTGAGGGAGAGGGGAAGCTTGTGGTTGTCTCACCAAAATAAACCCACCCTCTGATTGGGCTAGTGTAGTTAAGTTTTTTGGTTTTGTTTTTGTTTTTTTAAATAATGGCAAGGCATAAAAATGATACATACGTGGAGCCTTTCATGCAGCTAATGCCTGCTTACTTAAATGTAAGGGACAGTCTACAATACTGTACCATATCTGTTCAATTTTTATTTGAAATGGTCGAGACCTTAAAAATGTGGTCCAACAATTAATGGCAAATACAGCATAGTATTTACATCAGTAAAATTAATTACTATTTGGCCTTAGGAGTGGCAACAATTTAGTACCACTATTTTTTAAGTGCAAAATCAGTAATTCTCCTTTTAATAACTCTTGAAACTAAACCTACCCTTAATAGTCTAAAGTAGAGCAGAAGACAGATTGGGGGTGGGTTTGGAAGGCTTTTTTACTTTCTTCAGTCCTCTTTTGTGGTCCAACCACAAGTATTCTACAGGATCTCCTGTTTTCTGTTAAGTGGAAGATGACTGTCCTGGAAGTGATAATACAAATGCTGTTCAAAGCAAAAGAATTCTTTACCTTTTATCATGGAAATGATATTGTCCTCATCTAGCAAACTTAGTATAATTCCAATGCAAAATCAGAGTGGTAGTGGTGTTATAAAAAAAAAAGGCAAACAAGGCATTATAAATTCTAGTTTTGTGAATTCTGAGTTTGTGTGGACTTGGTTAGGATCAGGATTGTGTCCTGTTTTTCCTTAACAGTTACTAGCTTCTAAAATTGGAGAGCAACTGTTTCTTAAAAGAGAGAGTAATTTATTTTATTCTTCCTTTACACAAATCTCAAAAGGGTTGGAGGGAGTGGAGTAGGAAATCATTGTCTTTGTTTTATTAAAATTGCTACTTAAAGGGCTATTGCTCAATAGCTTTATTTGTTAAATGCACTAAGTAGAAGCAGAAGAAACAAATTTTATACTCTGCTGTATCATACAGTACTTTTTACTTTAATATACACATAAAATAAAAACCGAGTATCTTAGTAAAACTGTGTTCTCCTGGAATCTTAGAATATAAAGTAATCTAGGAGACACAGTCAGGTTCTGTGATTGTCTCGGTGTTACCATAAAGGTGAATCAGGCCTTGGATTTCTGTCATTAGGTTGTTTGA
Organism: Chloroceryle aenea; assembly: GCA_013399075.1. NCBI lineage: Eukaryota > Metazoa > Chordata > Aves > Coraciiformes > Cerylidae > Chloroceryle > Chloroceryle aenea. Next base: position 73,047 of record VWZY01000683.1, on the reverse strand, counting down.
GGTTCGTTGGTTTTGTTTTGTTTCTTTTTAAGTAAAATTACTGGTAAATCAAAATCATTCAGACTGCTTCTGTTTTGGGATCTGATGGGCTTCCGTGGGTGAGGATTCTACAAAAAGTTTGATGAAAAATTATCAATCTGATTACAAATGGTATTGGTTACATCTTAAAATTTAATAGTCAGTTCATACTTCAAAAATGTGGTGAGATTTAGTCTTCCTAGGTATAGAACTTAAACTGGATAGCAAGAGCATCAAACAGCATTTGAATTTTAATAGTATTTCTTTGAACTCTTGGGCAGTTTTGTGACCTTTTCTTGAGAATCATTTTGAGTTTTCCTGTAAAACTAAAAGTAGCTAACTGCTCTTAGGAAATAAAGTGAACATGAAAAGAAGGACACAATGGGATGTTCTAGATAGTAGGTTAACAACAATAGAAGAAGGTTGCAGTTTTGAGACAGCTAGGAAGGCTTGCTGAAAAAAAAGATGCCGAGTTACCAAACAGGACTGAATGTTTTCCGAGTTTCCAGTTTTGTAGTGAAGAGAGTATGCCACATGCGTTTCACGGCACTCAGCTTCAAAGATCATGCTGTATCTAGTTAAATTGTGAACATCTTCTTTACTGCTGTTTACATTGGGGTATCTATTTAAGGGGGTATACTATAATGTTGTTTTTATCAGTGTGGTAAAATACTTTTGAGATGTCGTGCATCATTTGCTGTTTGATTGGTGTTTGTTTGTTTGTTTTGTTTGTTTGGTTTGGTTTGGTTGTTTATGGTTTGGGGTTTTTTTAGTCCTTCCCCCAGCTCTGTAAGAAGTAATGGAGCACAAATAAGTTGTTTTAAAAAGACACGTGATTTTTTGCATGTATAAAATTCAAATGAAATTGCTTTTTTTTTTTTCAGGCAATTAATCAGTGAAAACTTAACATTTAAACTGTACATACTTGAATTATCCATAATCTAAACTGAGACAATGCTAAAATTACTGTATGAGATTATTCTGTGGTCAAAGTTATGTTTAATACTACCAATTCATTGTGATTAGCCTTTAAGGCATTTAAATTGTGACAAGTTAATTAAATTTTAACCTAAATAAGTTTACTGCTGTAGGAAAACAGATACACATTTTACATGCTTTAGTTGTATGCATGTGGCATAACTGAAAAATGTTAAAATATTGTACAGGTATATAATACTCTTCATCCAAACATTTTACATGAATGAATTATACAAGTACACAGGAACATATAGAAAAGCCTGTATATGATCAAGATCAAAATTCTCTCCAGTTCAGTGTCTTGGTTCCTGATAGTCAGCTGGAGTGCTCAGGGGAAGTACATGAAGACAGGACAGGTGTAATTTTTCTTGCTTTTATTTTCTCCTTGGCAATCTCAAAGCATTTCTTGATGCCCCTTCATTGCTGTATTTGGTAATAGTGGATGATTTTTCCTGTCAGTTTCTCTGGTCACTTTTTGAACTCAATTTATACTTACGCCTGCACAACAGAGTTTGGCACTGGGCGGCATTGTTTGGGAAAAGTGCTTGTTTGCTTTTCTCCTGATAATTTAATAGAGGCATCTCATTCATGGCTTAACAGCCAACGTTTGTCTCTTTGTCACATTTTGATGCCATTCATGGTTTTATAGGCTGTTGTCACCACTACATTTCTTAGCTTTCAGACTAAAGTTGCTTAGCTATGTTCTCTCTTCCCTTTCCTCCTCGGGTCAGTAGCTTTCAGAATGGGTGAGCGGCAAGCTGCCTGGGCTTGCTCAGCCTCTTACAGGGCAGCAGCTCCTGTTTAAATCGATTTGCTTGCCTGTGTGGCTAACTCATGGTACAGCAGGGTACTGTCAGCACAGGGCTTCCCAGACATTTCAGGCCAAAGATGTGGGAATGCACTCCAAACAGAAATCCACAGTCCTACTGCCTAAGTGTGATGAGACTGTGGAGTCAGCTGGAGCTTGGAAGTGAGTATCTCTAGGTCTTTTCCTTAAAATCAGTTCTCCAAATGCAAAAAAGTCTTTAACGCCAAAATAAAGGCTTTATTTGAATAGGAAAATTAAGCAGGACAAGAGATGTGTGTTGTTTTGATTTTTTTTTTTTTATTTGGTTGGTTGGGTTTCTTTGGTGTTGTTTTACCTTTTTTTTTTTTTTTGAAAGAAAAATAACACTAAATAAGACAGAAATTAAAAGACAAAAAATATTTATAAACAAACTCTTCTTGCCATCCCATGCTTCCATAAATCCACTTTTTTAAGAGGTGAGAAGCCACTGAGCGGGTAGGCAAGGACTGCTCTGAAACAGCATTGTAACAAATTGTAAATATCTCTGCTGGTTTCTAGGAAGAGTTTTTTTCATTCCAGGGGAGTTTGAATATCTGCTTTACTCATCTGTTTCTTGAGTGTGTTGCAGTTTCTTCTAGCTTTTCTCTAACCCTGCAAACTCTGGAAACTTTTCTTCCTTCAGCATTGTAAGGAGTGCAAATTGCTTGCAATGACAGAGGCTGTGTCCCTTCCTTCAGGGAGCTTCACTTTAGTGTCTCTTGTGTTAGAAAAGCAGACTACAGAAGCTAGAACAGACAAATAGAACAAATCCTGTCTGTCACACAGGTTTCACTATGTGATGGCATTACTAAAGTCATCACTTCCTACAGAGCATCACCCTTCCATCTGCTATAGAAGAAAGACAAGGAGGAAAAGCAACATCCTTGGATACTTTTCTATATACTCTTAGTGTGGGAAGCCAGCCTTTATGGAAACGTGCACCTGTCACACAGAGAACACTCTCAACTCGCTGCCTTGGCCCTGATTTAACACATCCTTTGTGCAGCTGTCGGCCTCTGAAGAGTGCTTCTGAGTCTAATGGGTGCTCGTATGGTACACTACATACTGTGGAGATAATGTTTCTCCAGAAAGAACTAAAATCCTCCTGCAGATCAGTAATACTGAGGATTAAAATGTTTATCCTCTTGCACCTCTGAGCCCAAAGATACCTTTTTTTTATACTGTGAAGACCCACGCTTTGTTGCTTAAATTTCAACCAAGACCCCAGCAAAGCAGTGACTTCCACAGTCTGCATTTTATATTTGAGGAAACAAACCCAACAATTTTGTTCTTAAAATTTTTCTTTTTTATTAAAAATAAAAATCTACTGAAAAGGATAGAAGTGAGATAGGTGTAATGGTACTTTCAAACCTTCTCTTACACAAAATCCTAATTCCAAATGCTAATTACAATATATGTTATAAATGCCCTGAGCTTCTTCAGGTTACTTCTGACCACAGATTTAAAATTACGTAGGCATTTGACATGATTGAAATAGTGTGCTGCAATTTTATATGCATATCCAGACTCTTGTACACTAGTGTATAGAATTAGGAAGCCCTAAAAAGAAAGTACATTGAATATGCAGATACCCACTTGCATTCTGAATCCTGGACAAATGTTTCCAATTCTGGGCTCATTTCATCTACGATTTAAAATCCACAGGCTACTTCTGCATCTTGTGATCTCTTAGATCTCTTGATTCGGATTTCTAGCAGAAGGTTTTGACTTCCTGTTGCACTAAACTCTGCCTATTTGGATCATTATGCTCTTCAATTCAAGCAAACTGCATTTTACCTTCCCTGAAAGTTCCTATCCTGTTTGCTGACACTGTGAAGATGGAAAACCAGCAGTGGGTCTTTGCCATTTTTGCTTATATAAGGAAAAAGACTTGATATAAATACCTAGCACTAAGGTCCCTGTGTCAATGCAAACTGCTCCAATTGTAGCCAGCAGGTGAGAACTCACTCTGGTTTTGGAAGCAAAATAGCTGATTCATACTTAGGGTAAAAGGGCTCGTCAGACTGGTTTGAGTGAGACTGATTTGAACTTTCTCTGCTGTCCCATCAGTTTACTACAGGACAGTCCCTTCCAGCTGAAATGGGGATTAAGCTCCTCTATTGCTCAGGAGGATGTCCCACCTGTCATGTGAGGAGTCACCCAAAACCTTTCCCTAGTCACCAAACAACATCGTTTGGTGTGGTAGGAGGCTGCATGAGTTGAAGGATATGCTTAGGCTGACATCTTCCTGACTGAAGTGAGAAGGAAGAGGACAGTGAATGATACTTATCACCTGCTGAGCTCAGCGGCAAACTGAAGTATTTACGGGAAACATTATATTTCTGGCTTGTGTTCTCCTTTCTCTTCACTCTTTGAGTTAAACAGTAAACGGTAGGATATTTGAGTTGTCTTTGGTTGAAAGTTAGTAGCAGGTCGAGTGAGCTCTTTAACAGCTGTTAGACCAGTAGCTACGGAGCTTTTACAGATACAGTACTGAATAGATGAGGTTTATTTGCATATGACTGGCTACAACTGAAAGGTTTGCTCCTAATGATAGCCTTGTACTGCTCCTATCAACAGAGCCTGATGATGTAAACACACTTCATGTCTACATGGCAAATGGCTAGAAAAGTTCATTTGCTGAAATGGGCTGCGGGTTCCAGTAGAGGAGAAAGAAGGTATATAATATTATATCAAGCTACTTCTTTAGTATAACTGTGCTTGCAGTAGAACTTGGAGCCGAGGTGGGGGTGTGTGTATATATGTGCAATGTTTCCCCCTGCCAGTTGCATTCAGTCTGTACAGCAACCATATTATGCCAAAAATTCTTCCTGTGTAAGTAAATCTAACAAAATCTTTTGCATCCTTCATATCTGAGCCTGTTTTCTAACACATCTAGACTTCTTTTGGGAGGACAATAGCTTCCTAAACATGCTTCTGCCAAAGAGAGCCAGCAAACACATACAGATAGTTTCTGGTATTGTACCACAGTTTTTTTTTCCTGTTGCTAGTGTTGGTACTTGCTGAGCCAGAAGTGCAAACTCCCTGCAAAATGCACTTGATTTGACAGAGACAATTTTCCAAATCCTTCACTATTTTCTATCTGCCAGGTGGAAATCATATATTCAGTTAATGTATAAGAAATATCTAGGGTGTTGACTACATAAGGGTTATTACTGTGCTGTATCTTTCATAAAACTGATGTGTAGATTTATAAAAAACAGTGCACTTTAATTTGTTTTGTTTTGTTTTTGTCCTGCACAGAATCACAGTATCATTTGGTGATTGGTCAGCTGAACAGGTGGCCAAAATCATTGCTTTTGAAAAGTTCAGAAATGTTTGAATCAAAGGAAACAAAGATGACTAATGACAAGTACTGAGAGTGGACTATGTACAAGACTTACAAATGTATTGTCAGTGTAGACGTGTGCTATGCCAAAAGTATTAGGTGCTGCCACTTTTGTGTTATCTACAATAATATGCTTGTAGCATAAGCTCTCTGAAACCCTTCCTGGAAAACTTCTGGATGGGCATTTTCATCTTTTTGTTCTCCACTTCCACTTCTACAGCAGTGTGCTGTGGCACTTAATTCCATCCTTCGTATCAAGACAAAGCCACGGTGATAACTCATGTATGACAAATGGTTGGGTGGGGCTATTGAAGTTGAAGAAAGTTTACACCTCTTATTGCACAAGAGAGAGGAAAAGGGGGAAGTTTCAGTCCTCTGTGCCATTTTCTGATGTAATCTTTGTCATCCAGTTACTGTGGACTGTGAAACAGTCCTGACCCTCAAGTAAGATGAGGTTGTTTATGAAGCAAGAGGAGAGATAACAGCTGCAAAGCCTGAAACCTAAGACCTTCAGAGACTTAAGACTTGTTTGCCTTTTCACTATAGTGTATTTTCCTTTATTTTTTTTTCTCCCTATACCTCTTGAAAAAGAGCAAAAGATTACTCATTACTAATTAATATTTTTTAATCAGATTTTCATATTAAGATGATCTTACAAGGAGATCTCCACAGATAGACCTCTAGGCCAGCATGAAAATTCTTGTGCAATAAAGGGAACTGATTTTTTTTCTTTATTTTTTTTAAAATCCTAGTTGGCCACAAGTAAATAAAATAATCTACAAATGATTCTGATTAGTCCGTGTACTGGCAATTTTCATTGCTGAACATACCAGTTTGTTTTAACTAAAATGGCATGAGGCACTTCTGTAACAAGAATGGCCCCATATGGAATTAATCAGGAACAGTTCCACGTGTAGAAAAGCCTTAATTAACTTTTGAACGAGTTTCATTTGCAGTGTTTTTACTGGAATGTATATTTGGATCTAGATATATAGAGAGAGCATACTAAACTACTTGCAAATAGGGCACTAAGTCTTTGGTTTAGAGTTTTTGCCAGAAGTCTTAATGATGAGTTATTTTTTTTCCCAAAAAAATCTTATTATATATTGGTGGGAAAACAAAATTAGAACAAGAATATTTAAAAATATTTAGTCACTATGTTATGCTTTCTGATTTTACATTATATGAGTAACATTTTCCCATTTTTAAGTTCAGGTTCTTGATTTTACTCAGAAAATAAATGGCATAAATCTCTTACATGTTTTGTTCTGGAGTAAACTTTCACACTGTCATCTTTCATTGCCAGAATGATTGGAAATTTCTTTGTTGAGGTAAATTTATAGATTAGTATGTTAATAGGTATTTATATTTACAGATACATTTTGGTGTCCTTCCTGAACTGTTTGATTTAGGACAGAAAAATAACATCATGGTCTAATGTTTTTGCTTATACTGGTAATTAAAGTCTCTAGTTTGAAATACAGTATAGTCCATACATTTTGATATAATAGTATAGTAATTCCCACAGCTGTAATGGTGAACATTACTTCTGCCAGTCAAGTGGTATCAATTACAAAATAAAGAAGCATGTCTATGACTGAAATACATATTTTTGTCTTTTCTTTTGAGTATTCACTAACAATAATTTAGCTAGATCTTTTTAGTCTTACGGATTTTAGTCTTAAGTCTTGTGTTGATAGATATTTCTTTGTATTCAGATAAAATCATCATTTTTAATGTATGAATCACTTTCTTACTAGAAACTTAGTTGTTTTTTTAATGGTTTCTACAAACCCACCAGTCATCTCTGATTTATCACAGCGACTTGTATATAATAAGAGAGGATGACATGTTGGAGAAAAAAGCAGATTCCTAATACTTCTGCTTGCCTTTGTATATTAAATATGTCCACAGTTTAATTAATTACAGTTCTCTAAAGAAAAAAACCTCACCATTTTATTCTCTGCTTTTAATATTTTCCTTCCTTCCTGAATAGGACTGATGTCGAGGTTATTTGTATCGAGCCACATGACTGGTGTCTCCTGTTGGTAGGGCACTAGAAATAAGAAAAGTTAAGAAATGTTTTTATAATGGGGGAAAAAAAGAAGCAAACCCCTCAAAATTTTGTTTCCAAGATGAACCACATATTTCCTTATTCAGTGAAAGGATCAGTTACCTGCTCAAGAAACTCTATAATGACAGAATTGTATGAATTGTATGAATTAAAGTTTACACGTTTCATTTGTGTCTTTAGGCCTGATAGCAGTCATTCAATGTAATTAAAAAAGATATGCTGTATTTGAGACATTTTGTTTGTTGGTTGAATTTTTTTTTTGTTTGTTTGTGTTTTTTTTTCTTATTTTTTAAATAGTTGCATGTAGTGTTAGAGCTGCACATAAAATGAAGATTTAGCTACAAAAGCATGCTCTGGAAACTCTGTCTGGGGCTGTGAGAATAAACCGTGTTCCAAAAGGTGCTGGAAAACCACCAAATCATGGATTTGGCATTGAAACAAGTAAGACTGTTGGAATTTTGCTCAGGGCTTTCTACAAAAGATCCTGTAGCCCTAAGATGTCTTAGAAACTTTTTCGAACAATGCTTTATTCAAGAAAATGCTCTCTGTTACACCTTTCCATGAAATTAAAAAAAGAAAAGGGGGGAGGAGAGGGATTTAAATAACTCCACAAAGGTAGAATTGTCACATGTATTTCTTCCTTACCTTGAGAAGGGGGAAAAAAAAAACAGTGAAAACCAATGAAATTTCAGCTGGCATTTAACTCGGGATTGTATGCTGTAGAGTTGATGGGCAGAAACATGTGAATTTGGGCAGTGTAATTGCTTCATTGGCTTTTGGAACACTCATCCAGTTCTTTACATACCTGAATTGTAGACTTTCAGAATGATTTATAAGGGCAGTTGCTGAAACATGTTATTTACAGATCTTCAAATACTTGCTGCTATGAATGTAGATTACTCCAGATTCACACTTGAGCAGAGTAATGAGAAAATTATCTACTCTGAGAGAAAATAAATTGTGTGCTCTGTAATTGTTAGCATCACTGGACTCTCCCCTTGATTGCTGTCATCCATCCTCCCAAACCTTCTGTTTATCTCTTTGAAAACAGATTCTACATGCTTCAACTTTCTTATTAATAAGATGGTTTCTCTGCCTTGGTTAAAGGAAGATAGGAAAGGAAGTTATAGGTAATGTTTCATTTTTGAAACAAGACTTTGAGAGGTTTGCTTTTTATTTCCCCTTCTCATTCACTTAGTAACGGTGAAAATTTACTGTCAGTTTTAAGTTACTCTTCTATGGCTGTTTTCGTAGAAATTGTAACAGTCCTAAAGACAATATCTGACACTTCTATTGAATACTATTTGAACAATGGATCAAGCTTAGTTTTTTACTCTGCATGACTACGTGACCCAGCGTAGTGTTGTGTAGAGATAGCTGAGTTAGCTCAAATGTTATTTACAAGAGCAGAAATGATCTGAGCAAGTTGATGCAGAGGTTTGAATAATTACTGCTGTACACAGAAGACACAAATGTGAAGTAAGTATTCCAGTTTCCAGTTGAAGGGAGGCTGTTGGAAGAAGGATGAACTCTTTATAAACCCCACGTTCTTTTAGAAAAGGATAGAGTTAGAGTTTAGTGATTTGTCAGTACTGGCAGCCCTCTGGTATTTCCTGCTTCCTTGCAAGGCATGAGCCTGTAGAAGTGAGGACTCTATAACGTATGATGTGTCCTACACAGCAGTTGTTGCTAACTTCTTGTCATCCAGATACTTCTGTCACTCTGATTCTTGCATATAACTGGGCCTTGGAAGCAAATTTTGATATCTTACTAGTGATCCTGTACCACGTTCTCAAAATACTGAAATTTAAGCATTCAAAAATCATAGTTGAGGTCATAAATAATCATTATATGGCTTAAAAAGTAGAATCTTGAGAAAGACACACATTTGTGGTTCTTTTTTGTCTGCTTTCTTGTCTTTCAGTGCTTTGGATTTTCATTTTCAGGCTTTTTTAAGCAGTGAAAAATTAGAAAAGCTTTCTGCCAAAAGCAAGTGTTCAAAATAATATATTTGGCCTCCAAAAATAATTGATTTTAGAAGTATGACACTTTATAAAAATACATTGGCATAGATTTCTGGGTGGGAGTCAAGCTTCCGCTGTGCATGTACTTTATATCTTGGGAGCCTAAATGGCTAATAATCAGACTAGAAAGTTGGTTTGTTTGTTTTTCTTCTCTCTCTCTTCTTCCTTTTTTTTTCTTTTTTTTTTTTTTTTTATTATTATTGAGGAATTCAGCATACACATGGTTCTGTTAGTCTGAAGAACAATGAATGTACTTCTTGTGATAAAAACTGCATCTGTTGCTTTGCTGCGTTATCTTGATGCATCTACTTAATGTCTGGCTTATCAGTAAAGGGATCTGAAAATGACCATGTGAAACCCCAGTGAGATAAAGTTACTTTATTTCAGAGAATAAAATAAGATTTGCAAAGCAAATTGTGTCCTTTATATATGTTATGCTAAAACACTGTGTCTGTTGCAGGTCTCTCTACATCTACTTACTATGCTTACTATAATAATGAATGTTCTAGAGGTGCCTAAATTAAAGTTATAGTTAACCTTGACTTGAATGTTCATGTCCAGAAAGCAAAGGAATAGCTGGCAGATGCTTGGTACTAAAGATTGTTGACCCATGTAACATTTTGCTTTACTTTGACCTTGTGTAGTGTGCACTAAAGCACTAGAAAGGCAGCTCTTTCATTTTAAAAGTTAATCATGTTAGTCAGAGGCAGAAGGGACTTCGTAGATGACAGTGCTCCTAGTTTGAAAAAGGAAATGGAAAAGCATAAAACATATAAAGAATTATATAATAAAAATCTTGGCATGTGGCTTTAAAACTAGTAGCTCTTGAGTGTTTTCAGCCCTAAGTCTCGATGAACTATCACTGAGAGAGTTAAGGCTTCTGTGATGATTTCATCAGGCACTGACCTTAGCTAGCTCTGCACACTTACAGTCCGGCATTAAAATGAGCTGAGGACCTTGACTGTAGTGTTGAATTGACACAGTGATGCTACTTAGGCAATTACTGATGGACTTGGGCCTAAAAAGAAAAATTTAAAATTACTTCACTGGTTCAGTTAACATGACTTTTGTTTTGCATTTCCCATTGATTATAAACCTGTATTTTCTGAATAAGAAAAATTCTGTTATTTCTGTGGGAGTACTGGGATCACAGCAGTCCTTAGCTCTGCATGCTTTGCATGGGCAAGGTTCAAACAGAACTGAAGTGTCTTCAAGAAATGCATCTTTGAAAATGTAGGGTTTGAAATACGTGTGGAGTTAGTTGGGTGGGTGTCTGGCAAATAGTTTATCTAAACTCTGCCAGGATCCTTGCCAAATCCCTCTGTAGGTCAAACTGGCTACTGAAGTAAAAAAAAGTTTTGCTGAAGGTATTGTAGAGTCCTAGGTGGGCTTATATGACATGTTGAACTATGTTCTCTTGCAGTGCTCTTGGTATGTCAGCTTGTTCGTTCTTGCACAGCACAGGTCCGTTGGCACATTTCACTTGACGTTTGCCCCTTTTGTTTCAGTGCTGGGGAGTGGGACTGCAAATGGAGCATGAGTATGGAAAAGTTACATACTCTGTAACAGGTATTCTAAATTACAGTTCTTACGTGGGCAATAGAAAATTAGCTTGTTACTTAATATACATATGCATTTGTCCAAAAAAAAATAGTAGAAGCAGGAAGCTATGATGTTATCTCGATCTTCCTTTGTTTACAGCACTATAATAGCTTGTAAGCAATGTGAAGGGATGACTAAATGTATTGGTACTGTGATAGTTTTATGATGTGACACTGATTGTAAGGAGATGCCCTCACCTGCACAGCCTGTTTGGGCAGTTGTGGCTAGTTTTTGGCATATTCCTCTCAAGTTTCTCTCCCAAGGATTTGGATGGGTGGCCTGAGTAAAAGTGGAGAGACAAAAGTTAGGCTATACTGTCCCTCATTCTCAACTGATCAGACTTTCCTTTTGTGTAGTAGACAGAACATCTGTGACAGATAAATGAGTGTGATTCCCAACACCAGCATGCTGCAGCCTCCCTCATAAAAAACAAACAAACAAAACCCCAAACAACCAGTGAAACCCATGAAACTCAAGAAAATGAGAAAACAAGTGTTGGAGCATGTTGTTAATTCAGGGAGAACTGATGCAGTTCAGTATATATATATATTTGCAGTATACGTACTAGTATCGTCATGGATAAATAAGATAGTCTTACATATTTTAATTTTGTTATTCTTATCCTGCAGTTCAATTTAAAACTCTTCAAATGTCTGTAATTAAGCTGTTAAAGCCCTTCTGGTGACAGTATTTACAGTAAATTTTTCTTGTGGCAATGTCTGCCTTTTTTTTTTCTTTTAATTTCTGTTCTGTAGACTGTATCTAGTAAATCTGACACACAGGAGGCCACAGACCCTACTGCAGCATGAAGACCAACAAGCATCCCTTCCCCATAAACCTGGATCAGTTTTCAACTGAAGACAAAAAGTATCATCATGATTTTGAACTCTGGAATGCTAGCAGCTGGCTAATGGAAGAAAGAACAGTTCTTTGCTAAAGACTGGATATTTTGTATGACAACCCATGTGAAAAGGCAATCTTAATCATATGCCTAATTGAGTGTTGAGCTTTAATGAAAATGATTCAAAATGGTGCTGCTGACAACTTGGGCTACTTCATGAAAAATATCCTGTCTTCCATGATATTAGACACTGCTAGTTTTGTTCTTAGGAAAGAACAACTCAGAAAATTATTTGAAGGCATGAAGAAAGCATTCAAATGCATGTGTTTGACCTCTGTAGTTGTCATATTAAAAAGTAGCCACAAGGCACCCAGCATGTGGAAGGGGGTGTGTGTGTTTTGTCTATTTTTAATGAGACTTGAAAGATTCACTTTGCTTTTGGTGGCGACTATATGAGTTTAAGTTCAAAACTGGATTTTGAATTGGAAGTCATCGTACACTGTTGTATTGAACAATATTGTGAAAATAACCATAGAATACCAAGTTGGAAGGAACCTCAACGATCATCTGGCCCAACTGTTCTTGGCAGAAGCACAGTCTAGACAAAATGGCCTAGCTGAGTCTTGAATCTTGGTGTCCAGGGTTGGGGAATCCACCATGTCCCTGGAGAGATTATTCCACTAGCTGATGGTGCTAATTAAAAAATATAATGTTGATTTTAACCAGCATTTGTGGTTTTTACTTTAAATTGAGGCTTGTTAAAATACATATTAGTAATAGTTCTGATACTGATATTATGGTTCCTGAATAATCACAGCCTTACTCAAATAAAAGGAAATGGATTTTTATCTCAATTGTATATTCAGCTTTGCTGTGTGTTTTCCCTGGTGGGTTCTGTGAAACAGGAACATTATATATAGAGTCTGGGTTGGACTGCAACAATCATGGGTTGCACAGATGCAGTGACTGCTTTTTATTATCTATAGTTAAAGAGGAAAAAAAAAATTAAGTGACCATGGTTTTATCTTGGTGTTTTCAGACATGGCTTATTTGTTTAATTGTAGTTTTTGTTAGCTTTTCCAAAAGTATTGAAGCTGTCTCTCCACACATTTCCAGCTGACTTAATCCATTCACCACTGTAACCCTGTATACAAGCTACATCGCATCTTGCCCTTTATTTCTTTAACATCCTCAGGGATGGAAAAATGGCACTATTGTTGCAGCACCCACAGGAGTCCTGTGCTGTCCACAGATATCTACAAAGGAGATACTAAAGCCTTTACCCCTCATCTAGGACTGCATAATAGCACAAAATCTGAACTTCCACCTTTTCTCTGGTATCATCATTATGGGGCCTGATTTTCTACACTTTATGTTTTCACTGAATTTAATGCGCGAGATGAAGACTTTTAATCTGTTGTACCTTTTACTCAATTTTTATGTTCTTTCAACTGTTATGGTATTAAGTTGTATTTTCATTTGGAATCAAAGTGTGCTTTAACTAATTTATCTTTCTTGTTCTGTCTCATAAAATTCAAATGACTAGAAGTCACTGGATAGTTTTATGTGGGGCTTTGCCTGCACAGGAGAGTTTTATTCACTTGATGTTTATAGCTTTACATTGAGATGACTTTACCCACTCAGAAATTATGAAAAGATTCAGAAAATTCTGGTGATGAAATATTTCAATAGCAGTCTTTTCAGGCTTTTGCTTGAGATGATCAGGATAATCTGAACCAAGACATTATGCTGTGATCTCAGCCAGGGCCTCATGACAGGTTAATAGTAAAAGTATGAAGTGCTTTTAAAAGAAAAAAGAACCATCTAATTGTGATTCCTTGCTTCTTGAGGAGCTGCCCCCATCCTTGTCATAAGCAATCGCTTCACTAGCCGATGACTTGAAGATCAGTAAGGCTTTTGATATGAGAGCTTGTTAAAAGCCAGGAGCATTTCTCCAGGAGGAAGAAAAAAAAGCTATCTGAATTTCTAGGGATTAATAAATCATGGACTTGAAATAAGCACTCAGCCTTACAGTCTTGTCTTCAGTTGACTTCCTAGTACTGAGAATGCTCAGACGATTAGCCTTGCACAACCATTGGTAAATATTTAATTTTGAATTACATTTATCTTAAGTGGGAATAATCACTTTGCATGCTTACACCTACAGTGAGGTTGCTTTTGTCAGGGGCAACTTGACGTGATTATGTTAAGTGGCTGTGAGCCAATAATCTCTGAGAATGTGACTTCTACATAGTAAAAATAGAGACTCTTAGGGGCCAAGTTAAAAACTTATCATGATAGTAAGAATTTTATAGTTGACCCCACTAACCCCAGACCTTGTACCAGTTGGTCTGGTTCCTCCTCCTGCTGCCTCACTGTAATATTTGCCTATGTGATTTTTAAAAGTCACCATAGAAAAATATTCACGAAGTGCCTTGCAAATCAAGAGCTAACCAGTACATAAAGTAAATGTCAAAGTGTTATTATAGAAAATATGAAAACATTAATCAAATGCAGTAATTTTAGTCATTTTCAAACTATGTAGTAGTGTATTTTCAATGCTATGATATTTAAGGTGGTATCTTTGCAAACTGGAGACCTGTGAAAATGTATAGAGCAGACACAAATTTGTAATCCTGAACATAGTGAGAAATAATTACAGGATTTCATTTTATTTTACTATATTTCACTTCCCCTCACATTTTCAAGAGAATAAAATACAATGTTACATGCACAGATTCTTAAAGTTCTCTTAGACTGTTCTAATAGTCCAAGTCAGAGATGCCTTGTCATTTAATTTCAGAAGAAATAGCTCTGACATTTCAGTCATTCAGAAAGTAGAGGTGGGCGACATCAAAGTACATTTCCTGGATTTGTCTTAGCTTTCTTAAGCAGCACCTTCTCAACCTTCGTTCACAGAGATCAGCATTGCTTTTTCCACTCTAAAAGACTATGTATATTTGCAAGTGCTACTAACTGCAAAATTAATGGCTTGATGACCTCATGTCTTACAAGTGCTGCACTCACCCTGTTGCAAGACCACTTGCCAAAGATGCAATTTCATTTGTCCCTTGTATCTCTGAAAGCTTTGACAAATAATTTACTACCATGGTGCACAATAGTTGAGAAATCACAATGGCTGAACTAGTTGTGGGTTTCCAGATTTATACAAATATCTAAGAAACAGAGCAAGCAATAGGTGTAATGAACCATGTATCTGTTTTGATTGTTGAAAGATCTTGCAGAAACTGAACAATTAATTTCTTATCTCTGCAACTGTGCCAATGTCAGGGCTGTTAATGCCAGAATTTAGTGCTGTTTGCCCATAACAGAGTACTTGAAGGCAGTCCACCCACTCAGATTCCACTGATACAGTGTTTCTGAGCAGCCCTATGGTTTAGGTGTTGGCAGCAAATGCTCTAAACCCCACAATCTTTAGCAAATCTGGAGTCACATGAATGAAAACTGTCAGTCTGTGTGGATGGCTATGTCTGAAGTATCGAATAGTCTTTAATTATATTATGGCAACGCATGAAAAAAAGTAAAGTAGTTCTTCCAAAGTCTACTCTGTGATTCAGTTTTGTCGCTGGGTGAGAGGGCTGTCATTGGGATAGTGAATGCAACTGTATGGCTGTCAAGAATACAAGGAAAGTATAAAAAATAGTAATAAAAACATAAATGGTAAGGTAATCTTAAGTAGCAGCACATAAAGAAGAAATAACACAGAGAAAAGTATTTAGGAGAAGAGTGTTGAAGATAAAATATAGGACATTTACTCATGCCAGTGAGATGCTGTAATCAATTTAGAACTGGTGTATTCAAGAATCTACTGTAATAACTGAAAAAAAAAAAAGAAAAAATTAAAGACAGACCCTAGCCTGGAAATACCATCTCTACAAACTAATTATTATGCTATACAACATTTCTTTTAATTGTCTACCCATCTCAATTCCTAGGTCCTAACAGCAAGCCAGGTTCATGAATGTTGATTCTACACATGTATGCTACATTCTCCGACTGGGAGAGTGAGAGAGATCAGTGCAGTAGAGAATGCAATGGGTAAAAGAGCAAGCTATGAAAACCTAACAGGATGCCGACCAAGGTGCTGCAAACCAAGAGATTGTGCTCAGGAGGTAAACACTGGCCACATCTGGAATTACTTCTTTCAGATGAGTGAAGCTGAATGGGGTGAAAATAGTTAATATGTGTCCAAGTATCTTCACCAGGAAACAACACAGAAACAGGGACATGGTACCAAAAAGCAAAAATGTAGTATAAAGCAGTGGAGCAAACCTGAGACATCTTCTCCTTGTATCTATTAAGAGTTGATAGAATATGTCTGTTTTGTGAGAATATTAAAATTGATTTATTTTCTGAAATGTATCATAAAATCAATCATTTTCAACAGTGATGTGTATCTGGCATTGTCCTGGGCCCTGTTTTCTGTTGTTAGTGTCAGAACTTACCTTCAGCAGAGACTGTTCTCCCTTTGTAGCGTCTGCTACTGCAATTGTCAGAGACAGGGTTCAGGGATAACATGAACCATTGGCTGCACCCAGAAGGGCACTTCTTAGGCCCCTAATTACTAAACCCAACAGAATGGTGGGGGATCCTTTCCTGAAGCTATGAGCAAGGGCACAGGGAGAGAACAGTAGCACAAGACAGGACAACTCAGTTTGTAGAAATCTACATTTATATCACATTAGATATGAGATCAAACCTTCACTGCTACTAGAGCACTGCTCATTTGATTTTGAAGTTGAAGCAATCTGATGGCTGCCAAAAGAGAAAATATTATGATCATATATTGGAACAACTGCAGTGTTTTTACCCAGTACTATAAAGGCAAACAAAGTGAACATCTGTTATATTTAAATGTTTGATTTTAAAAAGAAAAATGTCAGACAAGCTCATAGCATATAAATGCATATATATGTGTGAATTCAGCTTATTTCACTGAAGTGAATTCAAGGGATTTTAAACCCATATAATACGCTCATACCAAAACAGAATCAGTGGATTGCAGGGTTTTGAATATTTGGACACTTATTCTGTATGCTGGAAGGAAAATACAGGTGAGACACATGTTCTTTGTCTTGCATCTTTGAGAAATGCTTTGAAGCCTAGGAAGTACATATTTTTTCATAAGAGGTAGGAATATGCAGAATGCTTTTAACCTGGCCTCGAGTAAAAGAATGTGTTAAGAATTCCTGAAGGAAAAGATTGTAGACTTCTCTCTTCTTTTTTATTATTTTTTAAGAGCTTAAGGGCAATTTTAATAGCAGACATTCATTCACCTGAAAGATGTATTTTATAGCTGTGTAGTGTGTGGCTTTGTGGTTTTTAGGAAATTGTGCTATTGTCTTGTTTGCACGTCACCTCTAATACAGTGATTCGGACATCAAAATCTCTGTTTAAAAAGTATTGTTCACATCAGTGGGCCCAAATTATTTTTACTCCTCACAGCTCTGAGAGCACTAGCTGATCTCAGCATTGATATAAGCACTTATTATGCAGATCTCTGCCTTTTAGCCCTGGCACTTTATCGTACCTCACAGCTTCTTACCTGCTCCAATCCTGAAAAATGAAACATATTTTTTTTTCTGGAATGCCTTTAAATAGAAAAGTTTTGTATATGCTCAAACCCAACTGTATAATTTAGCAGCAAGGGAGAAATGGAGGAGAGTTAAAACAGGACTCTTAATATCTTGGAAAGTCAGTGACTGTTCAAATACCGATGCTGTAAGTTATTGCTTTTCCTCATCTCTGCTACTTGTCCCTTGTTTTGTGTTCATCTGAAAGGGAGAAAAAAAGGTCATAGGCTTTGTTGACTCATTTGATTTCTCTTGCTATTGGGATTAACACTAAACTATTAACGTCTTCCTGCAATACATTGTTACTTTATTTGTAAACAAATTATATTGCATTTTAGGGACTAGACTATGTCATTTTGATATAAATGCCTGGATTTTTAAAAACAAATTTTAAAAACAGATCTAGTTGCTTTCTTTTCTACCTGCTTTTTAAGATCTAGCCTGAAGAGAGGCAGAACAGGTTAGAGGAAATTTGAGTGAGAGATATTCAAACTTGGAACATATAATCAAATTTACTCTAGACAGACAGTCCCCAACCATTATATGCAGCTCTTGCAAATTCCTCCAGCCTCCCTTTTGTATCTGCAATGCCTTCTCACTTCTCTAGATGCAAGGTGCTGTAAATCTGGGCAACGGGGAGTAAGGAAGAGGCAAGACTGGTAGGTTTATACAGCAGGGTTTCTCTTCCTTACTCTCTGGGCATGCTTTACTACTGTCTGGAGGAGAAAAGCAGTGCTGAGGGCCTTAGTGATGAGTGAAGAAGAGTCAGAGACACAGCAGTGCCTTCCTGTTCTCAGCCCGTGAACCTACAGGATACTGTCTTACTAAGAGAATAAAAGAGGCATCAATAGCTACACTATAAGGAAATAATTGGCTACGTGACCAAAAGGGTTGTGGGAGATATGATACCTCTTACTGTTAGAAATGGGTCTGACTTTGTTCCATATTGCAAACAAACAATGGAATAGTCCAGAGGCAGAGTGAAAAATGACCCTCAAAGGTGAGTTACCAGTGTTTTGCTTTAAAGTGAGAGGGAATTTTAAGTTAGGTTCCAGCAGAGTCTGTCCTAAGGTCATTTCTATTTAATATTATAATTAAGCACTTGGACAGTGGAAAGGAGAATTTGCTTACAAAATTTATGAGCAAGAGCAAGCTGGAAAAGAGTACAAGTACTGTGAAGGGCATAACTGTTAACACATTTGAGTCATGGTCCACAATCAGCAGAATAAATTCATTTAATAGATCTGGAAAATCAACACGTAAAAAGTGGAATTCAGATACACAGAAACAAAATAGAGAATGACCATGTGTCAGTTATAGGGCAAAATGAATCTGTAGCTTGTTCTGGTTAACAAGATAAATATAAGCAAATAATACAGTCGTGTTACAAGAGAGTGAAATAATGTAGTTTTGGGGAGATATTTGCAGAAAGGTCATGAATGAGATAATGAAGCAGATTATTCCAGGATACTCAGCACTAGTGAGACCTCAGCTGGAATGCCATGTCTGGTTTTGCACTACACTCTAAAAAGTTGCAGACAAACTATAGGAGATTTGTGAGAGATCAACAGTTCACTCGGGATGGTTTCCCAAGGCCTCATTTAGCCCTACATTTTTGTGAGACAATCTCTGAAAGTTTTATCTTCTGTTTGCCAAATATACTTTGAGTTCTGTACTTCTGTAACTCCCATTTCACTAAGATTGCGTGATCACAGAATCGGAGTTGCAAGGGACCTCCAAAGATCCTCGAGTCCAACTCCCCTGCTAAAGCAGGTTCACATAGATCAGGCTGCACGCGATCGCATCCAGGCTGGTTTTTGGAATCTCTAGAGAAGGAGACTCCACAGCCTCTCTGGGCAGCCTGTTCCAGGGCTCTGTCACCCTCAGAAGGTTCTCTGCATATTTAGATGAAACTTGTGCCCATTGCCCATTGTCCTGTCACTGGGCGTTACTAAAGAGTCCGGCTTCATCCTCCTTGCACCCACCCCTTAGATATTAATAAACACAGATGAGATCCCCTCTCAGTCTTCTGATCTCCAGGCTAAATAGTCCCAGCTCTCTCAACCTTTCCTCTTCCGAGATGCTCCCGTCCCCCGAACACATTTGTTGCCCTCTGCTGGACTCTCTCCAGTAGTTCCCCGTCTCTCTGATTGTAGGAGCCAGTTTGTCGCCTGCAGCTGTTTGCAACAGGAAATCCTGATGGAGTTGAAAGCTGTGTGAATATTAATACTGACCTCACCGAGAGCAGGATTCGACCTGAAATGTTTGTTTACCACAGTGTAACACTTACATCTCAGTTTTGGGTTTGTACTGTATTTTTATTCTGAAGTTTATAGTAAACATTGGTTTTGCGTAAAGGTAATTATTGTTGTCAGCATGAAGGAATAATTGAGTCTAAATGTAAGGCTGAAATTTAGCAGATTCTATGTTTATACCTTCAGTATGGTTGCCTTTTTGCCCTGGACATGTTCTGTATGCCCTGAATTTAATCTCTCGTGGAACAATGACTCATAGCTGTCTTTTGAGAATTAATTCTTGGGTTTATGTATTTGAGAAAGAATTTTTCTAAACACTTTTCTACAGTAATGTCATTTGTTATATTTTATATAACCATATTTTATTCTTTCAAATCCATTAGAAAGTGAAGTAAACGTATAATTAAGATTAGGTATGCACTCAACCATTCTACAGCATTTGTTAGGTTACTACCATCACAATTCCAGGAATTACAGTTTGGAGATTTATATGGATGGGGAAATGGGCTGACAGGGGCCTTATGAAGTTCAACAAGGGCAACTGCTAAGTCCTGCACCTGGGGAAAAACAACCCCAGGCACCCCCAGTATATACTGGGGCTGTCTGTCTGGAAAGCATCTTGGCAGACAAGGACTTGGGAGTCCTGGTGGCCACCAGGTTGAACATGAGACAGCAATGGACCCTAGTGGCAAAGGCAACAAATGGTGTCCTGGGCTGCTTTAGGAGGAGTGCTGCCAACAGTTGGAGGGAAGGGATTTTTGCCGTTGATTCAGCACTGATGAGGCCATGTCTGGAGTACTGTGTCCAGAACTGGGCTGCCCTGTGCAAGAAAGACATGGACATACTGGAGAGAGTCCTAAAAAGGACCACTAAGAAGACAAAGGGATTAGAGTGGAATATCTGTCTTATGAAGAGAGGCTGAGAAACCTGGGACTGTTCAACCTGGAGAGGGGAAGTCTCAGGGGGGATCTTACTGATGAGTATAAATACTGAAGGCAAGGTGCAAACAGGACACAGCCAGGCTATTTTCAGTGTTGCCCAGTGACAGGACTTCAGAAGCAAAGGGCACAGATGGAACCACAGCAGGTTCCCTTTGAACATCAGGAAACACTTTTTGTCCATGAGGGTGACTGAGCGTGAGAACAGGGTGCTGAGAGATGTTGTGAAGTCTCCATCCTTGAAGACAGATACTCAAAAGTTGTCTGGACATGGCCCTGAGCAACTGGCTGCAGATGCTCCTGCTTGAGCAGAGGGAGTTGGACCAGGTGACCTGCAGAGGTGCCTTCCAACTTCAGCAATTCTTGGATTCTGTGATTCTATGTATACTTTGGAAACAGAAGTACCTTTCATCTAAATATTGCTTGAAATAGTAGGGCAGTACAGAGACAAGCAATGTAAAATGTTAGCAAAAATGGTTAAAGGCAGAACAAGTCATTTTTTTGTACCACTGGGAACAAAGAACCCTGAGTGCACTTACTACTTTTTAAGAGTATTCATCTCATCAGTAATCTTGTTGAGAGTTGTCTCTGGGAATGTTTTCATCTCCTAGATGGCCATTTGCTGTCATTGCTTCTTTTACATCTAACATCCAATTTAATTACTTGTCTTCTTCTTCTGACCTTTACTTTGAAATTTATACTCTCCCTTCCCAAATTCAATTCCTTTGCTTTATACTTAATTTTAAATAAAAGAACTTATTGTGTCCTTTTCATTGTAAGTCCTGCTGTACTATCGTTGAAAAAATTAAGTATTTAGATATTTCTCCCTATTCACTTGACAAGCTCCTTGAAAGTAGGTTTTTATTTATTATGTTTCCTAAAAATAAGAGTATATACACCTCTCTAGCTTGTGTAACAGACTATAAGCATTGACTATAAGACAAACTATTAATTCCGTTGGACTGCTCTCTTGTCATTGATCATTTAACATGTACCGTAGGATTCTCAGTGATGTAAACAAACAAAAAAAAGATTTAAAAATTATTTAACCAATATCAGGTTTTTGATAGGGAGGTGTCTAGTCTACTTCCTCTTCTTACTATTGCAGACCTTTCTATATCCTTGTAAGGTTTCCTACTTAGAAATTCAAAGGTGGACAATTCTCCAAGGTTTAAAACTGTTTTACCGTGTGCTTTTCTGAATACAAGTGCTATCCATAAATATTATTGTCCTTGAGATTTTGATTTCCCTCTTCTACCACCTGAAGTTAACTTTGTACACCAGGCTACACAGTGAGTATGTATTTTTAGCTCATACTAAATGTCTTCATTCTGTTTCCTTACAGATGCTTCTTTTCGAAGTTATCCTTAAGGGATTACTTAGTAAAGCTTTAATGTTACAAACTTTGTTCCAAGCAGAATTTACACACCTGAAAAGCAAACCGCAAATGTAAAAGTTCTGTTAAGTCTGCTGAATAACTTAAGAAGCTGGAACAAGTGGAGCATTTAGAACATGAACTACAAGTTAGACTTTTATCATTCTTGCTCATGCCACTCATAAGTCCTTGGTCTTGATCATTGAAAGATGTGATGGCATCCCTAACCAGGATTAGCTGCCTATTGCAATACAGGCAGGCAGTGTGGTAACTGTCCTGAGTAAATGTCCTCTGCTCCATGAGGGTGAAGTCTGTGCTGCTGCAGTTTCACTGCTATGGCCATTCAAATCCTAAAGTACTAGAAAGAATGGCAATCATATTCTTTGGCTACTGTTCAGACCTATCTTTTGTCTATATAGAGTTAATCATGCTATAAATCACATCTCTCCATCTAGAAACAAGGTGGGATTTTAAATGTTTATATATTTGGGATATGTGGCTATTTGTTAGTTTGTCTTTTTCTAAATAAAAGCCCACAGCTAGGCAGGTTCATGATTTGAAGAATTGTCTGTAAACTGGGCTGTTGTAGAGTGAGGAAGCAATAGCGTGAAGCTAGTTTTTATGTGATGTAAGAAGAACACTAAAGTATGCATTTTAATACCCAATCTGATAAATGTTTCTTTTTAAATAGCTGATGGAGATATCTTAGTGAAATATACAGACTTTTAATACACTGAATTTGCAGTTCACTTCTTCAGAAAAATGTAAAACATTATGTCAATTTTTCTTTGCTTATCCTTTCTGTATTTGATTTGCTTGATTTTGAAACTCATATATGTCATAGAACTGAATGCATACTAAAATAAACCAGAACACATCTGCATTCATCTGTCACTGTGATATTATCTTGTGCAGCTCTCCACTTCACTCACTGCCTCCAATGCCATAGGACCTTGCTTTGCTATTTATTCTCCCTTAGTAGCTGGTCTTCATCTCATAAATCATGTTGACAATAAGCTAAATCCAAAACACATTTATCTTTAACTCAAGATTATGTTTTGCCTCTGAAGCACAGTTAGAAAGTACATAAGAAAACACAGATTTTAATTATGTAATTTTTCTTGTTTTGAATGCTCCTATGATCTTTGTCACTACTACTCTTACTTATTTTCCTAAATGGCTTGTTCAAATATCACCTGGTTCCTGGTTTTATTTCTTTAGTCTTGATCCACCCAAGTCCTCTTTAGCTTTCTATACCTGTGCTAATTTTCTCTTGCTCCTTAGATCTTTCAGCCTTTCCAATGCCTTTTCTGCCTTTTCATATCAACACTTGTGTTTTGAATTGATTAAATTTGTGGGTGTTAGTAGTTCACCTGATTTGGAAGAGTGTTACACATTTCTTCATTGGCTCACATACTCTAAAACAAACTGCTTCTCTGTTGGTACCAAGTCACATGTGCTTTGCTTAAAAATTGGTTTCAAAGCAAAAAAAAAAAGACACTTCACAAAACAATGTTTTATGCATAGCATATGTATAACTACCATCTGAACAATTATTAATACAATGTTTTTCAACCCATGGGGTGAGGCATCTCTCCGGCAATTTATTTGACATAAATTAAAATGGAAATTTAATTCTTATTACAGTAAAGACTTGCTGCAAAGACTCAAGCTGAGATTAAAAATTCTTCTGATGTTCTGAATGAATACAGATAATGTACTCCTAAATAGAGCAGAATGCTCATATATATATATTCATATTTACATTTTGCATGTTATTTACAGCATCTGAGCTTCTGATTGTAGTATTTGTTTGATTGCTGGGGCAAATTTCTTGCTCTTTCCCTCTGCGCTTGTAAAATGTGGATACCATTTCTATTTGTAGTAGGTTAAGAATTAAAGGTAGTAAACCAAGGATAAATTGTTAACCCTTGGCCTGATAAGCATCTCATTTATACTTCTATAATTCCACTGAAAATGATCACTCTCAATACTTACTAATTATTCTTCATTTCCTTGAAAAAAACCCCTTATTTCTATAATCTTTAGAATATTCCACTGGTGTTTGTTCATTAAGCTTTAGCAAGTGATTTCAAGCAAAAGTTATTTACTGTATTTCTCTTTTTCTGGTGGCATCTATTAGTTTACTTGTATTGTGGTGTCAGGAAAGCAGCAGCTTTTTATAGTACAAATACATAGTAAAAGCATGGTGCTATCCAAAAAGAGATCAAAATCTCAGCATTGGTTCAGAGCTCCCGGTATGACTGATGGAGTATACAAATTTTAAAATACAGTATGAGAATAAATCTGTAGTCATCTGGCTAAAGTATACAATAATATTAGATAATATGGCCAAACTGCAGAAGACCTGAAAATGTAAATAATTGTTATAAATCTCCTATAGTAAATCCTGGAAATTCCTAATGTTAATCTTACTGTAAATAGACAGTCATTCACTATATCCCAAGTAACGTTGCTCTTTTCTGCTTTGGCAATTAAAGATTGATCTCTGCTTTGTTCAAGGAAATGTGATTTGTATTTTCTTGGCATAACTAGTAACCTTAAACTCTTATCATCAGTTGCTGATCCTAATGGGTATGTCCTGAAACAAATAGAATTTTGTTCCTCTACTTCAGACTGATGTGATAACATTTCTTTGTAATTCTTTTGTACCTTTCATCTAAGCTTATAAGACATACTTGCAAATGCTGTTGAAAGTACAGTACTAATATTGCAAAGTTAAGCACAAGAAATTACACAAAGCATTGCTCATTGTTAATAGAGCAGTTGCCTTTAGCTGTATGATATAGTTTCTAATTGCACACTCACATTATTTCTTCACAAGGTTCATGTTGCAGTGAGGAGAAAAACAGGTGGTGCTTATTTGTGAGGAAGCATTTGATGCTGAGTTTCCTCATCAGGGTTTGAGACACGGCCCTCTGCATCATTGCTGATTCTACATCAGTCTGTCAGTCAGCTTGCTTTCAAATACCAGTTTGTTACCTAATCATGAATACATCTTTCACCTTTCACTCCAGGTGTGCAACTTGAAACCTTCCAGATGCCAAGTGTCAAAGACCAAGGGGTGTTCCTAAATGAGCCACGGCCCCCAGCCGTGTGCAGCGTGGCTGGTGTGGTGATGAGCGGTGCACAGATTAACAGTGAAAAGGCAACTGGGAATAGCTTTTGAAACAACTCTTCTCAGGGCAGCACTATGTGATTTTACATCATAAGACTCTTCTTTCTCTTCCTGTAGACTTCAGGCTAATTAACTGCACAGTTTTCCATCTCTGCAGCCAGAAAGAAAGGGTGCTACAGAAAACAGGCCCAATCGTCACACTTACCCTGGGCCCTCAGCATTGGGGGAGTTATATAATCATTTAATTAGAGACTGTATTAATATAAATATGCACGAGTGGAAACTAAGGCATCACAGGCAACCCTTACCCTGGCATTTCAAACCATGNGTGGTGGACGATAATGGCATTTATTACAGGGAAACACCGCGTTATATAGCTTTGGTTTACAACATCACATCCGTCTGCTAGCGTCATAAATCAAATGCTACTGGCTACCTAACTGTCCCTGTCTTTCCGTACATCGCGAGATCTTCCGAGCGCCGGGCCTTAACTACAACAAAAATGCTTTATTATTTTATAGAAAAGAAATTGCACTTTTTCTTTTTTTTCCTATTATATGCCATTGCCTGCAGTTTTATCAATGCATGTTGAATGAAAACAAATGTCATCACTGACATCTACAGAGGTCATCAGCAAAGCAGTAACTGTAGAAACTCCTGCCAGTTCAAGAAGACAAGCCTGCTCATATCATCAGGATGGCTGTCATCCTTTACATGGGACATTTCTAGCCTTATTTCAAAGACAGTTCATAACAGCAGAGTAACAGTAAGACCTCAGTGGTTTTGTCTCACCTTAAAATCCCCCTCATCTTTCCTACTTAGGTTGTCTTCCTCAGCCCCAACCCTCACTGCCTGTCCTGCAGTGAGGGTGCAGGGTGGATAATTTCCATTCTGTTCTTCAACTGTTATGCATACTCAGCATCCCAGTTGCTCACCCAGTTTCAGCATCACCATCTACTCCCTTTGCTTCCTGCAAATCTGCAGATACATTTATGTTGCACACTTCAGTGCACCAGATGCATAAATCACCTACTTCTACATTTAAATGCACAGGTACAGCAAGTATCCTAGTGGCAGCAGCACAGAGCTCTGATAGGTTATTTTTTTCTTGCCAAGAATTCTCCTTGTACAAGCTGGTCGACTTCTACTGCCTGCTTATACACTTGGCTGCACTTTCTTAAAGTATCCTGAAAGAATATGCATATCCAGTGCTGTGATGACAGTCACCCTCAATGATTTTGTACCTCACACAGAATCTTTGATCTAGAAAACCGTGTATTTGTATTTGGCAGCCAATACATGTTTTAAAATCAAATGCTTGTTTAATGAAGGGGAACACTCTGTGTGTCTTTTGATATTCTGTATCTGGATTCATCACTCCTTATAGTACATGACAGATTTTGGAAAACAGAGCTGCTGTGGCTTTCTGTTCTGTACTGCTGCCTACTGGGATTGCAGATAGCACATTCTGGGAGCAATTAGAGCAGTGGCAGTAAAGACAATACCTTTTAATCTTTCCTTTAGAATTCTGAGTGAATATAGTTATAGCCTATAATTTTATGTTGAAGACAGTATGTGGCTCCACTAAGCCACACTGACTGAGAAATCTGAAAAGCAAGGAAGAATTTCTCTGAAAATTTCTAGAGATAAAATAAGAGCTTAGGGTAACACTTCCCTTCAACAGGAAAACTTTTTAACTGAAGGTGGCACGTCCAGAAGGTAAGTAAATGGGGAAAAAAAAAAAAAAAAGCAAGACAGGACTATTAAGGAAATAGAAAATTTGATAGCTCAGACATGTGGTTTAAAAGAAAATATGTCACTGTGACACTAACATTAATAGCAGCAAAATAGATAATAATGGTGATAACTGGATTTCCAAAGTTATGTTTCAGAACTTCTTACAGCATCCTTGCAGCAATCAGAGCTCCTATTTCTCTGAGGCTGTTAATATGAACATAGGTCTGACAAGAACCTCCTGGGACAGTTTTGCTACTCTCTCCCTAATGCAGGTCACCACATATGTTATCCTTTCATTTACAAATTTATTAAACTTCATCTGGAAATTACTTAGTTTCTTTTGTTACCATTACTCCAATTGAAAAGCTATGCCAGAGCCTCAAAACTCTCTGTAGGCTAAAAATACTTTTCTTTTTTCCTAGGTTAAATGTATTAATGATCCATTTATACCATTTTACATTTCTTATAAAAACCCCTGTCCTTTACGTTGCGTCTCTTTCTCCTAAGTGCCATTTACCATCTGATTTCTGTATGGTCATTTTCCCTGGCAACATTCCTTTTTGCAGACTATGTACAGTGCACTCTTCCAGCCACATGTCAGAGATGGGCTCTGTGCTCTCGTTGTCATCTGAGTAGCCATGATAAAGTGTGAATTCATCTCTCCTGAAGGGTACACAGACTATATACAGCATTTGAGATGAAAATTCATCAATTTTAAAAACAGTAGTGTTCAGGTGCCTTTTACATTCTTTGGGATAATTGCATTTTTCACACCTATGCACATTTTGCCTCATCGTTGGAGTGGCTGACAGTTTGCTGGCAGTTTTATCCCACCTGGGTACTTCAATGGATAGCAGTGTGGGGATTTCTATAACTCCTTGCATGTGTACACTTGACATACATACATATGCACCCATGTAAGCAGGAGCAAATTCATGAGGGAAGGAACATCCGTCTCCTCCTCCAGCATCTCGCAGGTGTCATTCCCACATGCAGTTTAGTGCAGACTCGCACATTCATTCTAGCTCCTCAACTATATTTACCAGGGCTTTGAGGGGGAAAGGGGGTTGGTGTGCCTAAGCTCTGACAGCAAGGAGACTTATCTTTGCTAGTTCTTCACCTACAATAGAGTACAGTATCCATTTTTACCAATTTCTGTCTAATATTTAAAAAGAATGTTGTAGAAATTTCCTGTATAAGAGTAGATTTAGAATACTGATTTTATTTAAAAGTATGTGTTTTTTAGCTTGTAGTCTGAGGACAAATCATGCAAAAGAAAGTACATTTAATAAATTTTTTTTCATTACTATAATTGTGGAAAACACAGGGATCTTTTCTTTATCCTCCTGATAAATCTGACTCTTAACTACATAATTAGGTGGCTGTAATAAAATGAAAAATTTCAGTATCAAAAGAGAGATACCTGGTTTTATACCTCATCCAAGTAAATATTCTTCTGGTCTAAAATTACACAGGATATAGCAATGAAATATGATAGAAATTCAATCAGTGCTTGGGTTATGCATTTGTATGTGACTGCATCTCTTCTTGATACAGACAGTTATCTTTTATTACATGCAGATATGTTATGAAAACTTGAATTTATAAAGCCTGTAAAATTCTTTTGCTATGACCATGACCACTTTGGTGCCTTATGTGTGACATGAAGGTGAAGGTCAGCTCTTGGTTTCCAGGGAAAAGCAGGAACCTGACATAACCTGATCAATGAAAAATACTTAACTAATGTTCTTTAGGTTTTTTCTGTTCTAAAAGCTGAACAATACTAAAGTTGATAAACCACGGACCAGATATTTTTTCTCCAAGCAGTTGTTACACAGCAGTCAAGCAATTAATAAAATCCCTACATTTAAAAGAGCCATCTCTTAATTCACTAACGACTACCAAACATGTTGTTTAAGCTTTAATTTCCTCTTTCACAGTGGTGAAGATTGGTATGCCCTGGTAGTTATTGCCATGTTTATTGACAAAAAAAATCTCAAATAAACATGATATAAACAACACATAGGGGAAGAGATTACAGTAATCAACACAACAGATGGATAGACAGCATTTTGATCTTCTAGTTACCTGCTGCCAAAGTCAATTCAAATAACACAGCTCAAAAGCACTGTGAGCCACAAGGGTGAGATAAAGTTGATCTGTTAGTTGACCTAATGAAATCTCCTTTCCCAGTGATTTGTATTCCACATCCAGCTTCCTTCTCCTCCACATCTCCTCTGACCTTCCCTCCATTCCCTCTTCTCTTCCCTTGCAGCCACCAAGGACAAGGGATGGCACATGGTGTGGCTGGTCATGATCTAAACAGTGCCTGGAATCACGCTGAATGGAGGCACTAATTAAGGTGCCCTTTCCATCATGCTCTTCTATCCAGCTGCCAATTATCAGAAAACTTGTAGGAACTTACAGTGTTTGAGATCTCTGTCCATCTGTCAAATGTGTCTGAAATGGGCCAGTTGTTTCCATAATTATCACAGGTCAGTGGAGATACAGGGTAGATGCAGAAACCTTCTTTCCTTAGGATAGCCACTTGAAAATCATCTGTAAATGAGATAGTTTAGTAAAGGTTTTGTTTGTTTCAGTTAAATAAATACGTATCTGTGGGGATGAATGTGAACAAGGACAGACACTGCATTTTTTAAACTCTTGACAAAAACAAGGAAAAAATCTCCTTCTGTAGCAGATGATGGCAGAGCAATTCCTGGTCCTGGACTGCTCTAGGGAAAATCAGAGACAATCCACCCAGAAAAAAAAAGTAAGCTTCTTTCATTTCCTTGGGAAGGACAGCTCTTAAGAGAATTCTGCAGTGAATAAAATTCATCATAGTGCTTATAACTCAGCTGCCTGCATGTTGACTGGAAAAACTGTCCTTTCCATCAATCTTATCTATTCTAAGTTGTCCTGCTTTTCCATGTAATACTCTGATTTTTCCTTTACACCTGTTGTCTTCATTAACATATGTAGAACATTCTTCTATCCCATCACGGAGTGGGATGGGTCGTGGTATTACTAGTCTCACGGAAAACCCCCAATACTGCAATTTTCATTTGCAGAATCAAGAAACGTCATCTGGGGAAATCAATGTAATGGTGCAGTTTGGGTGCCGGACAGAAGAGGGTGCTCTTCAGATAGCCTGAGATAAAAAAGACCTTGGCTGTGGACCCTGAAAATAGCCAGAGGTCAGCAAACTCCCAGTGGAAAAGAAAACTTTCCCAGTGCAGCAAGGCTGTACAAGGTCATGCAGCCTACACTGTGTGGCCCAGAGAAGGACTCTCTTGCATGCTGCAAGCTGCTTGGACACTTTAATAAAGACTGCCCGAGAGCTCCATGTGAACAGCAGGAGTATGAAATTACTAGTCCCTGGACTAGTGTTTTGATGTAGATAGAAATCCTGAGTATGGCATGCTGGGTGCGAGCTATGCTGTAGTATTTCTGCTGCATTCAGAAGGTGGTTGCGAGCTTCTGGATTTAATGCTGGATGCTCACAGTGGAGTCTCCATACTGTTCGAATCAATGCTTTAGAAAGTTGTCACTTAATCAGAATGTATCTTGTAAACCACCTGAGGAAACCTTGGCTGCCTGCATGCAGATGAGATTTTTGACTCCTACTGCTTGGATTCCCTGACATGTATATTCCTACAGGGAGTAAGTTGGGATTGGCTGTATTGAACAAGCAAAAATGCTTCACATTGTAAAAAAATCCCATAACATTGATTCAAGTTTAAACTATTACACGAGGTAGTTCAGAGAGTAGTTACAGCTGTGCCAAGCATTTTATTCAGAGTTAGAATTTGACTTAGTGTGATAACCAGGCAATAAACTCTGAGTCAGCTGTCAATTTCTGTAGAAATTGCCAGAGCTTAAAGATCTGCTCCAAATATTTCTATTGTATAAATCCTATCTTCTGAGTGGATATTTCAACTGTTTTTGAGAAGGAAGAAAGAAAATATTGTCTTTAGGTAGATCCGGGGAAGGAAATAAAGCTGTAACAATTGCAAGCCAACTATGTCTACAAATGGGATTAATGCAAGTGTTCAAGGTGCAAAGATGTTTTTAAATCTTGATTTACACTCTGTGTTTTGCAAATTAAAAGAGCCCTCACAGCCCTTACATGATCCTTATCAGATCATTTTTCTGTTTAAAATGTATGCCATATGTTTGAAACCGAATCTACTGCTTTTGAAGAAACTAATGATCAATGTTTTCCATATGCAGCCTGGAATCCAGTGTCAGGTGATGAGTCATGACCAGACATACTAAAAGATATCAGCTTAGCAGAACTGAAATTTCACTTTTTCAAATGCCACTTCAGATACACCTGTCTCTTCAGGAGAACATGTTTTCTCCACTGGAACTGAATGAGGTGAAGAAGAAGAAGCTGCTGTAATTATGCAAGCCCCAACACCAGGACCATTACAGGGATTTTAACCTTCCTCAATTCTTACATGATGGCATGAAAAATTCATTCCAAACTATGTTACACCTGTTAAACTGTTCAAAGCATGAAATCTAAAGCGTGTCCTGAACAAACATAGCACAGCTTCACTTTAAATTGGTGAAAACCATAATTATGAGTTGCCAGAGTTTATAATATTGTGATACATTATCTTTGATGCATGAGGTAGAAATGCCTCGGGACAGTGTTTTGTTAGCCCCATTTGCCCCATTTACATGAGGTCCACACTGAGAAGACTATTATGGGCTCTTCAGGAACAGTTACAGAAGCAAAGGGAAAAGTATTACAACCTTGGAGAACAAATACTGGCTTGCACAGAAGTAATAGGAAAAGGAACACCCTGTCATTTGTCCATAAACTTAGCTTCACATGGATCGTGTTCTTTTGTCCATCAATGTACAATCAACACTGAAAAGACTCAGATAATTACAAGGTAGTATTATATTCTTTATCTATGACATTGAAAACAGATCAGGAGATGAAAATGTGATGTTTGACTGCTTGGCTTGCTCATCTTTGACTTCCACAAATACTCTGAACACTCAGAAGTACTGTCTTCTACTGTGGAAGCAGACGAACAAATCAGATAGGTCTTTGCTGCAGTTTTCGGAAAAATAGTAAGTCTCTGCCTGTTTAGTCTGTCTTGTTGAGCAGAAATTACATGGTGTCCTGACAGCAAAATAGACTAATAATCATAGCAAATCTAATTCATCTCTGCTATACTTTGAACTGGACTGAACTTTCTCTGCAAGACAGGGGAATAACTCCTAAATGTATAATTCTGGATGAATTAGAGGCAAAATCAATACACTTTGCTTATGATGCACATCAGTGGGTTGTCATAACAGCAGTTGTAAGTTCTCCATCAGTAGCCAAGGCTGGATGCTGAAGCTACTCTAAAAGTTTCTCTCACAAAAACAAGCATGAGTTGGTACAGGCCAGTACCACCCTATCTCTTTACTTGAGCAAACGTAGGAAAAGCTGGTAATTGGTATTATAGACCTTGTTGCTCATTTACCATTGGCTAATCCTATGGTGAGTTATTAAATGATTTCTTCAGTAAATGGCCAGAAGTACCTCTATCACAGGTCTCTCTGCTTCAGTCATGACTTTTAAATTTACTCTTTTCAGTAGAGAAAGAAGCTCAGAACACTAATGTCCACAAACATGACAATTCCTGTCTTTGCAACTTCAATATTTTTACTGATGATTGTACAGAGACAAAAATCAGCATTGTCTCCTCAAGCTACTGAAGAACTGAATGCTTCAATAAAACTGAAAGATAAGAGACTGCAAAACTGAAAGGAAAATGTAGGGGTAACTTTCACTTCAAATTTCCTAAAATATGAACAGCCAGGTGAAATGCAGGAAAGCTGGAAGAGGTTTTCAAAGCAGAAGGTAAATGCTGTTCAGTTACAGGGACTTAGAGTAGAAACACCAATGTACTAGGATTCAAGAGAGACCATGCAATGGAAACAGGAAGAATGAAAAAGTTTAGACTAGTTTTGTGCCACCAAGGATCTGCCATTTGCAAAGAATCTGTTTGTGAGAATACAAAAGTAGGTAAGGGGTTTGGAGTTTACATCTCAATGCTGTTTGAAGGGAAAGAAAGGACCTATTACTACAGTTTATCTGTTGGATAAATATGAAGAGTTCTTCACTGTGCATGTCTTACCTGTGGCAATGTGAAGATGATTTGGCATGTCCACCTCTAATCTGTGCTTTGTGTTCATCTTTTCAGTGGAAGATGCACAACAGGAGTTGGAGAACAAACATCCCGCCAAACCTACTCAATCACTTCCATAAGATATAAGCAGTGCTGTACAAGTCCTGAAGGAGCCTTTCATGAGAATTATTTAGTTCTACATCAGTTTGTCAATTTGTTTCTTGCTTACTTGTCTGGAAAAGGAACAGCTACAAAATTTCCTGGCTACAAAATTAGTGAATATTAATGTAATAAACTTTGGGTACTTCTTTCTACTTGGCTAGACAATAAGTAATCATGTTGGGCAAATGGGTGCCCCCAGTGAAAGAAGGGCTGACGTGTGCATGCAAGAGTTACCATCTCTGGTTAGTCTGCTGCTACTCTATCAGCAAGCGCGTTTGTAGGGCAGGCACATCCTACATGGTCTTGCATAGTAAGAGATTTGGAGACATGATGAAGATTAGGAGGTAATACGGGTTGGGATCTCAGGTTTCACAGAATCACAGAATCACAGAATCACAGAATCCTAGGGGTTGGAAGGGACCTCGANNNNAAAAATTTTTCCGAACATTCAACTTGAACCTTCTGTGCTCCAATTTACACCCAGGTTTAAATACAAGTGAGGTCTTGTAGACACTGTGAGGGCAGCTCTGGTGTTTCAGAGTGAAGGATTTAAGGGGAGGATATGTGGTGTATGAGGTTCCATAATAGATCAGGATTCCCTAATTCCACTGCTTGTTAAATGACAACTGTACGAAATTACACAGAGACATCTGCAGCGATGAAATGTGTCCAAGGCCAGGCTGGAAAATCAAATCAGAAAGGCAATCGTAGGATTAGCAAAAGAGGTAGTCTGGCAGAGGCATATCTATAACACAGCTCAGGCAAGGGCTGATAGCTAGGGCCTCAGATGCAGCTCCTGAGCCAAGGGGCAGAGGCCCCAGATAACACATCCTGCAGCTCTTTCTCACATGCTTTTCAAAGCAGTTTGATCCCAAGTTACACAACTCCACTGTATCAAAGCTGACTTTGAAGACTGTCAGCCAAACCCCTGGTTGGGGGGGCAAAGGGGAAAGAAATTGTAGCATGTGTTTGTGCACTTGTGGCCTGACATCACACAGTGAAGTAGCTTTAAGGATGTAGGGTTGTTGGTTTGTTTAACATTGGACTTGAGCTCCTAAATCTGTTGTTTCTGGGAAAAAAAATGCACAAAGGACTGAATTCCCATTTATTCAAGAAACCAGTGATCCAGCTGTGGTTTCTCATATGGAGATAAAATTGGCTCCTATCCTAGTAAGAATTTCAGCATGTCTAGTAATTCCCCACCATACCTCACTTTGTGTCTGCAGCTTCTGAGTTGGTGACCCATTGTCTGTAAGGCAAAGACCACCTGGTTATCAGAAAATCTAGCTAAAGCTGTAGCAGAAAAGTTAGAAGGTGGAAGGGTTGTTTCTGATCACCCTTTATTAGAAAAAACAATCTATTATGGGATACCTTGAAGGAGTTGTTTGAAGCTCTTGAAATACGCTGGCTGAACTATGTGGTTCCTGATGCAGGTGCTTGGGTAGAAGCACAAGTATGTGAGTGCCCTTGTGTAGAGAAGTTCCGAGTCATATAACCAACATTACTGGACAGGAAGGTGATTTTGCATTGGGTTTTAACACATGTAGGCTTCAGGCATTTTAATTAGACAGAGTTCTGGTTTGCTGCCTAAATATTCCTAAATAATTGCTTCCTGAGCTTTATGCTTTGATCCAGCAGGACTGCATGGAAGATCTTGGCAACAGGGGAGAACTTGTTGCATTCAGTTCTCAATAAGGGACTATTACTGCTCAAGTGAGCACTAGAAGATATACAAGGGGCTCTCACAGGATTTGAATTGCTCTGGAAAAGGACTTGATATTTGAAAGATATTACAAAGTTCTCATCTTTGCTGACCTCTGCCATAGTCTGTAACACACTTTCTTCTTTTTTTTTCCTCTTTTTATTACTCTGAATATATTCCAACTGCTGGAAAAAAATTAAGCACATGATAGTTATATTAAAGGCAATAGAAGTCCTCAGATTCACTGTTGTTGCAATTTAAACTGTTTGTCAGTAAAAATGAACGGTTATATTGAATGTGAAATGAGGTTTATGAGAATGTATGCCTGTGCCTTGCATTATACTCACAGGTTCATGTTTCTCTCATTGTATTCAGTTACCCTCCCCCCATGGATAAGCAATAACATAATTAGCACATCAGCAGAGGGAATATTCAGAGAAAAACAGCGTGTCTTTTTTTTTTGAATGGTGATAGATCAGAATTTCTCTCCAACTGTGGAGACATTCTTAACTTATTCAGTGTCATATCCAGCTAGTATTTCTTATAAAAGGCAGATACAAACCTGTGTAGTTAAAGAATTGGTTTTCAAGACTGCTTCTGTGATGGGTGTTTATCTTTGTTCTGTCACAAACTGTTATACTGTGCCCATCACTCCACTGTGTTAGTATTAGAGGGAGCTCAATAATGTTGGACCAGATGCAGTTACAATGAATATCATTTCCCATGAGTAATTAATTCTGCCGTTACAGTGTTTATCTCGCTTTGGTTGAATTTTTCCAGCTTCAGTTTCCATTAATTTGTTGTCTTCTTCTGCTAGATGACAGACAGGATAGGAAAATAACAATTTTTTCCTATGGTTTTTCGTGGGGCAATAATAGGCTGCATCTGCCTCAGTGTTCTGGTTTGTTCTGTTCCGTCCCTGACTGTGCCTAGCAGTTGCACATTGCTTTGGTCCCAGATTCTCTGTTGGGTCAAAACAGTTGGTTCTCTGCAGGAGAAAACCCAGGTGTGTCTGAAGGGTTTACCTCAGTTACTATTTGAAATGGGAGTAGAGGTGAGACTGCACTATATTTGGCCCTTTGCTCTCACCCCAGTCCTCTATCGCTCCCCAACATCATCTCAACCCCTACATGCCCTTATAGTGAGCAGCACATGCCCTCTGCATCATGTTACAATAACACCATCCTCACATTTTTTTTTGGCAGTGGGAATGGAAAAAGATGGGGGGAAGGGGGGGGGAAGTGATGTTACAGGATTGCAAGGGCAACAGGGTAGTCTTGAAATCAGTGCTGTGCACATGAGCAGAGCCACCACTGCTGTTGGTCCTGAGCAGTCTGCACATGAATTGCTCTGCACCCCTGGGCTGGGCGGTTGCCTGGGGAGGACACGTTTAGAGGAGTGGATGTTGCCTTTGAGGCAAACTCCCTTCTGTGACAACCAAACATTTCTAGTGATGTTACTGGGCTGCTTTAAATGCATTTCAAGGTTGATGTGACCACAGTGTAGCCAGTGGAGGGAAGGGATTTTTGCAGTTACACCACCACAATAAGGTGGGACTTGCACAGGGGTGTGACTGGTGGTAATGTGAGCTGTGCAAGTGAGGGCAGATGCTGCCTTGTCCTCTCTGGCTCTTTGTATGATGCTGTTCAGATCAGCAAAGGAGAGGAGTTTTGCACTCTATATTTCATGTAGTTGTGGTGAGCAGTTATCCATTATGTTATTTTTTTTTAAAAAGAAAATCATATTTTCCTATCATTCCATCTCCCTCTTATTAAAAGTTATCCTTGAGTGAACAAAAAAGTGTCAGGGATATACCCTGGGTGACAAACCTTGAGCTCCAGAGGCAGGACAGACAGTTCTGTATTTCAGACTAATCAAATTATTCTTGTAAATTTTGAAAAGTATGTCCTTAATAAACTGATTTTTTTACAATTATGTTTAAATTTCTGAACAATGTCTCCCCTATTGAAAAATTATAATCATGCTCATCATCATCATCTCTAAGGCTGTTGACTAGAAAAGCATGCTGCATCAGGTAGAGATGAATGCCATGATTACTTTTATAAACTAATGGAGTTCTGAGTTTTTGTAGCTTTGTTTGCACATTAGCCTGAAATGAACTTTCTTGTTCAGTGGTTTAATTTGTATCATCATTTTATGTCACCAAACCATAAAAAATACACACTCCAATTCCCCAATCATTTTAGAGCACTTCCTGAATTAGAAAAAGATTTCACGAATGCTTCTCAGCTGAGTATTTTCTGCCTTGATTTAAAGTATTGGCTTACTTTATGCATTGATATAAGACTTGAGTCAGTCATGATGCCTTTCAGCACATTTTTAGTCTTTTGCTTCTTAACTGTTTTGCCTCTCCATGTCATCTGCAGGGAGGGTCTCAACCCTGGCAAACTGCTGCCCCTGTTAAGACCTGATCAACATGCAGTTATATCAATGTGAGAAGAATGTGAGGCGGTAGGGTTACAATTTCTTTTCCAGTAGAGCTATGCTGTGCAATTCCTTGCATGCACCATTTATAGACACTAACTGCTATAGCTTATTCTGCTGTTCTCCAAGAGAACAAACTATTACAAGGTGAGCACCTTTTAACTGATGTACCACGAATGGCACAAGCTAATCAGACTCTTCTGACTTCTGGAGAATAAAACTGGTGTAGTTTTGGTGTGTAAACATAATCTCCTGTGCCAAAAGCTTAAAACCTGATCCCTCAGGTCCCTGTGTTTCTCCCCTGCTTTCCTTCACCCCTATTTCAGGCCATGTAGATGAACTATGAAGATAATGGCATGCTGTGTATCGGGTGTCTCCAACAGCTGGCCACACGCTTGCAGTACATGCATAGCATTGGTATTTCCAAGTGCAAGAGTGAACCCAAAGACTTCAAAGGTTTTATAAGGTTTGGTCATAAATTATGTTTTCTCTGGGTGGTGTTTCCATGTGTTTAAAGTTTGAAAAAGATATTCATGTTTTTCAAGCTGAAGAGATGATCAGCCCTAAAAAGCAGACACTGTACTGACCACATACCAGCATTTTTTGAGCTCTTGAAGGGCACTCTGGGATTTTTTTATTTTTTTTTTTTGCCAACAGTTATGTAATACAGTTTCCATTTAAATTTTATATGAAAATGTTGTGCCTCCTATCTTGACTTTTTAAAAATTTATTTATTTTTTTGGTAAGGAAAATCTCTATGAGGAGAGATAACTGGAACAAATAGGAAAAACTCTGACATGATAAAATCTGGAAACTGTATAGCAAAGATACTTCCCATTCCTTTTATTAAAAACTATGCCTTATATTTTTACTATTGTATTGCAGTATGTTTCTTCATATTGCATGTTATTAAGCATTTTCAGCTATTGTTTGTGTACCTTTAAAGTGACATCATTTCAGCCATTTACATGATGACTTCTCTGATGGTAGTAAATGGAAATCCCATCTGAATTTCTGTCTTTGGTATGATAATTACTAGACAAACAGAGCAAAATCAAATGTTTGTATATTGCAGCATACTGTCTGTTTTAAATACTTAATATGCTTGCTCTAAAAAATGTTTACAACTTATAAAATAAATTTTAGGTTGATCTTGGGGGATTTGCTGCAATATGGAAATAAAATACTCTTTTTCCTACCTAAATGCAGCGGAATAATTTCAGCAGACACTTGCTGAAGTGTAGCTGTCTGAAGTTCAACCTATTGAAAATAATATTTAAAACAGATGACATAGATGGTTTTGGATAGAATTCAGATAATTTATTTCTGTTATTCAATCAGAGCATGACAGACATATGCATTTATTGATGAAACACTGCTCACTGGAAGAGTCAATGCATACAGAAAGTCCACTGGAACCAGCAGCTGCCACTGTCAACAGATTAAAATCAAGGGAGAATTTCAAATAAGTTTCTATTAATTGAATATATAATCATTTTACTTAGGATCATTTTAATTAAACTTAGTCTTAGTGTCCTTATTAGGCACTTACATAGATGAAATGTCCATAATCCTGGAATAAAATATGATTAGAAAAGAAAATGGGAGAATAGCAGAAAAGACATTTAAAAGGAGTGATAAGTAACATAAAGTAACCTAGAGTGAAGTGTTGTGCAGTTCTCACAGCACAGTTGTGAATGTGAAATCAGAGCAACTGGATTTTCACTGCAGACTTTCTGGGAGGTTTGGTTTTTATTATTCGTGTACAAAATAATATAACATAAGCCAGCCTATACACAGAGACTATCTAGATTTTAGTCAAGTATGCTATGTTCAGATCAAGCTAAGATTGTGTGTCCAGAGTTCTATTGATCTATAGTCTGTCTTCTGCTCTGGGTGAGAAAGTATTTGTCCGTGCCTGGGTTACACAGGCTGTCAGGTCTTAATTTTGAACACTTGCTTTTGCATTCTGGTGCTTAGATTTTACTGAAGGCTAGAATACTTCTGTAGATCACATTGTTTGAGGGGGTTGTTCTTATTAATTTCAGAAAAAAGTTAAAAATCAATTTAAAAAAAAAAAATCACATGCTGACTGAAACAGATTTCTGTTTTATTCCATGCATTTGATTGAACTCTGGGACAAGATCAAAAATGTGTTAAGAAATGGCAATGAGCAGAAACAAAGCAGTATGACAAAGAGCACTGCTTGCAACTGATCTAAGGCAGAAGAGCCATTTTGCAACCAGGGATGGAGGACGGCCGTGCTATTAAAAAAGCCCAGCTTGTGACTGGGACACCTCAGGGAGAGGCTGCTTCCAGACACAGAAATAAATCTTGTAGGCAGCTTCAAACCATGAACAGCCTGGACGGTGCGGCAGACAGCAAACCCTTCCCAGCAGGGCTGGCGAGCATGGCAGCAGAAGCGGAGCGGGCTGGCATTCCCCAAGCAAAGGGAAAGCGCTTTGTTAATTTTAAGTAGGGCTCAGGCGCGCCGGTTGCTGCTGCAGCTGCAACAGCTGCCCTCGCTCGGAAGGAAAAGCCACAATCGGTAGAAGGTATACGGGTGAAACCCGAGTCTTGTTTTCGAAGGTGAGAATAGGTGAGGACAAAGGGGGGAAATGTTCGCCTCCTCTCCCTGCCGCTGTGGAAGGGAGCTGGCTTGCTGCAGAGGTGTGAAATCTGGAGTGCAGCACTTGAGCTGCCTAGTAAATGCTAAAAAGTGAAAGCCTGTAGGCACAGCGGTGTCACAGGCTCTGGCAGGCATCTGTAGGCAGAAAAAGCCTTTTGTCTTTGGGTATGAGAGGTTGGTATTAGGCAGAGCTGGTCTTAATCTGTTCAAGTCAAAAAAGCCTTGTCGAAAAACCTCCGTAAGAACACAGAGAATATTTCCATCTACAAGTCCACATTTACAAGCAGACTGCACCTCCAACTTTAGTGGGGGCAGACACTGTCTTAGCATGATAGCAGCAGTTCAGGGGAATAGACTGCAGTAAACAGAAACTCATTTATACATATATTGATCTGAAAAGAAAAACCAAACGAATAAAGCTGTCTGGATACAGATGATATGTGGATTCTAACTAAATTATTTGTGAAGTCTTAAAGATTTGTCCAAAAGATTAATATATTTTGTCATAAAATGACCAGAACAGTGTTACCCAGCCCCACCTTGACAATTAAAGGGGCAGGGTTCAATTTTATCTGCCTTTTGAAAGAATAAAAGTACAGAGATTCCTAAAATGTTACATTAAAATATATGAAAATGGATACATGAAGCAGAGACAACCAAAAGAGTCCAAGCTGGTAGCAGAGAAATTGCTGACCTCCTAAAGCAGAGCAGGTATAGATTTGTTCAAACAGGCTGAAAAAAATAATCTCTCTCCACTTGTTGCCTACCACCAGTAGGCTGCTGCCATTCAGCAATCCATCCAGATGATTAAAGGAATGTTATTCAGTCCACTCAGTGCTTTCTTAAAAGGAAGAAGGTGAGGGAATCCCTTATCTTACTCAATAGTGATACTCCCTGATAAGGATGAATAGCAATTCCCTCTTCCCACACCATTTCAAAGGAAAAGCAGGGATGGAATGAGGTACATGTCCTCTGAGATAGGACTTTACTGCCAGCTACATCAAATTAAGCCTCTCCAGATTAGAAAAGCTGTAAGTGAGATTTGATAAGATCTTACTATCTGGTTTCTTCTCTTCCTTGCATCTTGGAGCACTTTCTGGATGATATTAAGGCCAGGACCTTCTTCTCTATATTCTCTATTACACACCCATCAGTGACTTGATCATACCTCTCAGAGAAGATGTTTCCTTGACAGGGGTCTCCTCAGAGGTCTGTCATAAAGATAGCTGGCATCAGTACAAAGTCCCCCTTGCCAGGTATATCCCCACTAACATGCAGAGACAAGCTCAGTCTTCAGGGCTGGGATTGGGGTCCGGATAAAAGGGTCCCTGGCCAGGCACAGGTGTAGCTGTGACACAGCTGCAGCACATTTCAGGCAGGAACCGAAGGTGAGAGCCTCAGCATAAAGCCCAAGCTTCCTGGGAGGTAGGATAGCCCTTACTGAGATTTCTTTTTTTCAAGGTTGTGTGATGAACTATTCTTAAAGTTGCCCCTGAGCCCAGGAGGCTGAACCCCCAAGAGCTCCTTGGTACTCTGCAGAACTTGTTTCACCTGTTCCGTCAGGGACACCGTCCTGTCTGGTATTGGCAGCTGACCCTAACTTTCATTCCTTCCTCCTCGTTGCGGTCTTCAGAACTGCCTCATCCACTCTATGCTATCCCTAAATTGGGTTCAAGGCAAATAACACTTCCTTTGCTTGCCATGGGCAGGTGGTTCTTTGAGCCTCCAGTAGTACATGAGTAACTGTGCTTTCTGCTGACTCTGTACACTGTATTTCTGTATTTGCAACTGAGCTTGATGATGAATTTTTAAGGAGATTCTGTTTACAAATTAAGTACATTCTGGTTTGCTGCAGGCTACAGTTTATTGGGCATGACTATAAGTAGTTTGCAGAGGAGTACAGCTAAGCTGTACAAATATTGGCTACCATGACTGTCAATCTTGCAGGTGGGAATGGCAAAATAAGAAACAAACTATTAAAAATACATGAAGTTAAGCACTAGATCAGATTTAGTGTTACCAAGACAGAGAACAGAACAAGCAAAACCTAGATTTTTTTAGTACTTAAAATTAATTCAACTTTTGGTTTGAAAAACCCGATATGATAATGCCATTGACATCAGAAATGCTGGGGACTCCCAGAGAGATGAAGACTCAGGTAGAGCAAACCACCAGTGTGGCTCTTGCAGTTGCTGTTTCTTTGTGAAAATGACACCCTGCACATACCTACTGTAGAAAATAATGTTTGAAAAAGTAGTGCTACCACAAGAAATATCCAGTGGTTACAAGGTTGCTTTTCTTTTTATATCAGAAGGATGCAGATTATGGAGAAATAGTGCCTTATTTAAATACCAGGAAGGAGGGTGATAAGGGCATTGATTCGAGTGTTTTCTGTGAGAAGGTGTCATGCAGCAAGTACAGTATGGAGCAGCCTTAACAGCAAGAGATGACTGCCGCAGAATACAGCGGCAGTGGATTTACTGCCACTTGACAGAGTTGGTGTTGATGCTTCAAGGCAGTGCCTGTAGGGTCAGGCAGCATTTCAGAACAATTCAAATACCATCAGCTAATGCACTAACCAGGATGTGAAATTCTGAATTATGTTGATGTTGTCTGTTAGCATCACTGTGTTTGGGAAAAGAAGTTATGAGTAACTGTCTCCCAAAGGGTCTTTCCCATGAACCCCTTGGGAACAGATTTTATTCAGAATTTTATATGGAAGACTAGAACTTAAACTATGAAAGAAACAGATCTCTGAGTTTTCTGTTTCTTTAAAGCATCATAACTAAACAGATGCTCTACGAAGAAAATCTAGGCAAGGTGGGAATTAGAGTCTTATATTCCCTATGTAATTTAAATGCTTTTGAAAAATCCTACTCATTGCAAAATGTGTTTGTTAAGGGGTATCAGAAAGCTTGGTAAAATGAACAGAACTTAAACTAGCTGCTTTGGGAAATACCTTGGTACCTTCTATTCTGCGGAGCAGGAGGTGGTGTTTGTTGTGTTGGAGAGAACAACACTGCCGAGGCTACAGCCTCTGGCAGGTGAAAGGTCATGTTCTTGTGTCCATGCTCTTCCACCATGGATATAGATGAATGTTCATAGAAGATCGATGTCTTGGTCTACTGGCTGAGAATTGGTACCTATTTCCAACTCCCTTCAGTATTTTTTTTAAACAGGCTTTTCTCCAGATAGCTAAGTTACTTGCTATGTCTTGTATGCATTTTAACCAGTGCTGTTTGAGTGCCATTGGAAACATTGGCTTACTTGGAATTACAGTGCTGTGCATGATGAGGGATTAGACAAATATGTGGTAGATGACACGGTTCTTAATGTCTATTAAGGATGACTTCCCCACCATGTAGTTTGCACTTTAAAAACACTAGTCAACACAGATGAAAACATGATTAGCAAATGCAAATTACACTTCCAAAATAAATAAACCCCTTATCTGTTAAATCAATAAGCAGTGATTTGATTAATTTGATTCTGAGGATTAATTCTGCAAACCAGTTTGCTGTTCAGATCTGTAGAGGAGAAGAAAACTTGAAAGCTCTATTAAGATATGTTCCACTCAGAAAAATAAATGTGTTTTAAAACTTGAGTGTATCAGAAAATCAGTTTTGGCCTGAGGTTTTTAAAGCTTTTGGTCTATTAGGTTATAGTGATGGCAAGAAAAAAAGAATAGCATTTAATTTATGAAATTAATGCTACACATTCTAATAAGTCTTTAATTGCAATACAAGTGAATACAAAATGTGAGTTTATTTGAGTATCAGGAAAAGTAACCAAAAGTGTTCTTGTCATACAAGGGGAAAAAACCTTGTTCAGTAAAGATCTTTCCTTTAAATTCTGCAATAACATTTGTAATTATTATAAGAGTTTTGGCCAGGCATTTGTTTTTAAAAGGGCTG
This sequence comes from Chloroceryle aenea, assembly GCA_013399075.1. NCBI lineage: Eukaryota > Metazoa > Chordata > Aves > Coraciiformes > Cerylidae > Chloroceryle > Chloroceryle aenea. Next base: position 29,305 of record VWZY01000683.1, on the reverse strand, counting down.
ATTGTCCTTCTTAAGCTGAGATGTGACAGCACCTCTGTTGTTAGAAAATATTCTCTAAATTAATGAGGTGAGTTATTCCATCAGACAGAGAACAGATGTACCACAGATTAAATCATTGCCCTGCAGAAAAACTAAGGAATATTACATAGTACGTAACGGACTGTACTGGAACATGTACAGTGTGAGTGGGCTCTTGCATCACTCATAATGTCTAAGGGTCTGTCCGCTCTGGATGCAGACGCTGATGGATAGTTTCCCATTAAGAAGACTCCTATACAAAAAGTTTCAAATGACTGAGCATCTAACTTTGGGTAGGTGTTTCTATTACTGAAATCAGGTATGTAAATATGCATATACATATTCCAAAATCCAGTCGGATATTGTTTTAGTTAAAGGTGAAAATATAATGCAAATTCTGTATTCCTTTCAAATGCATAGTAAGTCCTTAGCTGCGCATCATTAAATACAAGCAATGACCTTTGCCCTGTGAATGTTGTTTCCTGTTGCCTTTCTGCCACTGACAACCCTTCTGTATGTTGCCAAGGCTTTGCGTTCAATCAGGATATCTGAGTCCTGAAAATCATCTTGGTATTTCCCTCTTCAAAAAACAGCCATCAGTGAGTCAATAATTGGTTGATTAGCTTTCTCTGGAGATGTAATTTTTTTTTAGAGTATGTTTTTATTGATTTTTTTCTTCTCGCTATAGCACAATAGAGGAAAATGACAGAAACAATGTGTCTAATTTGGTGATTTCCACTTAAGCAGCATACAAAAGAGAAATTAATTTTTCCTCTCTATCATTGAAATGAGATGGGACAAAAAGGATGTTAAAGTTTTAGAATTACCCCTTTTATCTATCTTGAAGTCTTTCACATGCCCATGTATTCATTTTATCACTGGGCAGTACAGGGGGGAAAAATCAACCAACTTAAAACCTTTTTTTCATACAGTCCCATGACTCCAGCTTCACCTTGCTGATTGTGCTTGCTGCTAGTTGTTCTATACAGACTCTCTACATATCTCCCATTATATTTTTGTCTAATCAAAAGGGAAAACCACCAAGAGTGAAACTCAAACAAGAAGAGGTGTCTTGCAGCTCACACAGGCCTTTGGTTAGATCACCAAGTAATGACTTTGTCCATCAGCAGCTGAAAGACTGTTTGACTTCCTTGTGGCATGGGTGGTGCTATGTGCCACTCTGCAAAATAGCAAACTAGTCCAGAGGTTTTTTTTTCCTGCAGCTGGTCAGTCCCACAGACAATACCCAGCTCTTGGCTGCAGGGGCCACTTACAAGACATTGTATTTTTGCCAGTTCTTCTGATGGGAAGGTGCTTGTGGGTGAAACGGCTGTCTGACATGGGTACTGGTTTCCTGGGAGTAATGTGTGTGAGGCCTGGGAGCCTTTCCCCTCCTGGGTGTTCTTCCAGGTAATGTCTTCCTGCCCCTCCTGCAGCAGTCGAACCTGCAGGAAGTCTTTCTGGGGAACACCTTGTGGGAAGTGTGGGGAGGAGAATGGGAAGAGCCTAATCCTGCTGAGCTGTGTCTTTAGTGGCCCACCCTCATCATATGTGCTGTGTATTGTGCTAATATATTCCCTTTTACTTTTATTCCCATCTTGATGGACATTCAGCCAGCTACTTCCCCATCAAAGAAACTGGTTTTTCAATTTTCCAACAATCTTTGTTTATATGAAGTCACTTCCAGGCTGATCTAAGGTTCACTTCACAAAAAGGGCATCCATGTGCTATAAATGCTATAAAATGCTTTCTAAACAAGTGTCAGCATCTTATTTCTTCACCCTGTGTAATTTTTTAACATCTCTTTTCCTCGCTTTATGATGGAAAATGCATTTGTGGATTTTCCTTAGTTCACAGAAACCCCAGGATTTACTTTTTTTTTATTATTATTATTCTGATGGATGAAGCTTTTAGACTGCTGTAGGACTTCTGGCTGAAGTGAACCTACTCCACATTTATTCCAGCATAAGCAACATCAAAGTCAGGCCCCAACGCTCTCTTGCTCTGTGATAGTTATACTTCTATTCCTGTTTTTCTCTTTCTCCCCTTTGTTTGTTGTTATTTATAAGCAACAGTAGATTTAAGTTCTTTGAAGCAAAAAGCATTTCCTCATATGAATTTGTACAGTTGGTAACATCAAGCTATCCTGTCTTTAGGTCTCTCTGTGATGGCTACAGTACTATGTAGCTGGTGGCAAATACAGCTGAGTACACTAGGGAGGAAAAGGTTTCACTGGGGAGTGTTGTTTTGACCTCCCTTCTCATCTAGGTAAAGATACATCTTCAGTTTTAAAACTGGGTCAGCAGACCTTGTCTGTAGGCAGCCAGCAGAGCTATGGTTCTGTCACACCTACCTCATCTCACCTCTTCTGGCACTTCGCATTCCTGAAGAGCCTTTCAGTGTCACCCACTCTCTGCCTCTGCTCAGCGTATATATAAAACATTCCTCGCCTATTGTTTCCCCTCTTCTCTTGAAGCATTTAATGTAAAAGCTTGGCAGAGTCTTGCCTGAATTACCTGAAGTCATACAAAACAAACTGCTGGAAGATGAAGAAATATAAATTGTGGTTTCAGTTATCTTGCTTATTTATACGGACTGAACTGAATTAAGGGTAATTCTGCAGTAGATCAAGATGGGAATTTGATAGTAGGAATTGTAACTTCTGGTGCACTGCTCAGAGTTTTACTTGGTCTTGTGGGTTTTGATTTGTTCCATGTAGAATTTCAAAGCTTTAAAAAAAATCATTGTTCTCTTCAACCTTCCTCAGCCCAACATTAGCTTAGTTCATTTTTGTAGCACTAATGATTCATATTAAAGTTTGGTTTTGGTGGTTTTTCTTAGTTTGTGCGTTGGGTTTACTTGTTTGTTTGTGTTTTGGTGGTTTTGATTGTTTGTTTTTGTTTTGTTTTTAAGCAAGCAAAAAGTTGAACATAGATTTTTCACATAATAAGTGAAACTGATTTTATTTTTTTTTTTCCTGTCAGTTTCTACCTATGCTAAATCCGATTCTCACCAGAATGGGAAGGTTAATCTAGGAACAAGACATCATGTCACACCTGGGAATTCAAACAAGACTAGTCCTTCTATTTGAAAAGGATTAAACCTTTTCTTCTTTTGTCTGTGCCTGAGGCCTACAGTGAGCAAGCCAGTCTGTGCACAGATCCGCTCTGTAAATAACGATCTTCAAGACACATCATCCATATGCACTTTGATCGTTTACTCTCCTTCCAGGACTGTTTAATTTCCTGGGATTCTGCAAGTGACCAGACATAATGCACGCTACACACCTGTGCTTGGTGCAGAAGGAGAGAGGATAGGGGATCTTCAATGTCTATGGCGATATGCTTGAGGATGGTATGTCTGGAAGAATTCCAGCTAGCTTTTTTCTCTCTAATTGCACCACACAAATTTTACTCCTCAAAGTCTCCACCAACCATATATTCCAAAATGTCAAATTTCAGATATATTTTAAATTTTTTTAGCAGACTCCTGTGTGCAAAAGAACAGAACAAGTGGAATTTCAGAAAATCCAACCAACCACAAAACCATAATCTTCCCACTTATGCAGACATTTCTCATGCATTGAGAATAATTACAGACAAAATTGCTGCAGGTATTAAACAAGAGCCATTTAACCCCGGAATGTCCTTCATCTCTAGCTGCTGGAAGAACACTGGTATTCTCTTCCTTGTAGCTTCAGATTACCATATTCCTCAAAATAGAACTATAAAACCCAAATTGTAACCAGAGTACCATCCAAGCCAGTAAAAATGATTTTTAATTGAAAGGGTGCTTTGACATCCCTGTCCTGAAAAGCTTGAAATAATTTATGACTGTCTTGGAGGGGAGGGAAAGAGGATGCTTCCAAGAAGATCAGACTGTTTCTCCAATAATAAAATATAATCAGAACTACTGTTTAACATTCAGAATTTACAGGCTGGCAGTGGCATGGTACATGCCTTATAGAAAGTAATGAAAATAATCAGTCATGCTCTTTAATGCAGTACAACCACTTTCTGCTGTAAAATAATGTCAGCATCTGTCCCCCTGACAGAGTAACTGGCACAGGGAGCATGACTTCATATGAAGTGTGTGCATGCTCTGGAGATTATGGAGCAACATTTACTTCCCTCTCCTCCCAGGTGGTGTATCAAAGCAAAGGAAGAGATCTGAAGAATTCTCTGACCAGGTTTATTTAGAGACCTTTCCATTTTTTTTTTTGCAAACTACAAGAAGCTTCCTCTAAGATAAAGGGGGTAATCCTGAGCAACAAGGAGCAGCTGTGATCACAAGTACAGATGATGGGCAGATTTAATCTTCAGGTTTCTGTTCCAACTGTAGAATTGGCAGCACTGAGAAATAACAGAGGATTCATCTCTGGTTACTGTTAGAGACACATTTCTAAGAAGTTGAGATTAATATCTGTCTATAATGAAGGCAGTTTGGATAAGATCTCTTCAGCTGTTGTTAGGGGAAAATGCAGAATTTGCCTTCACTAAGAAGTAATATCTTGAACCTGAATATGCCAGATATGGTGTGACTGGACTCCCTAATCACTGGTCTTTTAGATTTTTTTTTTTTTAATTTTGTTCTGGCCCGCTTGCTGATCATGAATGATATCTTTGTTTTAAGAGGAAAGGAAGATTCCAACATTCTTGCTTTTCAGATACTTTTGCAATAACTTTCAGACCAAGAGCCCTCAGGACTGGTGCTTGCTGAATCTCATAAATACACTCTCACTTTGAAGTCTAGACTAGAGGAATTAACTGTAAGCCTAAGTGAAATGTTCTTTTTATTTTTTTTCCCTTGAATATGAAAGGTTATACTACATGTAGGAATACATACAGTTACTTCGTTGGAGAATTGAAGCAAACATTGATCTAATTAATTCTTCCAAAGAAGCAGCAGACAGCTAGTGACTTCATATGACTTCAGACATCTCAAAAAAATCTAATGGAGAGCTAACTTACCCTCTGAGCCAAAGGTTACATTTGTAACCTGAAAAGTGGATGTTCCTAGGAGGAGAAAAGAGAAGCCTGACCTTGGTTTTAGAGACCCAGAAAACTGGAAGGAAATTATGACCAAAATTATGTACAAGGCACTAAGAAGTGACCAAAAGAGCACTTACCACATAAAAGTTCTTTGATAATTACAACAAAGGAACAAGCACTGGCAGATAAGTAATGAAATGGGAAAAACCCCAGGATACTCATAGAAAATAACTACTAATTCCTCAAGTATTTCACCTGGCCAACATACTAATGAAAAACTCTATTGAGATTTTCACAGAGAGGGAAATGCCATTCCTTATTTTACAATGAAACCTGACCTCTAAATAATATGTCTAGAAATAACTATATCTCAGTAAATCTGTACTCAGAGAGGAGTTTGGGGTAAGTTGGTTATCTGTATTTGATGTTGGATTAGTTATACGTAAAAAAGGCAGATATACATTAAGGATAAATGATGGTGTGATATCTGAACCTCTAAATGGCAAAAAGCAAGGCAGATATTAGGACTGAGGAGAAAGAGGGTTCAAATATAAAGGACAGAGACATGTTATGGTGAGATGATATACAGGAAGTGAGACAGGAAATTGAGATTATTTCCCTGCCCAGTAATGTGAGAACTAGACCATTTTCTGGCAGGAGAAAAAAAGCCAGAGTATAGAGCAGAAACTGGATGGGCTTCAAGAGCTTGAATAAATAGTGGGAGGGATAATAGGAGAAGATTGCAGGGTATGCAGTGTGTACAGAAAGACTCTGAGGAACAGGGGACAGGGAGATTCCCTGAGAAGGGAGTGAAAGATGTGGGCAGACATGTATGATATTTCTGATGCTGTCTGGAGGTAGGGAATAGCAAACAGTATAGAAGGAATGATTTCATAAAAGGTGATAATAGACATGAAGATCCTGGATGTCAAAAGAAAGGATGAATAAAACAGAAATAGTGCAAAAAGATGGAGACTGGAGGGAGGGATAGCCTGGGGGCCAAGAAATGTGAGAGGCATTTAAAAATCAGGGAAGGAGTGGGGAAGGCAGATAAGGACAGCAGGGAGAGGTGGAAGGAGAAATTTTACAATGACCTGTAATTATGAATCCACTGAAAAAAACAATTAATTAAAAAAAAAGTATCAAATACAATATGCGGTATAATATGCAACTCATTACACCTTTTATCAGATACTCTCTGAGATCTTTGCAAGGCTGGTATAAATAGGATTTGAATTCTCTGTACAATCTGTTTTAGAAAGGCAGTCAATAAATTAACCATTTAAACCATATTCCCAAACTATTAAGTCAAGTTCCAGTTTGTGAAGTTTGTGTAATACAATGTTTAGTTTGCTTTAACATCCATGCAGATAGATTTCACTGCACTAAAATGCACCACATCTCTTTGTGGCCTGTGGTAAATGTTAAAGTAAATGTTAAAGTTCATTTATTACTATACCTTACAATTTATTACTTTATTTTAAAATTATGTAATAGAGGAAAAACAAATCAAGCACAATCTGTCTGCTGGTCGACCCCACAGGCAAGGAAATGAGTCACATAGCTCCTGTGTCTCCAGTGTTAGGAATTACTTCAGCCTGCTGGAGAAGAAAAGAGTAGGGCAAGAGCACTAAAACTAAAAAGGGAAGAGCAGGCATCTTTGGGCATAATCCAAATGGAGTATATGGGCTTGATGCATAGATGACTCTGTTAGGTCCTCTGTCCTGTCATGCCTGCAGCCAGACTAGACAGTCTTAATTGCTCTACTACCCAACATATTCACTAGAAGGTAACATGGAAGATAAGAAGGTAACAATGAGAAATGGAATACAAGAAAGACAGTAATAAGGATGAAAAAATTGTATTAGTACTTACCTGTTAAAAAAGTGCTTTTCATTAATAGATTTGAGGTAACTTTTCCAATAAACTGTTGAAAATTTTTGTTATTGCCATCACAAATTGAAAAAAATATGCTGAATTTTTCATTCTTTTATAAATTACCAGGTAATACTGTATCAGGTAATACCAGGGACGTTGTTCTGCATCAGGATGTATAGTGATGTTGCCATCTCAACAGTTGCTTTGCAAGTCCAGCATACCTAAGGCTTGGCCCAGAGCTGCCTATGCTCAGGGGGAAGATCCACCCTGACTTTTCCTGGGTCACAGTATCACTTCCCATTTGCAGAAGTCTTTTCTGTCTCAACCAAAATAAAAGGAATACTGTGTGTCTATTTCAAACATAACCTTAATAGTGACATAGTAGTTTTATTGAATCATAGTGAAACAAAATAGCTTTACCAGCTTACAAAAGCACAAGACATTACTTGACTACCATCAGGGTAGATTTTGGTATCTTGACTCTTTCCTGTCTCTTATCTCCAGCTATGTGTTTCTTGGCTTGTTTATGTATTGATTACACCTATTGAAGATTAGAGAAGCATTATTAACATTGGGTTTTTTACCTGATTATCATTGTTCTTGGCATCTGGGTATTGGCTGGGATTGTTTCCTGGTTATCTTAAGAGCACAAATTACTTGGAGAGATACGGGGTAGATGTCTTTGCTCATGACTATTTTGTCCTCAGAATGCCTTAGAAAGCAAGAATTTCCAAACAGTCATAAATTTGTTTCTCTTCCTTTACAAGCAATGTTAATACATTTTGAAATAATAGAGATTCAAACTAGGAACTCAAAGGAATTCAACTAGGGTTCAAAGTAGTCACTAGGAAAATACTGGTTTTCACTGCTCACTGAAAAAGCTTTTATCCATATGTAAGTGTAATTCAGCAACATGTTGACGTCATTACTGTACATAACCCAGTAAATGCTTACATGTTTTAACTAAAACTCCAGCTAATTCTCATTTAATTAGTAAAACATGTTGATGTGTTCTTCAGTGTTCTGCATCGTGTTCTTGGTGGTTTGCTCAGGCTCTTCCCATTTGTTGTTTTGATTGGGATGCCAGTATTTTTTCTGGAAATACAGCTTTCCAGAGCAACTGTATTAGCTGAATCTGGAATTTTTCACAGTCCCGTAATCAAGAGATTCTAAGTAGGCTATTTTTAAAAAGGCTTGGGGCATACTACCAAAGTTTAGGCTTCTGACTGTGAAGCTGAGTAAGGGAATCTGTGGAGTAAAGGAAAGATCTGGCATCTATCTTTGTAAGATTGTATTAGATTTCTCTAACACAAAAATGCAAATTCTGAGCAGGTTCTCTTCCCTCATGGACATTGCCCCTTCCTAGTGCCTTCTGCTAAGCCTTGATTTTGCTTTCTAACTGGAAATAATCTTTCCCTTGACTGTTGGTGTTATTCCCCAAGCCTGGTTTCTTCCTCTATCTGTTCTGCTGTTCCACTCTCTCTGCTTCTTGACCTACCACAAAGAGGCCAGCAGTTTTGACATTGAGGGAAACACAGTTCTCATACAGAGTATATTGCTTCATTCCTTTACCTCTATTTCTGCTTCTCTCTAGTGCAGCAGTGCATGGTGCTGTGCTCCCTAAACCTATGTGAGACATGGAATAATCCAGCCTAAACCTCTCCCTCTTCCTGCAGAGAATGGAGGCATCTCTTAAGTCAGCACTATTGGCCTCACTGTCCTTGGGGTGGTCTGGCTGTGGCTAGGATAGCCTGAAATGCACAGATAGAGCTCCAGAAGTGCTGTAGGCTAACCCTGAAGATAGAGGTTGTCAGAGGTCTGCTTTTTCCTAAATATTCTTAAAAAGGGATGGGGAGGAAGGGGGGAAGAACACAGTACTTAACGAGAAAGAAAGATGTTGGGTTTTTTTCCTTCCCTCCTTTCATGTCATCATTTTCTTTCAGTGTGATGCTCTGCAGCCCTCCTGCTGCTGCAGCCTTCCTGAGACCTCTCGCTGTCTCCCTGCTGTTTGCCTCCAGGGCTGTGGCTTCTCTTCTCAGCACCAGCAGCCCACAGCTGAGAAGTCTTCAGGGAAGGCAAGACAGGCCCTCAGGGTGTTTGCCGGCAGCAACCATCCCTGCCGGCTCTGCCAGCCTGCAGCTGGCAGTTGTGTGCTCCTGGGAGCATTCAGGGAAGCCACCAAAATACAGATGCTGCAGAGCTGTCGGCCAGGAAAATTCCTACAGGAGCTCTTTTTACCCAACTAGGCAACCTCACTCAATATGTGTAGATTAGACACTATTGGGATTTTTGCATTTTCTACAATGTAGCAGCAATCTAGATTAGAACCAGTAGCTGAAAAATTGCCATTCGGTGTCACTGCAGTGTTCAAACCAACCCCTCTTCCAGTTGGCTATGAAATTACACTGATCTATGAGAAAAGCTCTCAGTGTTTTTAAGCTTTCTCTGTGCCCCTGTCTCTGCTATATACCCTGCTGTTCAGGACTGTGGGGCAGGAATAAAGTCCTCCCTGGACCTGAAAAAGAGTGGAGAACCTATGTAAGTGTAGGAGGATCAAAGATGGACAGTGGACAAGACAGGATGATGAAGCTGATAGTTATAGGCTACTGGTACTGAAGTTGTGAGAGACCAGTATGAACTGTAAAAGGACTGGTATGTATGCTTGGAGCTATCACCATTAGATGCAGTTTGAACCCAAGATAAAGTGTGTCAGTGTGAATTGTGAGGCACAGTATTTAATGTCAAGGCTGAAAGGGGCAGAATAATTTATGGGACTGAGAAAAGATGGGGTTGAGAAGTGTACTTTTAATTAATGTTGATATGATAGGCATGTGGGAACCTCTCATTGAGGGCAAGGGATCTAGATTTAGCCATTTGGAATTTAGGGAAAAAATGAGTCTTCTGTGCGACCGAGCAGAAGTCTGTGCAAGTAGATGTAATTTATGTAAGTTATAGGATATTTGTCATTGTTGCAAAATGCTGCCTGTTTTGAAATGCTAATGGTGTCTTGCATCACTGGGTCAAATTCTGCTTCAGTTACACTAGTGTACTGATAAATTCACCAAGACTGCTCAGGCAAGAGAGTAAAATGTGAGGAATTAGTAATCTTTGGAGTCATGTTGCATAGCAGTCATTGACAGCATGTTAAAAAAAGCTACATTGCAATTATTAAATCAGTGTTTTACTAAGCTACAGAGAACTTGTGAAAGATCCTAATGTTTGACTCTGAAATCACATCTGTTTCACACTGATGTAGAACTAAAAATGCCTATAAGGTTACTGTAGATTTATACTGATAAAGAACTACTACTCTCTATAGAACCATATTATGCAAAATGAAATGCAAAGGAAATGTAGACTCTGTTTAATAACCTGCAGGTCAGTCGGAAGGCTATTTGAATCCATACTACATGAATGTAAAATAAAGAGGATCTATTTACAGCATCCATACTTCCCCATGTCAAAACCAGTGGTGCCAGTTTCTAGGACCTCGTGTGGCAGCACACCCAGCAAACGCTGCTGCAGAGGCAGGGAGGAAAGTGGTGCTGGATGGGGCAGTGGCAGCAGTGCCCCAAGGCCTGCTCGCTGCTGCTCTCAAACCTGCCATGGAAGACTTGCTTAGGGCCTGTCTTCTAGGGCAGCATATGGTTCACTAAATGTTTTTGCAGCTGTAGGATGGCACACATCCTGGAGGCTTTCATTCCTTGCCAGAATTTTAAAGAAATGTTAACAATGTTTACACATTTTAGTTATGACAGTCTCTAAAAATTACCTATTTAAACCTTCTCTCCTTCCCTGACAACACAAGATCCTGCTTCTCCTTCGGATGTGCAGTGCAACAATGCTTACTCAGTTCTCACCACAGGACTCAGAGGGGAGAAATCCTGTTGGCTGTGCCGCTGTCCCTCTGCCACACCAGTGATGACTTGGTCAGTGCTGCTGCTCCTTGGGCTCGGGGTGTGTGAGTGCCTGTGCCATGCCACCTACAACTGAGAAATGGCAACATTCCCACACAACAAATCTAGCACCTCAAATCTTTTTTGGGGAGTAGCAGTGAGATTTTATCAGCTGAGGAGCTTTTGCATTGTTCAACCTTTTGATTTTTCAAAAAGGGGTGATTGATTTTAGAAAGACATCCATCAATTATATAGGTGTGCAAAAGAAACATGCTTCTTGTCCAGGGCTGAGTCTTGACAGTCAACTCTCTAATTTAAAGATGAGAAACTGCCCCTCATCACTAGATCAGGCACTTTCCTCAAATTCCCTTCTGAGTAAACACATCTCTACTGTCAGAACGATCGAGTTGGATTTGTATGATGTGGGGTGGTCTAATGAAAGTCATGGAAGCACCTCCTTCACTATGGTTAGAAAAGGAAGATAGCAAGACTTCTGGGAGGTGCTGTTAGTGGAATACTACAGCACACCAGGGGATGTTTAACTGAAATGCAAAGACCAGTATTTTTGTATGCAAGGCTAAGGACAGAGACCATAGCCAGAATGTTTTGTTTCCAAATGGACATCTGGCAAATATTGATCTACAATTGTATTTAGTGTGGAATGGAAAGTACAGGTTGTGACATGAGCAGTCAATAGTTTTTTAGACTATTGATCCTCACAGTGGCTATTGATTGTTTTTTAGGAGATAGCACAATCTATGTTTTCATTTAGCTTAGCTTAAAATAATTGGATTGCAAATTGTGTGCCTGCACGTGTTGAAAGACACTCAATATACAAATACTGTATCTCATCATTTGCAACACATAAAAATAAATACTCATTTTTAAGTGTTTGTGGGGTTTTTTTTGTTTGTTTGGTGTTTTTTTTTTGTACTTTGTTTTTTGTTGTTGTTGTTTGTTTGTTCTGCCCTATTATTTAGGAGGACTACTCAAATATTATAAATTTGATAAGATAAAAAGTAGTTGGCTTCAGGCGAGTCCAGATGCCACCATCTCCCCTCTACTGCCTCACTTGAACTTTTTTCTCAAAAAAATTCTATGAATAAAGTCAACTGTTAGAATGAAGACAGAAGGGATCTAGCAGTAGACACATCATCCTTTCATTCACTCTCATCACATCTGATTTAATTATTTGTTTTCTTCTGTGGAGAAAATACACTGTTCCCTACCACTTGGGGATTTCATGTAAGGTACACTAAGTACTCTTGAGTATACTGGATTTTATGAATTGTAAAATAAGCTGATGATATTATTTTGTCCAGTTAAAAGAAGCTGTACATGGGGAGGGACTGGCATACAAGAAATGGCAGTAAACTACAAGCCAGGTCATGCCTTGAGGTGTTAGTTCTTGTGATTGCTATTTATATTTCAGTGCAGACTGGAGTCTTTCTTTTGACCAAGGCATAACATTCCCACAACAGGCAATGGCCAGCTAATGCTCCAACCATGTTGTAAATATAAATTAATCCAGTGTTTGCATTTGAACCCTCCTGCAGGAGCTAGAAACAGAACTGAGGTGTTTATTGTACACACTCAATGCTCATCTATGCTGACTTTTGGAGTAAATAGTGTCAAATGTATGCATTGAGCAATGCTATTTATGTTATCTTAGACAAGCTGAGAATGCATCGTTATGCTGTACTGAGCTTTCCCACATTAGAAAAGGAAAACCACAAATCCTTCTGCTGTTCTCCAGCAAGCAGTTGTATACCACTTTTACATCAACAGTGGTAGGGAATGAAACTATTTTATTCAGGTGTCATTTATACCCTCATGCACTGTCTTGGCCTGAAGGTCATGATACAAATCATTCTGGGAACTGATTTTTATCTACTTTGAAGACAATCACAGTTCTACATCTAAAAGCAAACAACAACAAAAGTCTAATAGAATTGTTCCAAAAATGAAAGCTACCCTTATAAATTTAAATTTCAATTTTAAAAAGTCCTATAAAATTATGACATTTGACCACAGCAGAATCGAAAAACAGGCTGTTGAGAATTCTGAGATTTCACCCTTGACATTGCTTTAAGATAAATATGTGTAACATATTTGTGAGGGTGTACACTGATACTACTGCATACCTTTTTACTATTTACAGATTAAGAATTCAGTTTGCATATTTTGGTGGAATTCCATGGGATATTTGTTTTATAACTGAAGTTTTCTCTTTTGGGAGTGAAAATACTGCAAAAGCCTTCAATTTCATATCTTACTGTTACATAAAGGAGGATTTGACCTACAATGTGTAATCTGAAACTGAATCACAGCTACGTAAAAAGACCTACAGTTGCTTTGGTCAAGACCTAGAACCTGACCTTTCTTGAATGCGGGTTGATTTCAAATGAAGGGCTGAAAACCATCTCTCCCTCTCAGTGATCATTTGGGTGAAGAGAAGGTGTGTGGTCAGATTGAATCTGGGCTTATCCTTAATAACTGGTATCAAAAGCAAAGATTTTTGAGAAAGCCACTGAACTTTCTTCATGTTTATTGACATGAAACCAGAAAACAAATAGGGGGAAAAAAAAAAAAAAGAGAGAGATTTGTCATACAGACATCATTTTGGTCTTTGAAACACTGAAAGGTACTTTAACTTCCTATCTGTAGCTGCTTCATTAGTTCATTTGTAAGGGAAGTGGCTGTAGAAACTGGCTGTTAATTGTCTGAAATAACAACTGAAGCAGCTTTTTTTCTGTTGTGTGGTCTATTTTAGCATTATAGATTCACTTTGGATGGGAGTTAGTCTATTAGAGAAGGGCTTTTTCAATCTCTGCATTTCTGTGAAGAAAGAAATCAGCATTTTAAGCATTTAAATGTCTTCTGGGCAGTAGCTATTTATCACGCAAGACAGTATTTCGGGGCATCTTTATTTTCTTTGGGAAACTCTGCAAAAATACAGTATAATGTCAGTTGTTGCTGGATGCGCATGCAGAGCAATATTGTTCTGTTGCCTAGTAACCAGTGAGAAGGAGGCACTTCGGAAACGCTGACAGAAAAAGAGAAAGAGAAAGCTTAACTACACACACTTGAGCAGAAGACTTATGATGCTGGTATTTGTTCCAGGTAGGTTTGAAGGGGAGTCTGAGTCAGGGTTCTCATAGTGTTTGCGAGGTTTTTTACCATTAAAAACCCAGCAAGTTATTTTGTTGTGTCAGAATTTAATGACTAGGCTTATTTTTTCAAGCCATGTTTAAAATTTGCATACTTTGGAAAGAGGAATGTTCTTTTTTTCTTAATATACATTCTTGAATACTTCTTGAAGGTGTGTTCTCCTTAAAATAGTGCACTGATAGTGTTGTAACAAAACAAATATGCACAAGTGTTTTGAGCTGATATTCTTAACAATTCTGAATGATGACAAATGTATTTTCAAAGCCAAAATGCTCTGACAGTTCCTGGGTTGCTGAATTGCTAGGTATTGTAAGAAAAACAATTAAGAAACAATAAATTTGCTGAGTCAAACAAACATGAAAGAAAATCAGAAAATATTTTAGCTGGAACTCAGCCTGGCCACAGCTTCCTGTTCTACATGCAAGAGAAAGCATAAAATGTAGGCAGAAGAGCTCAGTCCGTAGGAACCGGTTTAACCTTTGGCCAAGCTCAGACAAAGTGCTTGTGAGGATTTTCACAGGCTGGGTTACCAGGTTGCTCTCTGATGCCTCAGTGACTTCCTGCTTCTTCTGACCAGTGTCGGAAGCAGACGGGCTTTCTCTGCTTGGTCTTTCTTACCGTAGAGCGAGCAGGAAGTGCTGGTCGCCTGCAAAGCAGTTTGGTCCTGCAAGATTTACAACATTGTTTTGAGAAGTTGAAAGTGTTGTGTAGCCCAAGTGTGAGTTGAGAAAGTCTTCAAATTGCAAGGTGTTAATTTGGATGGAACTGAATGCAACTTTTTTTTTCCTTATTTTTTTTTTTTCCAGTCATGTTAAACTCAGAAGCTTTGTAAACCATGTTGGGTTTATCTGTGGAGTAATGTTTTACTTCAAGCTGAACAACAAAATACTATGAAGAAGGAGTGGCACATCTTCAGATGTTGATCTCTTCACTGTTTATTGCATACTGGAAAAATTAAGGTCAGAGATCACCTCTTCCATAATAACCTCCTGTGGCATTCAGCTGGTGGCAGAGAGTTCATGTGCAGGGTGAAAAATGCATGTCAGCTTGTTAGCTTTTCACTTCTCTTACGGAACAACTTGAATACTATAAAAAAAAAGTACACAAGCACTGGAAAATTCTTAATTATGATCTCATTGGTTAATATTTGGTTGCTTCCATAGGTACTGTATACATATCTGGACCAAGAAAGAATTTTGCTCTAATAGAAAGCCTTGTAATTTTTGCTAAAATCATTAATCTGAGTTATTTGATGAAAGTCTCAAGGAAGCTGAAAGATGAGCATTGCTCTTCTGACTCCACGATTGTGTCACTTGTTAACAAATTAATTCCTCCTAGTAGAGTGGTTCACTGAGCTCTTGAAGCCTTGCACCCAGGATGTCACAGCAGAAAGAAGCAGTATTGGAGAGGGGCAGTAAGGGCCAGACATGGCTGGACTTTCCTATGTGACCTCATAAAAGGTGTATCCTCTTTCCCTTCTGTGCTTGGAACCTCAAAGAAAGAACTGGTAAATGACAACAAAACCTCATTCTTTGTTAATATCTGTTAATGATGCTACACAGGAAAAATACATGAGTAATGAGGACAGAAAGGCATTCAGTTACTGTAGAGGAAGAGTAAAAAACTAAGTCTGAGCTATGTCTTACGTATCTGGATCCAGCTCACTTGCTGGATTATAGGGCAAAGAACCATCATTCAGCCACCACACTGCAATGCTAGTTTATGATTAGACAGGCAACATAGTACTGAGGTATCTTGACAATTCTTTTTCCATCAAAAATGCTACCGGGTTAGCGGGCTGGTCATTTGCCTTGACTTAAATGAAACTCCTCCAGAAAGATACAGGAACTAGCATTGCTGCAAATGTTTGCCAGGGAGCAATCTTGGGGTGACAAGAGACTTAGCCACTCTTGTCACTCTCTGACCCAAGCATGTCCTACCTTTTCAATCTCGACACCCCACAACACTGCAGAAATGCACAACGGCAATTAGAAACACCTTATTGAAAGTAATTGCATATGTTTTCCATGGGGTTGGATTGAATTTGATTTAGTAATTGTTCACTAAATATAAACTCCCATATTTCAAATAATTTGGAATGCAATTATTATTGCATAAAGCATTTGTGCAACAATAATAATTATGTATGGTCTCATGAAGGGTTCAATCATTCCAAGTGCTGAATAGTCTGTGTCCATTGAACAAAGTATTTAAGGGGAGGTTTAGCTTTACACAAGTAAGTAGTCCAATTGACCTCACTAAGGCCACTCGTCTACTTAAATGTCAACATGTATCTAAGTGCTTTCCTGGATTAGGGCCAGAACATTTTGTCTTTTGTAAAACAAGGCCCTAAGAAGACCTGTTGCAAATGGCTGTAGCCTGCACAATCCTGGAGAGGTAAAGCAAAATAAGAAAGGACAGTGTCACATTATAACACAGTAATTCATTTATTTAAGGAACATAGATTATAATAATGATTGGGAATTACTGCAGAGAAGACTACTACTATATAAACACAGCAATACTAAGGAATCGAAAGGAAAAATCATTAGGTATTTGAAACAAGGAATAGGCTTGGAAAACAGACGGACTTTGATATTGTGATTATCTTCTTAGTGACTCAGAGTTAGTTACATGGTTCTTTGGCACCTCCTCCTTGCAGTGGGGAGAGTCTTTTGTACTTTACTGCTTTGGAAGTCCCAGCAATGGAGGCGTGGGGTGGTGGTGTCATGTAAAAATGAATACAACTTCAAAACTGGCTTGCCTGAAGGATGGAGTGAGTGCATTCTTTCCTTCCTGATCCTTAGCTCTCTGAAAGGTCCGAAGTCCATGAGCTCCAGTTCACAAAGATTCAGTGCAGCTGATTGCTCTTGGCCCTGTTAAAAAGTGGAAAAATCTAAATACAAGCAATCTTCTCCCTATCTTGATTAAAGTGGATATGATGTAAGCCCAAGCATGTCACTATGAATCAAACAGAATTCCCTTCAGGGTAGCTAATATAGTTGCGGTCTTGCACGCCATTCTCTCTGTTGGTGTAGGAAACCTAACTTCATGCTCATGTATGTAGATAGAGAGCTTTAATTTGTGTGCTGACTTCCTCAACTGCTGTCTTTTTACAAGAAAAAAAGAAAATCCTGTATGTAATTCTTTATAGTTGAAAGCATGACAAAGAGAGCAAACCGAGAGATAAATGGAGAGTCTCAGCTGCAGAACAGAATAGATGTCTTAATTAAGTCATAGCTCCCAAGATGCAAAATATGTAATGTCAAGCTGCTGCCCAACACCTCTTGCTTCTCTGGGAACATCTGTCCTCCTGTTTGTATTATACCAACTTATTGCCAGTCTGACGGTCGAGGAACCCATATATCAACTTAGCCAGCACTGCTCTTTTAGGCCAAGGTAGTGCAGGAAGCAGGCTAGAGCTCATTACAGTCTGCATTTGCAACAAAGGCAACTCCGTATGTAGAATAGTATGTTTTAATCCTTGGTTGATTTGTAATGTTCAAACTCTTCTATTGAAGTGTACAATCAAGATGGATGTTTTGCTTTGCCTGGCAGGTATTTCAGAGAAATTTGTGCTAATGAGCTGAAAGGTCAGTCTTTAGCTACAGGGAAAAGGAAGAAATGCTACACAGTTTGTATATCTTACATTAGTCCTATTTAAATTTAAAAATATACTAGACAATTTCAGGAAAACTAGTTCACATATAATGAAACAATCTTAATGCCTTAGGGTAAAGGTTTTTTTTTTTTCTGAATTCATTTGGAATCCCACTGGATTTGTAAGTCATTCACATATTACAATCTTAAATTGATTCCAAACCCCAGAAATTAAAATAAAGTACCTATTTATGGAACCTACTGTTTTTATGGCATTTTTTTTTTCTTTTTTTTTTTTGGGCAACTCATGTTTACATTTACAAACAGTATTTGTGAGGTGTTTCCCATGCTTGGTATTGGGGAACAGTGCTGTATATTGTTCTTTAGCTTTATTAAATCATGACATACTTGTCTTGCTCAAAACATCTATACATCTACTTCATCTGCCTCATGTAACTCAATCTTTTTTTCTCCCCTCCTGACACAGCTTTGTATTTTATTGGGAAAAACAAAGGATACTCACCACAAAATGTGGAAACAAAGAAATAGTAATGAACAAGTGTGTGTGAGTACATACTCATCATCCAGAAACCATGTGAAACACAGCATTATTAATAATTCAGCAAGGTATATAGCAAAAAAAAAATTCAAAACCCGTGTTTTGTTTTGTTTTATTTTTCAAGCTGAACAATATTTAAACATTTTAAGTGGTACCTCCTTGGTCATAAGTAATGACTGAAGTTGACAGAATTCAATGTTCTGGCATAATTGGTCAGAAAAAGCTGAAAGTTCTAAGGAGTTGGGATAAGCATACCTGCGTTTCTAAATGCTCCAGGAGCCTTTGTGAGGCTTCAAAAGATATGAGGTAAATCGGTCCCTGATTTTCACTGCCTACCTTATGTTAAAATGCTGCAGTTAATAAAGATAATCAAGATAATGTTCCTTCCATTGACACCATCACCTTTTGCACTTGTACAGCATCATTTATGTAAAATGGCTGGCATTATTATAGTGCCTCTAACCTGAAACTTCAAATAAGATTACAGAGCATGAAGTGCCTTAAAATAATTAAAACAAATGAAAATACAAAGATTCAGACTGGCTGAAATCAGTGACACTTGTTGACATACATTGGTGGATCCTTTGAGCACACACAATGCTTTAGTTTGTCACTGCTCTTTGTCCTAAATTCCTTCTAGCTACGCTCATATGCACCAGAAGACATTTTTCAAGAGAAGAAAGATGATCAAGTGCTTGCAAAGGGGGTCAGGAATTTTGGAGGTCCTGGATCCATTTTCAACCATTAGACATTTCCTAAATTACTCGAAGAATGTCTATGTGATCTTTTGCAAGCAGATGCGAGATCACACTGTTTGCGTTCCAAGTTCATGGCTAGGTGCCAGCTCTAAACTGGGTGATGCCATGTATTTATATAGTGTCAACAGCAGTGAGCCTTGACTGGGGCCTTTAGTCTGCTCTGTAATGCAGATACAAATATAATTAATGAAAAAAAAAGATAAAAATCAGTATTCTGATCGTATTCTTCTTAGATAATGCAAATTCATGTTCTGTTTCTTGCCTAGGAAGACCTTAAGAATTTAAGGGGGCAAAAAAGAAATTTTCAATGGAGCAAAACCTCAATATCCTCTTTCCTTAGAATGTGACTTTATCAAGTACTGCAATGACTACTATCAAATAGTCAAAACCCATGCATTTAGGCCTGAGCTGATTCTGCTGGGCAAAATATGTATGTAATGTATCAATGTTAGCGGTGGAGGCTGAAAGAGAAAATCCCTTCTGCAGCCTATGTCTGTTACTTCCTCCCTGCACCTGACCATAATCATTTCATGAGACTGGTCTAGTGTTCTTCTTCCCCTGCAGCCATAGCCCTTGACAGCCAAGTAAGTTCTCCGATTGTTATTGTAATATTGTGTCTCAAGACATTCTTTACAATATTTCTCTTTCTGATCAACCCTTTTTATTTCCTTCTGTCCTTTTCTGTTTTCAACTCTATTTTACAATCCCAGGGACTAACAGTTCTTATTCTCTTTCTCCTACCACGGCTTCCCATTTAGCAGTTCCTTGACTTTATCTTCCTCTCCGGTTTTAACTTGCCCCTTACTTGACACTTCACTCTTTGCTTTCTCCCTGTCACTACGTTAGTGCTATGGAATATGATGAGAGTAATCCTGAAACTTGTTATAGGTAACTGTTAATAGTTTTTACCATTCTGTCCTTTTGCCCTTCTCTGTTTTCCATTTTGATTAATTTTTGTCATTCATCCTCTTCCCCTATATACTACATTCCCAACTTTTCTGGGGTTTCTTCTTTCTGTCCTTGGACAGTGACTTAGGATTGCTCAAAGGATCAAGTTTGATTGTAAGTTCTTATTTTAGATGGAGGAGGAAGAAGCAAGTTTCACAATGAGTTCAAGAAATATATAGATCCCTAACAGAAAGGAGGAGCTGGATGGAAGAATGAAGGATGGAAGGCGTTTATTTCTCTAAAAAAAGGAGGTAGATGAGTGCCAGCTGGAACAATTTTCTTTTCTCAGCTTCCTGATACATGCAGGCAAAAAGGTGAGTGAAGTAGAAAGTCTTACCATTATCCCACTAGAGATTCCCCCCTTCTGGAGACTCTTCTTCCAGGAGTCCATTGTCATAGCAAAGAACAAAAGTGGGGAATTTCCCTTCTGTTTTCTGTCAGGAGTAAAGTGATGCTTTCCTCTTAGTTCAGCTGCTGTTTACTCACTGAATGAAGTTATTATATATTAAAGTGAGATTTTGTATGTCTAAATTTACCTGAAAATTCCGGGGATATAGAAAAAGTGACATTTACAGTCAGGGCTCTGAGCTTCATGGATGGTTTATGCAAGATATAAATGATTCTGATAAATTAAAAAAGAGTATTCTCTGCCTACTGCCCTCCTATCAGTTTGTGGTAATGGTACAATAGATGCTTAGTTAAGGTCTTCTGACCAGATGTTTCAACCATAAAGCTATTTCTAGTAAAGGAGTTTTGAATATGCATGTGAAAGCATCTATAAATACTGTAACTTATTAGCATTTTTAGAGCTAAAAATAAAGAAAACCAATATGACTGTTGATTTGTGCTTCAGAAGTTGAAAGATTAGGTAACAAATTAAATGGTGGAATAGACTTCTGCTAAGACCTGTGCTGTTTAGTGCAACATACTCAAGCCTACCATCCCTAAGGGGCAAGAGACAATTCTTATTTTACATATGTGAGCAATATGAAAGAAATTAATGGGATTAAGGAACTGCATGACATGCTTTCATACAGGAGACAATCTCACTGGCTGTTGTGATGTAGTCTACCAGTCTCCATGTCAAAGAGCATGAAAAAGTATGTTCCACCATGTGTTACTAGCCTTTTTCTAAACTGTTTCAAATAATTTAGGCTGTGGGATTTTTCTCAAATGACAAAAAGGCAATGCATTTGTGTCTTGGGGTATGGTGAATTTAATCAACTCCTGTTCTCCCTCCGCCTCCCTCGTGGGCAGATACTAAGAATACCGTATGATTTCTTGTAACTGAGGAAAGTTGTTAGGCTAAAGTGAATAATATGGATTTTGACTGCCATTCATTAAAAGAACTTCATTCCTCTTTTATATAGAACTTTTCCTCTTTCTGTGGTATCGTGTGCCATAAGCTTTCTAACAAGAGAAACTGACACCAGCATCTAGTTAATTGGTTATCAGCAGAAGTGTGTACATGTTGAAGATGTAACACACTGCAATTCCTACTAAGTGTGTGTAGACCCAATGTTTACCCTCACAGACATGATAAAATGATGACAATTTTAGGAGGAACTCAGCTGACAAAAATCAATCTATTTTCTTTACTTACTTTCCTACAATGGAAGAGATGCAATTTTCTTCAAAGTAGTGAAAATGGTGAATATTCAGCTACAAAGAGAATTTACAAAACATATTATCCTAAAATTACAAACCAAAAACTTTATAAGGGTTTGTTTGTTCGTATATGAGAATTTCATGAAAGGTTTTGATCAGTATTAACACTTTGTTTAGTTAGCCAAAAAAAAAAAAAGTTTAGGTCTAAAGAAGTTATAAAAGCTCATTGTGGGCTATTTGATTTGCATGCCCTGTAATAATAGAGTCAAATGTCTCAAACTACCAAAATAGATGACTTACGAAATGCCTTATGTGCCAGAAGTAAAATGCCTCTGCATATATCCAATAGTTACTAACAGTTCTGAAGAGGGATGAAATGAAATCCAATCCTTTGCAGAATTCTGGCTCTCGGCCCACTTTGTAACTCTAACTTTTCCTTAGAGGGCAGAGTACAATGCTGGGAGATGGCAAACACTGTTTGTAAGCTCTTTTCAATGATGCATCAGAAATACTTCAAGAAAAGGTTTGTTGTTGCAGTCTCTCTGGTAAAATATATGTGCGTCAGACAAAATGCTCATGATGCAAGTTTTACCCGCTGCCTCTGTCTTTCCTAGTAGAAGGAAGTACAAATTTTACTCTGTAGAAACCTTACCCAACATAACCTCAAATGTTATTGTTACAAAATAAGTTTTTCCAAATGGTAATGCTAAAATCAAACAAAAAAAGTTTTATTTTTAGCCTTTTCAAGAGTGGCAAACAAATGAATTGCTATTAGAACATGATAAACTCCCATTTCCAGTTAAGATAACTTCAGGATCCTCAACACAGTTACTTAAACTTAGTGCCTAGTTCAGGACTTTCAAAAGAGACTTAATTTCTAGTTTGCAAACTGAAGCCTTAAGGGAGGCTAATTCCTAGAAAGTCCTTCATGTCTGCTCTTTAACTCTCCATTAAAGTGTCTAGTTCACTATTTTAAAAGGCAGGGAATACCATTTCCAGTTTTGAAAAACCTTGACTGTTTTTTTACTAAACATATAAACAAAGAGTCTCATTTTCAAAGTAATGTGATTTACAGCTACGTTGCAACTAACTAACCCCATAGCTTGTTAGTCTTTAGTAACAGACAGTTTAGAGAAGAACTTCTGAATGATGTCATTTTGGAAAAACACTCCTGGATTCAGTAGTATTTAGGGGAAGAGCTGACTTATTCTTAAGCTCTTGTTAATCCTCAACCAGCAATTTTATTCATTTGGTAGCCAAACGAATTGGTATGGTATATTGAATATAGAGCAAACATGCCTTAGACTGCAATTAATAAGCTAAAATGATCTGCTTGATGAAAAAAAAAAAATTAAAAAAATCCTCATGGTTACTGCTAGTATAATGAACTTTCCAATATTATAAACATAATTAATTTCAAGTGCACAATGTGAACAAATGCTTTTCAGTAAACAAATCTGTCAATTTAGCCTATACTTGTCTACCTACATTATTGCTGTCTTTAGTGCACATCCATTCATATTCCCCCACTTGTACCTTCTGCTCTTTTTTATGAGCATATGACACACCTGCACTTTACAGATGTTGTATACAACAATACATTATTTATAGCTAAACTTTGCTTTGGATTAATTATGAATTAGATTCTGACTGTAATAGAACTACTTAAACATGTATACTTTGTCATAAATAAGTATAATAAGCAAGTATGTGCAGACTGTGACCTGAACAATCCAGTCAAACAATTAAAAAAACTTATCACTGGAATTGTAGCAATATTTATAATAATGAAAAAAATCACGTTCCAAGCAGGGATTTCAGGGAAGCAACATTTACACAAGATAATTGCTAATTAATGTTTTTCATGTTTAGAATAAGAAGTATTTAGGATATTGTTAATAATCTGGTATTTGGTTTATTTAAGTACTGGTCATTTAGTCACTGGTTAGGTGTTTACACATAACCTATTTCTTGGCTAGTTTCTACTGACACTATTTGAGTTAGAAAAGTTCAATGGGTAATATTAGCTTAGCTGTGGAACTCTGATATTTAATAGGATTTTATGAAAATAGCTAATATGTGCACATGACAGCAAGTTCTCACAGTTAAATATTGTCACAGAGGTGTCTCTTGATTCCATTATAATCCTTATTTCATTTAACACTTAAACAAATAGAGCCTGCTGAGGCCACTATTGAATAATAATGAGAAAGTTTCTTCACCCCATGATCCTCAAGAAGTTGTGCAAAGAAAGTATTGTTTATGTTAGTATCACATGTACTGCTTCAGAAACCTGAGCTCACTGGGATAAACAAGGTCTCTATGGAGTAGCCCAGTCTTGGTGGCCATTTATGGGACTTTGGTTCATCAGTCATGCTTCATTTTGTATATGGAAGTATTTTTCAATTTAATGGATTCAAAATGCAGCTGAATAAACACTTTGCTAATGTAAGGAAATTCTGTAAAACAGAATGGGGCAATAATAAAAATCAGTGAATGGTCATCAGGAGAAATCTCAGATTTGGAGAAATTACTATTTGCTACCACCACCTTCCTAGCACAGCCTTTCTAGTTTAGTGTCCAATATCATCTTTTTATCAGTAATTAAATTTCAGTATTTAGAATAAGGATAATGCTGGTACTATTATGTTGACTTGCCCACATGCGTCCTGATGAGGTTCAGATGTTTTTCTCATTGCTTTGTATTGAAACATTACTTTCACAGCCCAAAATCTGGCAATGTCTGAAGGTCTTGGTATCATTCATTACAGAACTGACAAGGCTAAAGGTAAATAATTTCTTTTCTAGTGGTGTTATCTTGTTTCTGTACAGGTTGGACTGATAAGTAGAGTTGAAAAGGGAGGGGTTTTATCTTCTTTTTTCTCTTGAGACAGGACTGATCAAATTTTGCTAAAGGCCTTAAAACTGATGTTTTAATATGTGCATTTTAAGTAGCAGAAAGCACACATCTTCCTCACCAGCTTACTGGCAACGTTCTGTGACAAATGATTCTAATAACATTTTGTACCTGTTGCGTGTAAATCTCATCCTCCGGAAAAAAACCCTGATGATCCTAATGACAAAGTGTCTCCTGTAGGGATGATGTGCATATCTGCAGATACAATAATGAATGTTCCTTTAATATTCAAGGCTGCCTTCTCCTACTGAAATGGCAAGGCAAGATGCTCAGGCAAGACATGTTCAGATAAGGGCAAATGGTAAAATGACTGTGTCTCCAGCTAGTGGGAAACACAGAATGTCAGGGATTGGAAGGGACCTTCAAAGATCATCGAGTCCAACCCCCCCTGCCAGAGCAAGACAAAACTAGAGCTGATCATGTGGAAATGCTTCCAGACAGGTCTTGAAAGTCTCCAGAGAAGCAGACTCCACAACCTCTCCGGGAAGTCCATTTCAGTGTCCTACAAAAAAAGAAATTCTTCCTCATGCTGAGGTGAACTTCCTGTGCTCTGGCTTGCATCCATTGCCCCTTGTCCTGTCGCAAGGCATGAGTGAAAAGAGGTTGTCCCTTCTGCCCAGCCCTTATGGATTTGTAGACATCAATTATATCTCCTCTTCAGACTAATTCTGTGATTCTGTGAAATCTTAATATTGGTGTCTATCAGTGTTTACAGCCTGAATCCTACAAATGTCTAGGTTTTCATTTAAACTTAATAATTGTTAATATTTTGATTAAATTTGGGACCATATACATAGCAGTATCAAGTTATGAGCTTCCTTGACCCACTAGAAATGGTAACTGAATAAGTAATATCCTCCAAACTGGTTCATACATTCCTCCAAACTGGATTATAATTCATGGTCCCTTTTTCCTACAGCGATGAACGTCGCAAGGCAGACTTGCAGGCAAAATAGTGCCTGCAATTCATGGACCAGAGATTCATGATGTGTTCCATGTAACTACTATGCACCAGAAGCAGAGTCATTCTGTGGGAGTGGCGTGGCACTTCGGGACACAAAAGCGAGTGGGTTCCTGTATCCGTGTTTCAGAGTGCGCTGCCTTTGGTGTTCTGAAGGAGACGATGAAGGTTCCTTCCCTTTGGAGACAGTTCCAGGCAGTGGGCTACCAATGGATGGAGCCACTGCTCACCAGTCCATGGTAAGGCCCTGGAGCCAGGACTGGAAATGTTCTCTTCACTCCAGTGTTTCCATCGTGTGACTCTACACCAGCACACTGAAGGGAGGTATTTATGCTACCTTATTCTAGGTATCCGTGATAGGTGTCTGATCGCTGGTGCCAAGGCTCCACAGTCAGTCATCTGCAGAGGGCAACTGGGGGAACCTAAATTAAAAGCTCAGTGCTTTCATTTGACTATAATCCAAGTCTCGCTCCTGCATTAAGCACTTCAGCAAATGCCGAAGGTCAGATGGCTTGGGCCGTCTTAGGTGTCTCTGTGCTCGGCATGACTCTTCACACTCCGATTCCTGCGGTTCCTCATTTTGCCCATACTCTCAATGTAGCACCTCCCCTCCAGACTCAACTTCTGAATTTCAGAGGGCCAAGTGTCTCAGCTGCAGCATTCCACTTCCCTTCATTCAACTTAATAGAGAAATATCAAGCTATCGCAATATGCAGCCATGGCAAGAGGTGAAAATAAATGTGTGGCTCTGTGAATTATTTCCCATATGTGAAGTCACTCGTGTTTGTCTTCTAGCAAACACGGCAAGTACATATGGGGTACATAAGGGCACACCGGCCGTGCTCGCTTTGTTCTGGGCACCCTTCTCGGGGCAACCGTCAAGTTGCAGTTTTCATTAAGCTTTTAGTATTCCAGCAGTTCATCCCCTACTCCTCTTTATTAATTACTGGCTGC
>VWZY01000682.1:411106-426885 GCA_013399075.1 Chloroceryle aenea | reverse complement strand
AAGGGGCCGCCCTAACCCTAAACTGGGACAAGAGACCAGCTTTTTATGACAATAATTAACCATGGACCTGATCCTAAATCTTGCAAAATCAGTGGAAGAAAGTGGACATTTCTACGAGTTTTGTATCAGGATCTAAGGCTCTTCTGGCAGCACTTCTGACTGCTTAGGAGATATCATCTAGCTACTCAGCAAATCTTAGAAATGTCCCTTTGGAATGTCTGAGTTGTCAAAATGAAGGTATATAAAGTAGGATCTCACTGCAGAAAATGAGTTATACCTCAAATAAATAAAGCAGGCAGAGGCTAACGTGCATCCACAGAGCTGATGGCAGTACCCTGTATACAAAACTACATTATCAATGAGGTGAGCAAAAAGGAGAAATAGTCATTGCGCTTTTAAGATATGGACACAGTAGAGAGATAGTTTTCTTCTAACCTCAGTAGACTAATGTAGCCAGATACATCCCTTATCAGGCTGTGCCTGGGAGAGCCTGATGAAATATAATTACAGCTTTATGCATGTAATATGTGCTATCTCCTCTCTGCATAGATAATTATGAATTGGTGCTACTAAGTCTCTGAAACCCTCTCCTGTATGTCAAGACTGTTTCTTCTGTGCTTGCTTTATTTATCCCCAGGAACAGCTATCATAGACAGTCAGTGTAGACAGCCAGTAAGAGTGAAAAAATGTACTTGTACTGTAATTTTTTCAAGCTCAGAATGTTATCATAGCACAGAAAATACTAAGAATACAGGTAAAGCAAGAAGAAGTCAAAACCGGAGGGATATTTTGATGTTTTCTATAACATCATGAAGCATCAGGTAAGACAAATCAGGGGGAAAGAAGACAACCAACCAAGAAAAAAATCGAATTCTCCCTGAAAACTCTCCCCTTCAGTGCTATAAATCAGAATGGTTTTAACTTGATATAGTTGACATGAGAGTATAGAAAGTTTGCCACTATTTCTTATTTGCTGTTAGCTTACTTATTAGTTTTTGGTGGAGAAAGTCTGAAATAATTAACATCATGAGTAGTGACACTGTTACTTAAGATTTATTGGGTAGCATTCTTTTTAATAAATGCACGTCACATTCTGTACTTGCATTTCCTTGGATGTCTGTCTTTAATTTCACCATATGAATGAAGTGAAATACAATTCAAGGAAACATGTGGGAAAAAGCTCCTCCAAATACATGGTCAGATTTGGGATATGGGTTGTATCTTCCCAGTAGGAGTGGTACAAGCAAGGTTGCAAACACATTTGATTTGTTAGCACATGAAATTAATCTCCACTCACTAGCAAACTAACCCATTATTTCCTCTTGTTGTTAATGTACTTAAAGAGTGGTGGTTTTTAAGAAATCTCTCCGTAGTTTCATCTCTTTTCTCATCAAGGCATACAGTCCCATGAAAATGCTTCTCTTAATACTATTTCTCAGTATTTATTCATGTTAGCATTTTGTGAACTTTCCTATTGAATTAAGGACAGCAAAAATAACTTGGTTTAGCTAAATTAATCTATTGCTACTTCCCCTCGCTACCTTGTGAAACTGAGTAATTGGGACTTACTCCTTATAAAAGCTATCCACTCTCTTGTACTCTTCTTTTACATATATATACACTTCCCTTGCCTAAGTATTCAGAACACTTTTCTTTTTCCTTAGAGTCCCTTCCTCTTACTTTGCTGTTCACTATTCAACGTCTTGTTAAGCATCACAATGTAATGTTGCTACTCTCACCTTCGTTTCAGCAACTTCTTCCCATTCCAAAAGGATCAGTAGAGAAGAGAGTGACTGTCTCATGGATGCCTCCATCTTCTGCTTAAAAAACTTCTAAACTAATTGCAAAATCTGCCTGAACAATCCATTTCCCTTTTCCCTGCTCCCATCAGGCCTCTTGTTGTCTAAATATTCCCCTTATTAGCAGTTACGACACTTAGCTCCTTCTACTATTAGTCACAAAAAGACTTCTTCATGGGTTTTGATCATTGTATGTACTTGGTGGTTTAGAGTAATCCCCAGCCACAGCCGCTCCCTTTTCTTTTTCCCTTTTAACATTAGTCACAGGTTTTCAATCATCCTTTTCCCATGGAGCATCTAAAAGAATATTTGCACCTTTCCTGCCTTTTTTCCTTGTTTGTCTCCCTGAACAAATTGTATTCTTCCATATCTGTATCAGATGTGCAGCACATCCCACAAGGTCTCTCTGGTAACATTTAGGTCACTGTTTTGATCATCAATTAAGACTTCAAATATCTCCTTTTACTTCTGTGTTAATCGTTTCCAGATGCTTAAGATAATATGCTGGTTTGATCTGGGATAAAGTTAATTTCCTTCATAGTAGCTGGTGTGGGGCTATGTTTTGGATTTGTGCTGAGAACAGCATCGATGAGACAGGGATGTTTTTTTTATATTGCTGAGCAACACCTGCACAGTGTCAAGGCCCTTTCTGCCTCTCACTCTACCCCACCAGTAAGTAGACTGGGGGTGCACAAGGAGCTGGGGGACACACAGCTGGAACAGCTGACCCTAACTGACTCAAGTGATATTCCATACCATATGACATCACAGGTACTTAATGCCTTCTTTGTCTCAGTCTTTAGTAATGGGAACACTTACACCAGGGGAAGTCACTCCCTCAAGCCAAGACACAGGTGCCAGGAACACAATGTCCCCCCTGCACTTCAGGAGGAGACAGCTCATGACTTGCTGCTTAACATCAATGTGCATAAATTTATGTGTCTGCATGGGTTACATCCGAGAGTGCTGAGAGCTGGCAGAGGTGCTCACCAGGCCACTCTACATCATTTATCAGCAGTCCTGGTTGACTTGGGAGGTACCAACAGATTGGAAGTCAGCCAATGAAGGGATCGAAGGATGATCTGAGAAGCTACAGGCCTGTCAGTTTGACTTCAGTACCAAGGAAGCTGATGGGTTTATGAAGGGCAGGTCCTGTTTAACAAACCTGATCTCCATCTATGACAGGGTGACCTGCTTGTTGGCTGTCGATGTTGTCTGTCTTGACTTTAGTAAGGCATTTGACAGTGTCTCGCACTTCATTCTATTAGAGAAATTGACTGCTCTTGGCTTGGATGGGCATACGCTTTCCTGGGTAAAAAAATGGTTACGTGGACAGGGCAAAAGAGTTGAGCAGGATGGAGAAGGTCCAGAGGAGGGCCACGAGCACTTCTCCTATGAGGACAGGCTGAGGGAGCTGGGATTGTTCAGCCTGGAGAAGAGAAGTCTCCAGGGAGATCAAATAGCCACCTTCTGGTACCTGAAGGGAGTTTATAGAAAGACTGGAGAGGGCCTGTTTACAAAAGCCTGTAGTGAAAGGACAAGGGGCAATGTTTTTAAATTAGAAAAGAGTGGACTTAGATATGATATAAGGAAGATGTTCTTTACCATGAGGGTGGTAGAACACTGGAATAAGTTACCAAGGGAGGTTGTGGAGGCCCCATCCCTGGAGACATTCAATATGAGGCTTGATGAGGCTCTGAACAACCTGCTCTGGTTGTAGATGTCCCTTCCAACCCAGAGATTTCTATGATTCTGTGATTCTATGATCATGCTCAGCAAAAAAAATCTGGGGGAAATAAGGAGGAAGGAGAGGGGCTTTCAGAGTGATTGTGTTTGTCTTCCCAAGTAACTCTTACACGTGATGGAGCCCTGCTTTTCTGGACGTGGCTGAACACCTGCCTGCTGACAGGAAGTGATTAATAAAGTCTTTATTTTTCTTCACTTGTGCACATGTCTTTTGCTTTACTTATTGAACTGCCTTTATCTCAACCCGTGAGTCTTCTCACTTTTACCCTTCCAGTTCTCATCCCCAACCCATCCATTGGTGGAGGAGTGAGTCAGCAGCTGCGTGGTGCTTAGTTGTTGGCTGGAGTTAAACCACAAGAGGCTGTAATTATTCTTCCTATAATTCTGTTATGAATAAAGTTCTTGTCTTCTACTTCTCCGTAAATACTGAACTTTAATTCTGTGGTTTATATATATATTTCTTTATATTTTAGTTTATTCCGTTAAAAGTTTAGGTCTTCTAAGTGGTACAATCTGTAATAAATTCACAGAAATTGAAGTAACACCAATTTAAAATCTTCGGAATTGAGAAGATAATTAAGCCAGCAATCTTTTCTGACTTGAACAGATTATCTGTTGATGATTTTAAAGGATTATTATTACATTATTATTTGTGTTATTATGCATACCACTATAGAAACAACTACAATAGGACTTGGCCCATACTACAGTAAAAACATTAAGTTTTCCCTTTAGAAACAATAGTAAATTGTGTCAGTTTTCTAGGCTTAAGTTATTTCCTTAAAGATTGTAATTATTTTGTATGAAGATCCCAGCCAACAGTAAAGATTGCAGTATAAAATTCCAAATCAGAAACTTGTTGAAAAATAATACTTGCCATAAAAATGATAACAATAGCATGAAAAATAATTGAAAAGCAACATGTAAATAAATTATTGTGGTGCTGTTCTTGCTGCTATAGTTAATGTTATGTTAGCATTTCCATTATAAGATACATTTTTCAGGTTTTATGAGTCAGATATAAAATTTAAAAAAATATTTCTAAACCTAATGCTGGAAGGTCTTGCCCTAGAAATAATTTTGATATTGAGGGAAAATACAAAACACACTTCACAAAATGACTGGATCTGTCCTGAGCTGAAAAACAAGATATCAGTTTGCAAGTATAATTTACAGTTTTTGAAATTAAATTGGAGTTGGGGATGCAGTTATAAAATTATTTTTTCCCCGTCATTCAGCTATGAACAACATCATATTAAACACAATGGGTTTGAAAGTAAAGGATTTCCATTGAGAATCTGTGAAAAGTCTTCAAGTGAGAGAAGCTATACTGCCATTTTAAATCTCACTGCTTGCACCACATACTCCTTTAAGAAGAAAAACTTGTTGGGTCTGAGCTCCACATGAAAAAGCAGTGAAAATATGTATGTAGTGAAGTCACTGCTGCAGGACCAGCTCAGTGCAAGCATTTAAGCAAAGCTTTAGCAAAGCAACACTAGAACTGCACAAAAACCTTTTACTGCAGGTGACTTTTGTTGGGCATTTTCCTTCACAGGTATTAAGAGAATATTTATTTTTACCATTTTTTGTGTATACAACACTTTCTAGACATAGAACATGTTATGTCTAAATTTTTGAGCTATCTATCAGTAATAATTTGGAGAATTAATGATATAATGGGAGACTATTAAAAGAAAGTACTATATGTGCTTTACTCATATTTAGTCTGCAGTTTTCCATTACCATTGAACACAGAGTTCTGAATTGCATGGATCTTTTATCTGACTAAATATAGCATTCTAATATTTTAATGAGGACTTGTGGTGGTGTTTGAGAGGATTAGTATTGAGATAATGTTGAAGGAATATAGACATTATAGAGGACAATGCAGTCTCCTTTCTACTGGCTTCTGTGAAGAACCTCTGTGTGAACCATTGCCTGATTCCATTTTAAGGATGAATAGTTGAAATACTTAGAAATAAAATAGAGGAAAGAAACATCATTTCTGTGGGAATGATATGGATACCAAAAACCAAGAATCTTATGAGTCATCAAGTTATTTACCAGCACACAAACTGTAAGAGACCATTGATTAGTTGTCTCAAACATCAACCCAATAGGGGAAAAGTATTTATTGTAAAGAAACTAAGCAGGAGTTGCTTATTTCAACATTGCTGACCACAAAGGAATATCCTTGGCACCATCATCTGACTACCGTGGAAAATACTGTGAAAGCAGGAACCAAAAATGGAGAAACTTGTTTAACGATGCCTGCCTACACCACCGACCCCCTATTCCTCAAACTGTATATGAGCCTGGGCCCAGGGACCTCTCTTTTGGACACCACCAAAAGACCCATCAATGACAATACAGGACTTGCATCAGCCACAGGCGTGACGTAGCATGGGAGCAAGGCAATGCAAAGCAGTTCCAAGGTGTAATTGTCTATCTTCTGAAAGAGAAGGTAATATGGACAATAAATGACAGATACATGGACTGACAGAAGCTTCTCCCACCTAGAGAGTCTGATTAATGGGACACCTTTGGAACAGGTGGCTGGTATGCTAATCTATCCCTCTTCTTCTTTTTTCCAACTTTGCTTGGCCTCCAAGTGACATCTGGTCTTGTTTGTGTCTTAATTTTACCCCAGAGGAGTCCTTGGTCATACTGGGGACCAGACCTTAACAGAAATCCTTTAAAATTTTTTTCTGGATAACTCTCATATATTTTGCTTATGAACAGAGACCTATGAATTTGTATAGAACCCTTTATTTAAACCAACATATGTTTATGAGGCATTAAAATCACATTTCTTACGAAATGGTACATTGGAGACAGGAAAGGGTCTGCACCATGACACTTTGCTTTGCTTTTCAGGTTGCAAGATGAGCTACCGTTCTGTTTCCACAGTGTAGGTATTGCTGTATACTGGATGCATGTGAGTATAAATCAAGAAACTCCAGTTTAGTTGCCTGCGTTTACAGATGCTGGAAACCCCACTTTTTCTATCAGAGGCATTCCAGAGCAGCTCTTCTTCAAAAGCTCTTCCTTCCTTGCACATATCAGCAGAACAGAATAACAGAAAAACTGAAGTGAGAAGGCATCATCAGCTATCAAGACAAATGCCCTGCTGAGAGCAGGTTCACCTACAGTAGCCTGGCCAGGGCCGTGTATCAATCAGGTTTTATATATCTCCAAGGAAGGAGATTCCTCAGTCTCTCTCAGCAACTTATTTCAGTGTTTGATCAGTGTTTGTTTCCAGTGTTTGATCACCACAAAAAAGTGTTTTCTCCTATTTAAAAGAATTTACTTGTAGTTCAGTTTGTGTCCATTGTCTCCTGTCTGTTCACTGGGCACCACTGAGAAGACTCTGCCTTCATCTTCACTACTGACACCTCATCAGGTATTTATACATATTGACACAATTCTCCTCAGCCTTCTCTTCTCCAGGATGAACAGTTCCAGCTCTCTCAGCCTCTCCTCATATGACAGATGTTCCAAGGCACCTTTGTGACCCTTCACTGAACTTGCTCCAGTAAGTCCAAGTCTCTCTTGTACTGGGCAGCCCAGCACTGGGAACAGTGCTCCTCACATGTCTCTCCACAACTGAGCAGACAGAAAGGCCCCTTCCTTGGACCTACTGGCAGCATTCTGCCTAATGCAGACTGTCAAGCTCTTGGTCTCACTACAGTCATATCCCTTGACTTTTATCATTGATGTTAGGATCCCATTTGAGATTAAGACACCAACATTTAGGACTAGGAGTGTACCAGACATGATAATTCATCTAGTTCTATTCAGTATCTTTGGTGGGGAATGGAAAACTATTCAATTCATCTGAACATAGATACCCATGTTGGGATTCAGTTGTCTAAATGAAGATGTTTTGTGCAGTTTTAAAAGGTCTAGAGTATTTCCCATGCACTCCAGCTGCCACTCACCAGGAGATTATATTTGTCATACAATGTGACTATCTTGGTAACTGTGGTACACTAGAATCCACTGGCAACCTGGGTTTAGACGTTAATATAACAACTAACCTTAGACAGATATTCACCTTTCAGTTTCCATGTAATATAACTTTATATATAACTGTTATATAACTTTATCCCCATGGACTAAGGTTCACTCTGGAGTCACCAGACCTTCTGCCAGAGGCAGTTCAGAGAAGGAAATCATCTTCTTCCATTTAACCATGTGAATTAAAGTGAAATGTTATGAAGATGTCTTCACCCATTCTGTTCACTCACTACTTCTGGAATCATATATTCAAGGCCTATGCAAGCTGGAGAAGAGCTATGACTTGGGTAGTGCTTCCGCCAGAAACACTAACAAATAAAGGAATAAAAGAAAAAATAAATCCTAAAATAACTGAGAATTAAAAAAGGGAAATAAAGAACTGATTATAAGTCATATTTTTATCTCCTCCAAATTTTGCAATAAATAACATGCTTTAGTAGTGCTACATCTAGTATCTCCCAGTGATTTTGTTTACAAAGCCTCTCATTATTACCCACTCTCCCAATGTGAACTTTAAAGAGTGTGAATCGCATTAGCATGATTACATTTGCATTAAACAAACAGTTAGTTTTTTAAAAGTACAAATGCTTGTAATTTTATGACACACCCGCATGAATTATAAAATGATGTATAATAAAACTTTGCTTGATTTCATAATTACCTGTTGTTATCCTTGGCTAATTAAATATTCAGCACAGACATGTTAATTCTGAAAGTCTCCCTGGCACACTCTCTTCTCCTCTCCTGATGCCATTTTTTCTGCATTCCATTGAGTTGCAAGTTGTTTCACAGAATCTGTAGAAAGAAAAATGTTCAACAGCTCTGGATATATGCAAATCTTCAAACAACCATACCCAAAGTTAAAAATGAAAATTTTAATATGTACCTATTATTTCTGGCAGGCATATATTAAATTGCTTTGATCATATTTCTTTACTAAGCTTCCTCATCTGGTTGAAATATAACCTCGTTGAGAAATTTTTCCCTCCTCTTCATTTTATCAGAAAGTTAGCTTCTATTTTATATAACATAATCTTCTAAAATAGACTGGGTTTTATTTGTCAGTAGTGTATAATATAAGCATTGGGAATATAAGAAATTTGATGCTTGAAATATCATGTTCAAAAATAGAAAGTCTGTGAGAACAATTAGTGTATTATTGTACTTCAATTCATATGAATGAAATGTCCACCATTGCTATCATTCAAGGTAGCAGTAAGGTCCTCAGTGTCTTCAGACAGAATATATTACTAAAGCATACAGAGATTCTGTTACTTTCACGGCAACTTATTTTGCCATCAAAGTGAGAGAGCACTACCCAATGATGTTTCATTTCGTCCTGACATAGGCATTTTCAAGACATTTCTCTAGAGGTCAGCTGATTTCACCTCCATTGCTCTGCTGACTATAAAGGAAATTAGTTTTGACTTGGGAGGCAAGTTATTAGCCTATAGATAGACATGTACTCTAGACATGCCATGTGGTATCCATCCAGAAAGACAAGAAGTTTCCCCTTGGTCTTCTGTCAGACACAAGCTGTATTTTGATGTCTGAGATATTGTAAGAAAACTGAAAAGCAACTAATACCTGCATTTAAACTATTGAATAAACTTCAGATTTTATTGGGGTGCATAAAGAAGAGTGTGTCCAGCAGGTTGAGGGAGGTTCTCCTCTACTCTGCCCTAGTGAGACCACATCTGGAGTATTGTGTCCACCTCTGGTCTCTCCAGTTCAAGAGAGACAGGGAAATACTAGAAAGAGTCCAACAGAGAGCTACA
This sequence comes from Chloroceryle aenea, assembly GCA_013399075.1. Lineage (NCBI taxonomy): Eukaryota > Metazoa > Chordata > Aves > Coraciiformes > Cerylidae > Chloroceryle > Chloroceryle aenea. The sequence goes on along the minus strand of VWZY01000682.1, from coordinate 417,542 downwards.
AGGTTGATTAAGGGACTGGAACATCTCTCTTACGTGGAAAAGCTGAGAACCCTGGGGCTATTTAGCCCAGGGAAGAGAAGACTGAGAGGAGATTTTATTAATGTTTACAAATATCTGAAGGTTGGGTATCAAGTAAAATGGGCCAGTCTCTTTGCAGTTTTGCCCTGTGATAGGATGAGAGGGAATGCTCAAAAACTAAAACATGGGAAGTTCCACCTGAACATGAGGTAAAACTTCTTTACTGTGAGAGTGACAGAGCCCTGAAACAGGCTGCCTGGAGAGGTTTTGGAGTCTTCTTCTGTAGAGACTTTCAAGACCTGCCTGGATCTGTTCCTGTGTGGCCTGNTGCTTGGGTCTGTTCCTGTTTTGCCTGCTCTAGGTGATCGTTCTCTGGCAGGGGGGTTGGACTTGATCTCCAGAGGTCCCTTCCAACCTCTACCATTCTATGATTCTATATTTGAAGCTGGCTAGAGATAGGTAAGAAATGTTATGAAACTAACCACTGTATTTAGTGATGAGTACAGGTAGAACTTTTTCAAAGCAAATTATTTTTATTCACCAGAACAAGCACTTAAAACATATGGAACATAAAATTTAAATTTTAATTGCAGTTCTTGGTTTCATAATTTGTTTAAGCTTAAAAAGGAATGCTAGACTCAAAAAAAAAAAAAAAAGAAATGAAGATTTAATCACTGAAAAAAAATGTTAACTGACAAACCGAAATACTGGTTTGGTTGTTTTTATTCAGCCACAACTGCTGCAACATCACTGATATACAAAAAAACCCCATCAACAAACAAATCAACAACAGCAAAAACAACCAAACAACAAAACAACAACATTCAAAACAAACAAAAAAACTCAAACCCCAAAATCCACACCAGAAAACAAAACAAATCCCAATCATTTGTACAAAGTTCAGGTCTTATATATGCTTTTTCATTTCAAGATTAAGTGTTGTTCTCAAAGCACTGTGATGTACATTAAAGAAACCCCTACTTTGAGAAACTGCATGCTTCATACCTTTTCTGTGCATGAAACATAATTTCTTTACTTCTGTACTTATCTTAATCTCCTCCTCATCACACTGTTCCCGGTATGTACACCAGGTTTAAATATAATTTATTAGTTTTAAACTACTATAATACAACTACTTTCAGAACATTTAGTGGTGGTTTGTACTGTTCAAATGAAAGAGGAGTCAATCATTATGCTTTTAGAGCCTTTTCTTTCTCAGTTAATAATGATGATCTTTGAGCTTGGTCCTGCAAATGATCATTCATGTGAGTAAAATGTGGCATAAGGATTTGCATTTGTAGGGTTACAGGTAATGGAATCTGTGGTGCTGTGAGGTTGCTATGCAAATGCATACAATTCTCCTTTTGATTCCTATGTTCCCTTCCATATCTCCACACGTTCCTAGACAGGTGACCTGTTAGTGACTTTCTGTGAGGATTTAATGCTTTGCAAATCTGAACCTTAGATGTGTTGCTCTTAAACCACATTTGAACTTTTAAGACTTCTTTGCAGCAAATCTATCACAGAAAATATGTTGGGAATGAAAGGGTTAGTCGCAGTTATAGAAGTCTCTGATTTTAATTGTTTTCCAGCATACCGGCATTAGAAAAAACAATACCATCATCAAGACCCGTGTGTACAAGTTCATTGCATCCTTCATGTATTATGCAAATAAGATATTTTATTAAACATTTAAAGTAATTCATTCCCTCTCATATGTTTATCCTTTTATTAGCTGTACATAGCTGAGCCATTTTCAGTGCAGTCATTATTGTTAGCTTGTTCCTGCTCTCCACTCCACATGTGCTTTCTCCTAGCTTAACTGCCTTGCAAAAAATGCACTAGTTCATAAAATTATATGGATGTCAGAAGAATAATAACAACAGAGATGAAGCTAAAAATAATGTATATTTTACAATAGCCATGCCTTAAAGATCCACAATCAGTACCACACAAAGCACTCCTGCATGGTTGGATTCTGTATCTTTTGTTGCCAGGATGCAGACAGACACTTTGTACTAATGGAAGTGTTATTTCCTCTGATAACCACAGTAATTCATCAGAATATGTCTCCTTCTTGAACAATTTTTCCCCCAGTCTTCCCACATTAAAATAAATTAAACAAATTTAGCTCATTTTTGGCTCAACTCTCTTACTACTTTGTCAAAGTCTTTTAGAGTAAACCTCAGACTCGGTTCTTCTTGTCCTCTGTGGCAACAGTCATTGCAAACATCATTAAGGATGTGAGGTCTCTCCCTTAATTAAGAACTAAAAGGTTTCATTTCCTAAAACAAAAGCATGTGGCAGGTTTTATTGATCTGGTCTATGTCGCCAGCTGAACACATTAGCAGAGGTTATTGATTACTCTAGTGGTAATGAGCTTTGTTCCTCATCAGGTAAAGCACACATTCCTACGATCTGTCCTACAGAGGCCTGTATGTACATATGTATTCACCAAGATATACAATGCAGGTGGTTTTTAAAGTCTTTACTGCCTATGTATCATTTTTTAAAATTTAACACCAATCATTAGAAAAGTTATTTCCCAGTCATTATCTTGTTATAATTCCTCTGAATGCTAATGATGCACTTAGGAATGAAAAAAATCAAAATCAAAAGAGGCATAGCACTTTTTTTTTTTTTTTTAATGTAAGCACATATATCTATTACTGTTTTTAATAGCCCCCCTGGAAAAGAACCACCATTATATGTTAATGAGCAGCTGTAGTAAATAATTGTCTAATGGAATGCATAGGATCTCTCCTCAATTTTGAAAGAATAATTTTAGACTGATGACTGTCCTAGTTTATACCTTAACAACATTTAGTTCAAATTTGGGTAAAGTTCTGCTATTTAAAAAGTATCTTCTTACATTCAATAGTATTTCTGTAGGGAAAAGACTTGATAGACAAAGAAGGGCCTAATAGTGTCTGAAAGCTGGGACTAGGCCAGTTAAAATCAAGATTTGGACAAGACCTTGCAATCAACAAAACAGGGCTGAAGAGAAACCAACTCAAGTGCATGCACACAAATATGAGGTAGTGTGAGGACACAGGGTCAGGGGAAGCTCTAATATCTTTCTGGGAAATCAGCACAAGTGCGTGTATCTTTGAACTGTCTGTACCCAAATGTGTGCAGCATGGGGAACAAACAGGAGGGATTAAAGGTCTGTGTCGAGCTGCAGGGATGAAATCTCATCGGGATGATGGAGGCATGGTGGCAGGGCTTGTGCAACTTTAGTGCTGCGATGGATAGATACAGGGTCTTTGGGAAGAATAGCCTGGGAAGGTGAGTTGCTTTTTAAGCAAGGCACCAGCCAGAATGTCTGGAGCTCTGCCTAGATGTGGATGCAGAGCCATCTGAGAGTGGATGGGACAGGTTTAGGAGGCACATCACATCACTCAGAGGTTGTATTGGGTGATTGCCTGATGAAGAAGAAAGAGATGAGTCTTCAGACAACTGGCACAAACCTCACATAAGTCCTGGCCCTCATGGGAACTTAAACCACTCCAATATCTGCTGGAGGGACAACACAGCAGAGATTAAGCAATCTGCGAGGTTTCTGGAGTGCAATGTTGACAATTCCCTGGCATGGGTGTTTAAGAAGTTGATGAAGGGAGGTGCTTAGCTGGATCTCAGAATTATAACAAATGATGACCTGGTCAGGAATGCAGAGGCTGGTGAAAGTCTTAGCCCAAGAGAGATGGTGACATTTGTGATCCTGAAAAGAGGAAACAAGGCAAAAGAGCAGTCCAGAAAAGCTGGTTGATTTTCAAGGATCACTTTCTCAAAGCTTGTGAACAGTCCATCCCAAAGTGTGGGAAATCAAGTAAAGGTGGTAAAATGTCCGCATAGATGTGTGGACTGAGTCTTGCATTTATCAGCTACATTCAAATGTAAAAAAAAACCCAAACCCAAAACTACACAAGGTTGTGGTTAGGAAAGCCAAAACCCATTTGGAGTTCTATCTGGAAAGGCTTCAACAGGCACGTGAACCGTGAAAGGAAGACTAGGACTGTCAGCCCACTGCTGAATTGTGAAGGGAACCTGGTGAAAGAGATCATAGAAAAGACTTTGGTCTTTACTGCTAAGACTCATCTTCAGGAATATCAGTTTCCTGACATCTGTGTGCAAGTCTGGAGCAAGGAAGAGTTAGTCTCGGTAAAGCAAGATCAGACTGGGGAATATTTAAAGAAACTCAACATACACAAATTCATTGGACCAGGGTACCCATGAGTGCTGACGGAGCTGGAAAATGTTGTTGCAAGGCCACTCTCAATTATCTTGGAAAGATCATAGCAATCACAAGAGCAATGAAAAAAAAGCAAACTGATCAAATCAGGCAAGAATAAAGATCGGGGAAACTACAAGCCAGTTAGCATTATCTCAATCCCTAGGAAAGTGAGAAAGCAAATAATCCCAAAATACATTTCCAGTCATATGAAGGAAAAGAAGACAATAGAGAGTAGTCAGTATGCATTTAGAAAAAATCATACCTGAACATCCTGGTAGCCTTCTGCAAATAAATGACTGCCTCAGCAGATTGGCTGATGTTGTTTATGTTGACTTCGGATTTTGACACTGTCTCCCATAAAAACCTCATGAACTAACTGATGAAATATAGACTAGATAAGTGGGCAGTGAAGTGGACTGAAAAGAGTCTCAACTGCCAGGCCCAGAGAGTTGTCATCAGCTGCATTAAATCCAGATGGAGTCCAGTCACTAATGGTTCACGCCAAAGTTCTATACCAGGGACTGCAACTGCAGTCCAACTGCAACGTGTTTGCAGATGTTCCAAAACTTGAAGCAGTGGCTGATACACCATATGGCTGTGCTGCCATTTGAAAGACCTCAACATAGGGAAATTCAATGTTCTACACCGGGGGGGAAGGGAGGGGGCAATAATTCCAGGAACAAGGACCAGTTTTGGTCTAAAATGGCTGGAAAGAAGCTTAGCAGGGAAAGACCTGATGAATGACAAGTTAAACACAAGCCAGAATTGTATCCTCACAGCAAAGAAGGCTAATGGTATCCTGGGCTGCACTAGACAGAGTACTGCCAACATATCGACAGAGGTGATCCTTCCCCTCTGGTCAGCTCTGGTGAGACATTCTGGAGTTCTGTTCCCAGTGCTGGGCTGCCCAGTACAAGAAAAATTGACTTACTGGAGGAAATTTTGTGAAAGATCACAAAGGTGTCGAAGGGCTTTGAGCATCAGAGTACATGTCATATGAGGAGAGGCTGAGAGAGCTTGGACTGTTCATGCTGGAGAAGACTGAGAGGGATTGGTTCAATGCATATAAATACCTGATGGGAATAGTAAAGAAAATGAAGGCAGAATCTTCTCAGTGATGCTCAGTAAAGAGGCAATTGGCACAAACTGAAATATAAAACATGCTTTTAAATACTAAACACTCTATTTTTTCTGTAATTGTTTTGGTTTGGTTTGGTTTACTGTAAAGGTAGTCAAACACTGGAACAGGTTGCTCAGGCAGGCAATTTTCTTTATAAAGTTATTTGTAAATTAATCTAAAGTCTTGAAACTATACGAATCTTTCTTCAGTAAGGATGTTGAACAGAGGAATAAAGACAGGATCTGGAACAATCATTTCCCTAGTCCTGCTGGCCACACTGTTTCTGATACAAGCCAGGATGCTGTTGGCCGTCTTTGCTACCTGGGTACAGTGCTGGGTCATGTTCATCCAGCTGTTGACCAGCACCCCAGATCCTTTTCCACGAGACAGCTTTCCAGAAACTCTTCCCCAGTCCTGTAGTATTGCACAAGGTTGTTGCTTCCCAAGTGTAGGACCCAGCACTTGGCCTTGTCAAACCTCATACCATTGGCCTTGGCCCATCAATCCAGCCTGTGCAAATCCCTCTCTAGACCCTCCCTCCCTTCAGGCAGATCAACACACCTGTCTAACTTGGTGTCATCTGTAAACATACTGAGTGTGCTCTCAATCCCCTCACCGAGATCATTGATAAAGATATTAAACATAACTGGCCCCAAAACCTCCCACAGATGTGCTCACTGCTGCCACCCTGCACTGATGGCAATCATACTCCTGTACTCGGCACTCATGAGATTACACCTTGAGTCCTGTGTCCAGTTTGGGGCACCACAGTACAAAAGGGACATTGAGGTGCTGGAGCAGGTCCAGAGAAGGGCAACAAANACAATCATTTCCCTAGTCCTGCTGGCCACACTGTTTCTGATACAAGCCAGGATGCTGTTGGCCGTCTTTGCTACCTGGGTACAGTGCTGGGTCATGTTCATCCAGCTGTTGACCAGCACCCCAGATCCTTTTCCACGAGACAGCTTTCCAGAAACTCTTCCCCAGTCCTGTAGTATTGCACAAGGTTGTTGCTTCCCAAGGGTAGGACCCAGCACTTGGCCTTGTCGAACCTCATACCATTC
>VWZY01000682.1:302077-403977 GCA_013399075.1 Chloroceryle aenea | reverse complement strand
TAAATATATATATAATTTATTTTAAATTGAAAGCTTTTACAGTTCTCCATTCAGAAGTCTCCCTGCTTTGCCCACAACCAGCGACACTGAAGAGCTCTAGCAGGAAGTATCACCCAAGAACATGTCCCTTACAAGTACTGTGAATTTGCTACCACAACTGTGGAGGTGAGACATATAGCTGCATTAGCAGAATTAGGATTAAGTCTTTTGTAAAAGCCATTAAAAACTACTTATATATGATAAAGGAAATGAGGAGAGGCTGGTTAACAAACATTGTATGTGACTCAGAGGCCCTATCAGACCAAAAAAATCAGTGAATCATCAGGATTTAAGCTAATTTATAAATTTTATGATAAGTAAATGCAAAACCAGTGCTTTGAGGGTCAGGTCATACATTCCCTGCAAAAAATGTCATGGGTAACCAGTGTTTAGGAATAATTAATGTGAATACAGACACTGTAAAAAAACCCACAATATTTACCTTTTTCTGTTACACATTTGCCAATGTGAACATACCAAGGCTGGCTCTTCCCTCATGCCCTGTACAAAATGTTCCTACCTTTTTCAGTGGCATTGGTCCCTCAGACACACAATGCAGGGGTGCACCTCTGTTGGTGCCTCAGATGACTGTGAAGAAGACATAGTTCTCTCCCATCAGTGAAAACTGGTTCTCCCCAGTAATGGCAGCACTGGGGATGCTCTGGCCTTATTAGCAGTGGTTAGACTTCTTCTGCTACACAAACAAAATGAAAATCAGCCCTTCACCAGGGAATAAAAAAAAAGCAGAGTCAGATTCTCTGGAGCAGGAAACACTTCTATTGTGTGTGGGTGTGAAGGAAATGTGTATTTTAATATGCACTAGACTACCTGAATGGGGCAGAGATCTGGATTTGGGCCTGAGGCTACTAATGCAACAATGTCAGTAAAGAGAAAATCACTACAATAATTGCGATAAATATTTTCTTTCAATACAATAGTCTCTTCTATCATCTTTAGCAATGTGTTCGTTTTAAATTTAAACAAAACACATTGCCAACAAGCTAAATGTGTCAAACTGAACAGTTTAGTCTTCACAGTATATATAACCTCAGGTGTATTTTTGCATCTGTTGTATATTCAGAGGGTGAGGGAATGTTGTGCTTTTTACAAACAGCTTTGCGTAACTTTAAGCTGGCAAGCAGTTAAACTGACACACAATTGTAGTAACACAGTGCTGAAAGTTTCTGGTAGCGTTATCACTAGGTGGTGAAGAAGTCTTCCATAGGGTTGTCTGAGATTATCTCTTTAAATCCTTGAGAAAATGAGATCTGATGACACTTTATCAATGGTATTAAGCCCTCTGTGTGTCCCGTTCCCCCTTGGCTGATTTCTTATAATAAGTACATTTCAAAGTTACTCCTATTACTGACAGGCCATCTCACCTGTTGTTTTTCACATCTCTAGTATCATTGACATTCACAATCTGAAACCTGTAATGCTGCTTTATGCTACCCAGCTCATGTTCTGCACCCGCTCCTCAGGCCCAGAAAGGAACACTCTGGTCCGCTGAACTGAAGAAAAAGTTCTTGATGATTGATTAGATGTAAACTAAGTTGTGACTAATGAAAGACATGATGTTTAATTAGCTAGATCTATCTAGTACTACTATTTCCAATAATTGCCAAAGGCAGAATAATCCCCAAACTTTCATAGTATTTTATTTAAATAAGTGAGACCTATCACTTTTTCTGCACAACTTCACAGGCGCTGCTATCACTAAATCCAGGGTCAGAAGGGTGTTATTCAGAGAGAAAAAGTAAAAATATTACTTAATGAAACATTAACAGTTTTAATTGGAAATGGACAAAAATATTTTTCTTGTAATACTCTTTGATGAGTAACTGAAATTTTCAATAAAATTTAAAATTTTATCCAAATCCAAGTTCACTGTCATGTGTATACGTAGACCTGTACATATGTATATGCATATGCACACATTAAAAATATGAAACACCACAGTTCCAAAGCAAACAAGGCATATGCTTATTAATGAGACTTTTGTTGCTAAGAACNTTGTATGTCAATTTTGACAAAATTGGGTCTGAAAACATAGCTGGTATAATAGAACATTTGGACAATTTTGGAAAACATTTAGATTTTTCACCTATAAGTTTGAAATCTCTTTCTCTTTCAAAACATATTTCATTGTCTAGCATGAATGACATTAATCCCAAACTGGCACAGACTACTTTGATTTATGAAATGACTTTCTGACACTGACATTGACTCAGGTCTGTCTGTCTAATTCCCACCCACTCAATAACTCCGTAAGTTTTTTTCTTGCTTATTGCTATTGTTATAACCACATTAAGACATACTATGGGAAAGAAATTCTGAGTTTCAAAAAAGCTTAAAAACGTTTCAACTTATTGTTGTCTTCTGGACAAGGCTTTCCTAGATGTTTGGTTACATTACGTTATAGATCTCCTACGTTGCCTCTGTATCATTCAGCAAAGAGTCCTCTGGCTGTTACTGTCATCATCCTTTTCACTCACCCAAAAAGTCTAAAAGAAATATTGAGTAACTAATTCCAAGACATCTAAAGAGTTGAATAAAGGTCTGCCTTTACCTTTTCATCTTGTGTCTAGGAATTGTACTACATACAGACATAACACAGTGGCTGGGATGTTTAATTGGGACAAAAATATATAAATAAGAAAAACCATCATGTGACTAGACCTAAATACAATTTTTTTTTTCTAGTCTTTGACCCTTTCAGACCAAAGCAGATTTCTGAAACTGGGCATCATGGAATATCTTTATTGAAATAACTATATTAGCATTAAGTAATGTGAACAGATAAAAGACAGATACATGGATAGATTGATAGACATGACAGAGAGGACAGGTACATATCCATACATTTATATACATTACCACTTCAAATCCACTCACCATTTCCCCTGCATACACACACATTCTAGGAGGGAGGTGGTTTTGCAGCAGTGAAGCATTCAGAGTCTTACAGTTTTTCCATTTGCACTTCAATCAGAACTGTCATTTCTCACAGAAGACTTGAACTGTAAGATGTTGAAAAAAATGAAGAAACAGAAAAGTGAAGCCGTTTACCCACTTTCCTTCAAAATCTAAACCCAGAATATGAACTAGAAAAAAGAGATGAGATTAGACATTTTTCCCCAAGTTTTTGGTTTGTTTGCTTTTCAAGGAAGAAGAGCAAAATCCCAGCATAGAATTCTGATCACTAAGCTGTAGAACAAGGAATACTATTCTTTTTTTCATTTAAAGGAAATAAATACTGTTTTTGCTGAGATATTAGAGAAACTCTCCCACACTTCCTACTTAAATAACATTTTAGAGGAAAAGGTTTCTTTTGATACTTTTCCCAGAGGTTTTGGTGGATTAAAATCTGAGTTTTCTTTTTTTCTTGAAATTGCAGTATTTACTAATTTTCCCTTGAGAAAATAAAATCTGATGATAGTATTTCTCTCTCAAGGAGAATCAGAGCGTAGAAATCTCAGCAGGAAACTCTCCTAGAGTTTCCTAGCTAACTTCATAGACTGCTTTGGATAAAGCCTCACATGAAACATTTGAAAAAAAACCCACTTTTAAANCATCAGTGAAAACTGGTTCTCCCCAGTAATGGCAGCACTGGGGATGCTCTGGCCTTATTAGCAGTGGTTAGACTTCTTCTGCTACACAAACAAAATGAAAATCAGCCCTTCACCAGGGAATAAAAAAAAAGCAGAGTCAGATTCTCTGGAGCAGGAAACACTTCTATTGTGTGTGGGTGTGAAGGAAATGTGTATTTTAATATGCACTAGACTACCTGAATGGGGCAGAGATCTGGATTTGGGCCTGAGGCTACTAATGCAACAATGTCAGTAAAGAGAAAATCACTACAATAATTGCGATAAATATTTTCTTTCAATACAATAGTCTCTTCTATCATCTTTAGCAATGTGTTCGTTTTAAATTTAAACAAAACACATTGCCAACAAGCTAAATGTGTCAAACTGAACAGTTTAGTCTTCACAGTATATATAACCTCAGGTGTATTTTTGCATCTGTTGTATATTCAGAGGGTGAGGGAATGTTGTGCTTTTTACAAACAGCTTTGCGTAACTTTAAGCTGGCAAGCAGTTAAACTGACACACAATTGTAGTAACACAGTGCTGAAAGTTTCTGGTAGCGTTATCACTAGGTGGTGAAGAAGTCTTCCATAGGGTTGTCTGAGATTATCTCTTTAAATCCTTGAGAAAATGAGATCTGATGACACTTTATCAATGGTATTAAGCCCTCTGTGTGTCCCGTTCCCCCTTGGCTGATTTCTTATAATAAGTACATTTCAAAGTTACTCCTATTACTGACAGGCCATCTCACCTGTTGTTTTTCACATCTCTAGTATCATTGACATTCACAATCTGAAACCTGTAATGCTGCTTTATGCTACCCAGCTCATGTTCTGCACCCGCTCCTCAGGCCCAGAAAGGAACACTCTGGTCCGCTGAACTGAAGAAAAAGTTCTTGATGATTGATTAGATGTAAACTAAGTTGTGACTAATGAAAGACATGATGTTTAATTAGCTAGATCTATCTAGTACTACTATTTCCAATAATTGCCAAAGGCAGAATAATCCCCAAACTTTCATAGTATTTTATTTAAATAAGTGAGACCTATCACTTTTTCTGCACAACTTCACAGGCGCTGCTATCACTAAATCCAGGGTCAGAAGGGTGTTATTCAGAGAGAAAAAGTAAAAATATTACTTAATGAAACATTAACAGTTTTAATTGGAAATGGACAAAAATATTTTTCTTGTAATACTCTTTGATGAGTAACTGAAATTTTCAATAAAATTTAAAATTTTATCCAAATCCAAGTTCACTGTCATGTGTATACGTAGACCTGTACATATGTATATGCATATGCACACATTAAAAATATGAAACACCACAGTTCCAAAGCAAACAAGGCATATGCTTATTAATGAGACTTTTGTTGCTAAGAACATCGGAAAAAAACTCAAAAAAAACAAAAAAAAACCCCACACAACAAAGCAACCTACAAAATAAAAGTAAGATTAATCCTTAAACTTCTGTTTCTTCAATCAAATAACTGTAGAAAGCATGTATCCAAAATGTATATAAAAAGTTGATTCCTTCTTATGTTAATAACGACAAAATGTTCTTACTGATTCACTCAAATTTTCAAAGTCAGAGAGAGGAAGATGAGAACTGGTTTTCATAGGAAAGTTTGCAAGGACTACATCTGAAATCTGATCAATGATCTTGAAAATAAATTGCATCAATGTAGTGCCTGGCAAGGGCAAAATTCAGCTCTAAATTCTTAGGCACATTTTTGTGTCTGAGTGCTTCTGTCTGTGATCTGGAGATCTGTTGTCCCACCATAATCAAATGAGGTCTGCACAAGAAGTTCAATGGGCTTCAGAGAGTGATACTAAAGTATTTGGTTCAGAAGAGCATTGAAAGATATGTAGTGTCATTTGAAATACCCTCCAGTATCTCCCTGGTCCTTAGATGCCATTTCAGCAAGACACAGAGCTCCTATGGGTCCTGAGTCACACCGGCAAATGTCCTATATGTTCTAGAGTGCCCCAGATGAAAGGAGCTGCCTACAGTGAGGGAATTGCCTGGGGGCCAGTGATGGGAGCCAAGATACCAAGCTCACATGCTGATGTAAAGTGTACCTGTATACAGTTAGGAGTTTAATCCCATCCACATGCTGCTTCCTTGTGTCACATCAATGCAGCTGTATTTAAAAAAGAGTGCTCTCTCATGAGCCATTCTGTATGCCTTCCATTTCAATAATTAGGTTTATTACTTGATCTCAGGATACTACTTTAATTTTCTCGGTAAGAAAAAATATATTTCCCTAAGTCCCTGATAGCTGATTTTTATAACACTTTTAAAATTTTTTTTCCCAAACTGTGATTTTTTTATTGTGAAGGATCACAGAGTATGCAACTAGATTAAGATGATAATTTTCAGTAATCTCCCCAATTTGCCACTTTGCTACTATTGAAAAATTAAGTTTCTGTCAGGCCAGCTAGCTTTGGGTTCTTATAGAAAAGATGTTTTTCCATTGACCAATCTTGAAGTAAAGTCTAAGACTCCTTTGACAGTGGAGCTCCTGGATTTATATGAAAATTCTACTTTTCCTCTTTTAAGACAAGAGATCTTTATAGAATGAGAGGTTAATGCCAGGAACAAATTCAAAGCAGAGTGCCTGCAGATGAGGAATGCCTAAAGGGTCTAAATCTAGAAAAAATACTCTTTTTTTAGCTTTCTGCGTTCTTAAGACAGATATTTTCTGCAGGTGTTCAAATGGCTATAGGAAAATATCTAAAGGCTTTAGTTCTACCAGCATGTGAAAAATCTACAGTAATGCGTATGAGATGTTGGCTGCTTGAAAAAAAGGTACAAATAAATACCAGTGGAAAGGGAACTCACCTGATAGACTGATAATTGGCAAGTGCAGATTCTCATGTGATCCAGGTAATTCTTTAAACTTTAGAATTACATGTCTTCCGACAAAAAATAAGAAACAGAAAAAAATACAGTAATTTATAGCATTACAGTAGTTTAGATTATACTACTTGTATTCCTGTGTCATAGTGGTAATACACTATTTTGTATTTTTCAAGTATTGCATTAATGTATAGACCAAATATATCCTCATTGAATGAAGGACCAAGAATGTCTTCATCCAGTAAAGAGGATTACTTATGTAACAAAATCTAATTATATATAACACATGAAATCACCTGAAAATTAAATATAGTCCTCTAATTTTGTTAGTTTGTCTATACTATAAGGGTGAACAATTTTAATAAAGAGCACATGGGAGACCAGAGGGATATAAGAAATCAGATCTAGAAGAGAAAAATCACTGTTTAATTTATCTGTCCATAGAGGTAATGCAAGCATGTCAGGAAGCAGGGTGCATACTGTGTACTTTATGCTGTGTTCTACTGTAACATTGTTCAAAATGCTTCCCTGCAATTCAGCCTAATTCAATCAATCTTGATTTGTAGAAAGAAAAAATCCATAGAGAAATGACCTAATTGGTTTCTCAATATCTCATTTCAAAATTTTTTTTTTTTTCATTTAGTGGTTTCTTGGAAATGAACTTTGTTAATCTCAAGTGCTCGCTATGTAAAAAAATAAAACCTCCAAAATCATAAAGTTATTTTTCTAAAAACATGAATCTTAAAAATATTAAACGTTGGCTTTTCTTCTATTTTTCTTCCTCTCACTGACCAGATAGATATTCTGCAGATGTTCACACTGTCTATTTTGTGGGGTTTTTTTTTAAGAAACAGGAAGGGTAGCAGATTACTTGTTCACTTTCTTTAACATGAGGTTCTCTAGTAATCAACTGATTCCAACAGCCGTAAAAATAATAATTATTTTATGTCCTAAATGACTTCTCATAATAAAATAATTAAAAGAGACAGCAGTGAATGTCTTTTTCAGAGTTTTTAACTGAAGTACTCACCCAGGGTTAGGTGAAACTTGTCTGAGAAGACAGTTAAAATTTAATCTCACTACACAAATAACAGGACCAGATGATTTGATCACTGCTTAACTTAATCTTCTGTTAATTTGATTAGAATATTAAAGACCAATATGTTTTCAGCTTAAAATAATTCAAGAAATGTTCTGTTTTAGCAACACAGCAGGACAAGGTTATAAGAATTAAGGAAACCACATTTGCAGGAAGTAATAAATTTAGTACGTAGGTTAAGAAGAATTATTAAACTCCATCATGGTGAAAGGACATTGGGAAATCTGAGATATCTCTAATGTGTACAAGGCTACGCAGTTCCCATCAAAGAAATCTGAGTGATTTTAATGTGCAGATGGTAAAAGTATCAGGTGTGTCAACTTTGCCATGTCTCTGCAGTGAAGAAAAGGGGAATGGAAAACTAGTATTCTCATGAGAAAGATAAAGAGCAAGATCCAGACTACAAGCACTCTGCATTTACGTCAGTAGGAAGGACTTTCTAGGAAGTATTACAGACTGCAGTAAGAATACAGTGTCTCACATTTCAGTTGTTCTGCCCACTTTCCACTACCCTGAGTATGTTCATCTTCACTGTTGTGTATTGGGATGTCCTCTGAAATCTCCTCTCTTGGACAACAGAGCTTTCCCATCCTCAGACTCAACAGAACAGCTGATACAGGAAGAAACTTCTGGAAGTCATAGAATCCAAATCCCTGCTCAAAGCAGGGTCATCTAGGGCCTTTTCTGCTCCAAGGGTTTATGGCTGTGTTACAGTCAATTTGGTGTCAAACAGGACATCCTGGTCCTCTTCTCCAGTCTGACTCCTAGCCAGTCAGCCCCCAGGCTATACTTAAACTGGAATTATTGCTCCATAGGGGCAGGTACTGACATTTCCCTTTGATAAGCTTCATGAAGTTCTTTTTGGTCCATTACTCTAGTCTGTTGAGGATGCTCTGAATGGCAGCTCATCCGTCTCATGTATCAACTACTTTTCCCAGTTTTGTATCATCTATGAAATTATGAAGGTACACTCTGTCCCATCATTCAGGACATTCACAAAGATGGTAAGAAGTATTGGTCCCAGTATCATCCCCATGCATACATCATTCCTGATGGATACCAGCTGGTATCCAGCTGGAATTTGTGTCACTGATCACAATCTTTTGAGCCCTGTTGTTTAGACAGTTTGTAATCCATCTCACTGTCCTCACATAGCCCACACTTAGCCCACAATCAGTTTATGATGGTGTTATGGAAGACAGTGCTGAAAGCCTTGCTTAAGCCAAGATAAACGGCATCTACTGGTCTTTTTTCTTCCATCTCACAAGTCATGTCATCATAGAAAGTTATTGGGGTGGTCAGGCATAACCTTTCTTTTGATAATTAAATTTAGGACAAGAAAGTCTGTTTGATACAAGATTGCCACCTGCCAAATTGATTCAGGGAAAAATTATGATTCTAATCACTTTAGGTCACTTACTGAGTATTGATGGGGAGTGCAAATTTCATGGGTTTTGAGGGGTGTTGTGTGGACTGCACTAGCCTAGTTTTCCATCCTTAGCTGTCTTCTGCAAATGCTTCTGCTTGAGAGTTTATTACTACCTATAACTGAGATGTCCATAAGACACTAAAGGAGCTGTTCTACTGTCAGCATAACCAAAGCAGGATGGTCAAAGCAGATTTTAGCAGGACTACAGAAGAGAGAAAACAATTCTGGGAGAAACTGGGAGTGTTGAATGATGGAAATTATGATGTAAAAGTGTTCAGATACAATGTTACAGGACTAGGCAACTCCCTTCTACCTGCATTATGAGAGTTACAATTTTCACAACTGATAATTTAAATGCTTGAAAATACCATGGTTTTTTGGTATAAAAAAAAGACATAGAAATTCTTGCTGTGTCAATCATTATGAATATAATTGAAATATTTTATTCTGAAAATTCTACTTTATCTTTTCAAAATTGATAAAATATACATTTATCTGATATTAATAAACCTTTATAAGCGGATTTCCTACACACATATTTTTTGAATGCAACTGAATATACACTATGAAACAATGTTCTGGACAAATATATCATGTAAGACTTCCAGGAAAACTCTTTCAAACATTGTCTTATTTAAAAAACCCAAGAGATTTGAAGTAGGTGGAGTTGGAGTAAAGAAACAAGAACAGAGAGAAGCAGCTTTGTGTGATTTAGTTAGAAAAAGTTATATGATATAAAAATGTTTTCCCTTGTGTTTTGCACAAGGCGCATACATTGGATTAATTTGTCAGTCTGTCAGTAGCATAATGCATGAAACTGTGGTCAGGAATCCAGAAAAAATTAATCTCTGACACCTTCAAGAAACCTATCAAATCATGTGTATAGAAAAGCACTTGGAAGTCTACAGGTGATGAAGACTATTTAAATGCTAAATATTACATTTAGCTGTAATGTAGTAGTGTAAGTAGTAATGATATATTAAAGTGATAATAGAGTACTTCCTTATATTTCCTTTGTTATCTGCCTGTCCTTTTGCAGCACTTCTATTTCAAACAATAGTGAAAATGAAGTGTTCTACATCTGTTCTATTAACCAAAAAAAAAAAAAAAGCAATTCCTTGTATAATATTATTTAACATATTTTTTTTCAGTTGTATCTCTATTTGACTTCTTTGTCACAGTGAATTCTATCACTCTTCCTCAGTGTTTGTCCAGAGGATTGAGTAGTGTTATAATCTCTGTTCAAACCCTGCCCTTGTAATGTCTTTGATAAATGACTTAAAAGTTTTCAGCTACAATTTTTACCTGTACATATGTGGGACCTAAGTTATTGCCTACTGTCTTAATTGAAGTTTTGGGGCAAAAAAAGCAGAGTGAGAGACACTGGGTTGCAGAAATCAGAATATAATCATCCTAGTTCTCCATACCAGGATGTTTCTGGACAGGGGAGACTCCTACCTTGGGGATAGCATCATCCATCATCATTGGAACTTTAAAACTTTCCTAAAAATCTTTCTGGATACTATTTCCCTCCTGCATGAAGTGCAGCCACAGATTTGCTAGCACCAAACCTGTCCTCAGAGCATGCTGGGGCAGGAATTATCAAGTGGAATATAAAATACACAGAAGAATCAAAAGTTCATTATGCCTGCACAGTGGTCCTAAGCCGGAGAATTTAGATTTTTATTGAATCTCCAAGATGTCTGTGGAATTCTTCAGGCCTTTTAGACCACAGTTAGGCAAGGTGACTCTTCCCTTAAGTGCCATTACCTCTTAGTGAATGGGCCAAAGATGCTGTCTTGCCTCAGGCATTTATTTTCTGTAGTACAGACTATGCTGAGATGTCTGTGCTACCTATGACTTCTCTGAGAGGGAGTTTATTATCTTCAGTGTGGTGCCATGCAAACAAAGCAATATTGCTTTCAGGCTTGAAGGAGACTGCATGTAGCCTTTCTGAATGTAACATGAGTTGGCTAGAGCCAACTCTTCCTATGTTTCCTAAATTCCCGTGTCTGAGTGGAGGTGCCTAATCCAGGAAAAGATATTTAATTCTTTGTGGATCAGCATCTGCTGCCACAATAAGAACCTCTGAGCATACACCTGCAGCCTGGTAAAATACAGTAAGCATGCATGGCATTAAGTACGAAAACTGGTTCATACACTACAGATGCAAGAAAGCACCTTCAGAATACAGGCTAAAAGTGCCTATGTTTTATGAAACAATTTAATCCACTGTTCATTAAGAAAGCCATTGCCATGGTAACTTACACATTTTAAGTCACTGCTATTAGCTCTAAGATCTTTAAGCACATAGCAACAAGAACATACTGCTTGAACATCTCCATTTTAGTAGTTTGAAAATTATAAGTAAGGTTTATTAAGCACATTTATAAGTATTAGAAAGAAGACATGGTTTTGTGATACCCAGCTGGCATAAATCAAAATGACGCTATTATTTTGTAGATGTAATGAACTTACATTAAATTATTCCAGCTTTTATAGTTCAGCTGAAGACATATGGTATGGAATATCCCTTTGGTTAGTTTGGGTTAGCTGTCCCAATTGTGTCCACCCCATCTCACTGCTGGGGGAATGTTGGAAAAACAGATTGCTGCTGTGTGAGACCTGCCCAGCAGTAGTCACAACATGGGTGTGTTATCAACATCTTTCCAGCTCCCAGTGCAAAGTACAACACTGTGAGGACTGCTATGGGGAAAATTAACTCCAGCTCAGTCAGACCCAATACACATCTGCAAACTAACTGAGGGTGTACTCAATCCCATCATCCTTTATCCATTGATAAAGATATTAAAAATAACTGAACGTGGGGAATGCCACTTGTGACTGGCCAGATTTAATTCCATTCCCCACCACTCTCTGGGCCTGGCTATCCAGACAATTTTTTTCCAGCAAAGCATATGCCCATCCAAGCCACGAGCAGCCAGTTCCTCCAGGACAATGCTGTGGGAAACCATGTCAAAGGCTTTACTAAAATCCAGGCAGACAACATCCACAGCCTTTCCCTCATCCACTAATTGGGTCACCTTGTCATAGAAGCATATTGGGTTTGAATAGATTGATGTAATCTCAAAGAAAATATTTAAATTACATAAAGGTTAAATATTGAGGATGATCAAGCGGCTGGAGCACCTCCCCTGTGAAGACAGACTGAGAGAGTTGGGTTTGTTCAGTCTGGAGAAGAGAAGGTTCCAGAGAGACCTTATTGTGGTCTTCCAGTATCTTAAGGAGGCCTACAAGAAAGCTGGGGAGGGACTTTTTAGGTTGTCAGGTGGTGACAGGACTAGAAGAAATGGATTAAAACTAGAGAGAGGTTGATTCAGGTTAGACATTAGGAAGAATTTCTTCACCATGAGTGTGGTGAGACACTGGAACAGGTTGCCCAGAGAGGTGGTGGAAGCCCCATCCTTGGAATTTTTTAAGAACAGGTTGGATGGGGTTCTGAGCAACCTGACCTAGTGGGAGGTGTCCCTTCCGTTGGCAGGGAGTTTGGAACTAGATGATCTTTAAGGTCCCTTCCAACCCTGTCAATTCTATGATTCTATAATAGGTTATGGTGCTTAAGAAAATAATTCATATCGGAAGTGTGTGAGTGCCATTGATGTTCTGCAACATTTTCCGCTCAGTTCTTTGGACATCAAGATGATACTATTCTTATCATTCAAAAATACTGTACATAAGTACAGCATATTCCAATTCAGCCACAAGTAGTGTCATGAAAGGCAAGATCCCCACATAAAACAGGTTTTCACTTTTTGCAACATTAACATTAGTCACTTCCCTCTCAGAGCATCTTAGTAATCGTAGGTTTTTAAAGCTTCAGTTCTCTTTGCAGTCATTGACTGCAAAGACTATAACTACTACAACCGTTGCATCAGTGGCTCTTAATCACATGTCACATCTGAAGTCTGCTGTTTGTATATCATGTTTCCTGGGAAGTTTTGTGTCCTCTGCTGTTGTCATGTAACAAATACAACCCTCCGCACAAGAAGCATCATTATGCCCTCCATTACCACTGGTCCCCACAAGATGTCATACTTTAATGTCAGTGTATTTTACCATATACATAATGATAGCAGAAATATGTTTTATATTATTGAATAACATGTAGACTTTGACAATTCCATGTAAGGTTGCCAGATTTATTGGCTTTTATTTTCTAATTTGCTTCAGACTCAGTCCTCCAGTATGTGGCCTCAACCCTCTGACTGTCTGGATTTAGGAAAGTTTTCCAGAATTTCATGGAATGAGATCAGCACCTTACAGATAATGCTCTATTTTAGATTTTATCTTTGTATATCAGCCTACTAAAGTTGAAAAGTTATTTCTGTGTCATAATCATAATCATACATATTCTTCTTTTTTTTCCTCTTCAAATTATCCCTTGCTTTATTTCAGAACTTAAAACTTGAAGATCATTTCTAACTTCAGAAACAAGAGGGAACAATGCAACTAAGAAAATGTTTGAATAGCTAGTCATAGGGATATTTAAAGACAGTGGAAAATGTCAAGACTGTAAATTTAACTTTGACTCTAGTAGGGGGTTCAGAAAATGTTAAAGTATAACTGGAACAAAAGGGCAAGTTCCTGACAACCACAGCTATCATGTCTAATCAAAGTTAAGCTTCCATTGTGTGAATACACTCAGCTTGACAGGACATTATGTTGTTTTTCTTTAACATAGTATTCCACTAATAATTTCCACTGTCAATTAAATAAGAAAATATATATTTAAAGAACACACTGTAGGCTGTAATTATATATTTTAATGTTTTCATTTGACTTTTTCCTTAAATAGAGATTTTTTTTTGGTATTGGGTTTGCATGGCAAGGTTGTGGTAAAAGAAGGAGCTACAGGGATGGCATCTGTGAGATGCTGCTAGAAAATTCCCCTTTTTCCCGTACAGAGAACGACAGACAGCTGCAAGATGGCCCCACCACTGGCTAAGGCCAAGACAATCAACAATGGTGGTAGCACCTGTCGGGTAACATATTTAATAAGGGAGGAAAACTGCTGCACAACAGAAACTGCAGCCAGAGAGAAGAGTGAAAATATGTGAGACAAACAATTCTGCAGACACCAAGGTCAGTGAAGAAGGAAGGGGAGCAGGTGCTCCAGACACCAGAGCAGAGATTCCCCAGCAACCTGTGGTGAAGACCATGGTGAGGCAGGCTGTGCCCCAGCGGCCCATGGAGGTTAATGGTGGAGCAGATATCTACCTGCAGCCTCTAGAGGACCCCATGCCAGAGCTGGTGGATGCCCAAAGGAGGCTGTGACCTTATGGGAAGCCTACACTGAAGGAGGCTTCTGGCAGGACCTATGGACTCCGAGCCCACGCTGGTGCAAGTTTGTTGGCAGCACTTGTGACCCCACGGGGGACCCACACCGGAGCGGTCTGTTTCTTGAAGGGCTTAACCTCGTGGAAAGGATCCACACTGAAGCAGTTCATGAAGAACTGCAGCCTGTGGGAAGGACTCATGTTAGAGAAGTTGTGGAGGATTGTCTTTTATGGGAGGGAACCACACTGGAGCAGAGGAAGGGTATGAGGAAAGAGAGGGAAAGATAACTTGTGATGAATTGACTACCCTCATTCTCTGTCCCACTGTGGTGCTATGGGGGAAAAGGTAGAGAAAATCAGGAGTAAAATAAAGCCCAGGAAGAAGGGAGAGGTGGGAGAAAGGTATTTTAAGATTTGGGTTTATTTCTCATTGTCCTCCTGTGATTCAATTGATAACAAATTAATCTAATTTCCCCAAGTCAAGTCTGTTACCCATGACAGGAACTCATGTGTGATCTCTTTCTGTCCCATCTGGACCCACGAGCCTTTCACTCTATTTTTTCTCCACTTTCCAGCTGAGTAGAGGGAGTGGTAGTGTGGCTTTGGTGGGGACCTGGCATCCAAACCAGGGTCAACCCATCACAGAGATACAAACCTTCTGGCAGAGCATTCCTAATCAATGAGTGGACCTCAAAAGCTTCAGAGGTTGGGCTCATTTCTGATAATGAAAATGTTAATGTGTAGTCAAATCTTAACTTGAACATTGTAAGCCATCCAAAGGCCCAAACAGTACATGAGTTTCTGATGTTTTTGGAATATTTCAGCTAACCTGAAAATTACAGTGGAAACTTTTTATATTTTAACTACTGTTGTTAAATGATTTAAACATCTTTCCATTTGAGGTACCCAGTTGTGTTTGTTTTTTCTTTTTAAAGAAGTAAAGATATGTCTATCCTCCCATTTTAAAATGGTTGAAGATGATACCTCCTTTTGCCCAGCTATTTTGATAGGCTTGTTGCCCACACAATGTGGTGAGTCTTCAATCCACAGATTAACTGAAAGAGTTCAATCATTTCAGGTTATTACATTATAAAAAGTATTTTGTGAGACTTCCTCAGAAGCTCCCTACTTTCCGTGTATATCACTCAGTGAGTGAAACTCCTCACACAAATTTCTGCATCCTGCTGCAGAACTTGTTTGTAGGTTTAGTAGTCTTTGAAATCATGCAGAAAGGCTGTATAGCAGCGGCTGATGTTAGCTGAGTCCTTCATGACAATACCAGAATCTACCATCATACCTCCAGTGGCACGCCACCATTAAGTGCTACACATAAGAATCACTGAAATATCAGGAGAGTACAAGTGGAAACACAAATAAGAGCAGGAAGCTGATCTAATTATTTTCCTTGGAGACTGGTACCTAATCCTAGAGGAATTCCTGAAATCTTCAGATCCCTGGCTGGCAGTACTCTGAGCAATTTTCTGGGAGCAGAAAGATTGAGGATGTGACATGTCTTCAGTTCATCACACTGAGTGATGCTGGGGGTGAGAAGAAGCCAGGTGGGGGGGATTTGCACAATATCTGGACAGGGAATGTCAGGCTGTAGGACAGGGACACACTGTAGTAGTAATAACTATAGCTGCTCATCGTGAAGATTTAGGGGTATGGTGATATACACAAAACTAATACCTCAGATAGTGAAATACAACACCGGCACTTAATATCATTGGTATCATGTACACAGAATTGCTGATCCATCTGTATACTGCTGGATCGGTATAGTGCTCATCATTAAATCTGATACATGAGAAAGAAGAGGAGATCAAGTCTCATCCAGTTTTAGGACATTCCGTGCCATGAAAATGTACATTTAAAGTTTTAAGGGGAAAAAAATTACTTATTTTATCCAAAAAATGTTGTGGGTATGTAATATTTATACATTGTCTGTAGAAGGAAAGCTTTATCAGACTTCAACAAAGGTGAATTCAGCAGTCTCCACCTGCATTATACATCTGTCCATACAACACACATTGGATAAAGCATCATCTGGAAAATTTTATCCACTGGTAACTAAAAACCCTAGAAAGAAGCCAGTTAAGTATCTTTGAATGTCTACAGTCTGTTTCTATTTTTGCATGTCTACAGTCTGTTTCTAAGATCACCAGGAGAGTTTTCAAGCTCTGGTGACAAGCTGAAGTCTTTGGTTCCACTGTCTTACTTAATTTGCATTGATATTACACAGAAAGAATCAGCTTCTGTCTCTGTGTTGCCAAAACCTGCCACACTTTGTCTTTCTGAACAGAAGCCTTCTCTATAATGAAATCTATTGACTTTATCTAGAGCTGAAGTTAAGATATGATAGATAAACATTGTATTAGTTACTGAAAGCATTAGAGTTACTTGATAGCAGGCTTTTAAGACTGGTGTAGTGTATACTTTGGGGTAGTTATGTATCCTCATCCAGGCAATTGATAATACATCAGCATAACTACGAAGTACTGTACATAAATGACTGCAGTTGCACTGTAAATAACTACATCATGTAACATTTAAAATGGATTTGTAGGAATATGAAAAAAAATATATCAAGAAGCAGTTGAACACATGGTACTAACCTGCCTGATATAAAAACCATTATTAATTAGTTAGATACAGTATAATTACATAAACTGCAATAACGATGTAATTACAGAATAGCTAAAGTTACAGCATTGTAATATGTGATTGCTTCTTTCTTATTGTAATTCATGACCGGACAGATACCTTGAAATTACTTCAAAAGAAGCAAGGTTAACTTTTAAGCTTCATGGACTTAGAATCTAGTGAAGTAGATGTCAAACCCTGTTACTTCAATAAGCTTTAGAGTGGGATATATGGTTAAAACTATAACATGGGGAGTAATAATTAAGTTCTCTGAAGAGACTAGGAGTTGCTTCTTGCATTCATACATAATACTCCACTATTAAAGTCATTTTGACAAATAGAAAGAATTAAGGAGAGGAAGAGAGAGAAAGTTTGGGAAGATGATCCTCTTATTTAGCTACTGGGAATTATGACCTAGTCCAGGAACAGATTTAGGTACCTTTATTCTACAGCTATTGCTATACAAACAATACCTTTATTTTTGGTTTTGTTGTTTTTTTCCTGTCTATTTTAGTAGTGATATATTATGTTTGATGAGGAACTATAAATAAATCATTGTTTTTGTAGATCTTGGATATCAAATGCTATCAGTGCTTACTAATTTCACTGTATGCAGAAGGCTCTATTGTCTCTTCTGGAAATACTTTTAAGATAAATTACAAATGCAATTCAGAAGAAATAAAGGGAATAACTATGAACTTCACTATTTTTAAGAATGATTATGATAAAGATATGCTGATGTTACAACAGAAACAGCTGCCAGATACAAAAGTCTGATGGATTTAAAGAGAGGAAAAAAAAAAACAACAAAAACAACCAACAACAAATAAACCCAACCAAAACCAAACCAACAAAAAATAAAAAAATATTAGATGTGGGATTCTACATCCATCAACTTCAATCATCACAGCAGGAAATCAAACAAGAAAATTTAATGAACCACTGTTGGCAGAGAAATTTCTTAATAATTCAGAGAAAAGAGACATCAGTGATTTTGTAAGTTTTGGCACTGGCCTGTCAGTTGCAAAATTGAGTGAATGTAATGGATTTGGAACAAAGCATGTGTTACAAAGCTTTATGTAAATTGCAACCCTGTAAATATGCTAGAAATTTTAGGCTTCAATTTTCTTCTTCTATTTAAGTCCTTTTTTTGTTTTTTCTTCCTGCCTTGGGAGGATACTTTCTTGTTTATTTGTTGTTTTTTGGTTTTTTTTTTTGTGGTTGTCTTTGATTGGTTAGTTGGTTTTAATGCCAGGTATCTTCATGATATCTGAACTGAATTCATTCAGATTAAAATTTCCCTTTCAGTCAAATTTTATTCCTGTTTCTTTTACTAGGTCTTTATTAAAAACATCATAAATAACCACTCAGCTGAGCAACATAAAAGAATTACATGAGGCTTATGGAAGCAGAAAGCTATTCATTAATACCCGCTACCTTTGCTGCAAAGAATTCAAGAATTCACTTTATAGCATGAGCTGGCATATCTTTTGTGTACCACAAAAAGCAGTAAAGAAAGTCCCGATGTGCATATCCTTGGCTCAGTGTGAGATACTACAGGCAGTTCTTTGGCATCACACTGTCCAACACTCTGCTGATACCATACTTCATATTTACTCTGCTTCCAGGGGTTTCTGTGATCCTCTGGATTCAGAAGTTGCTTAGCTTTAGAAGTGGACAAAGAACTCTAACACCAAAGGTGGTACCAAAAGATCTTTTCCACAGGAGCAGAAGACTTCAGAGCAGTAATTAAGGAGTCTCCACTGTCATCATGTTAATCTCTAATTTTTGCTGATTAATCCAATTTGAACAAGTAGTTGGAGAATTTAATCTTGTAATGTTTCAGTAATTAAATACTTTGGCATTTCCAAAAGAAAATATTGCCCTTTTGGCATACCTACTATTCATCAGACCTTTTCATCTCTTGAGGAACTTTGATGCAGAGAAAGAATTCCCAACTCTGCTGATGTTTTTAACTAAAGGAGAACTAAGAGATCAGCTTGATTTTAACCTATAAAAATATCTTGTACTCTACAATGTACAGGACATAAAAACATGAGAGAAAGTCATGTTGTTATGGCATGCACCTTCCTGAGAGAAGGTAAATCTTCATATGTGTCTGCTGGACACTGACAGGTTACCTTTTGTGTCTTTCACATCTGAACATTCACACAGTACTTATCTGCTTTCACTGCTCCCCTGCCAAAGACTCACTGTAGCAGCAGAGGCGGAGCAGAATACATGTCAGTCCCTTACCCAGCCAAGCTCAGTCCACTGTATTTAAAATGCACATGGTTTGGGATTGTACAAGGAACAAGGGAAGCTGAGTCATATATGTTTTTCCCACTCTGACTCTCTTGCAAGGAAGCACTGACCTCTGGCAAAGGGATAACCTGCAAGCTGGTATTTTGCAGGTGAGTATAAATTAAGCTCAAAGTTGTCATTAGACAATAGTGCTAATTGCAAGGTGGCAACAGGAAGAAAAGATGTTGCCAATTATAAGGAGCTAAATTATTAGCTTTAAGTTTGCTAGGGAATCTAATAACAATACAATAATAATGACATTCTTGAAAGAAACTAGATCCAGAAGCATTGCAAATTTCTGAATTTAACCCTCCCTCACAAAGATGTGCTAACATTTAGCAATTAATTATTGATAATTCAATTTAACTTGCTCTTTATGCTGTTTACTGAAATTAAAGCAATTTAGTAATCAATAATCATCCTTATAAACAAGGAGAAAAGTTAGCTAACAATAGTGCAGATCAATAAATTAGGTCATCTAATAGAACCTAATATTTTAGTTCAGCACACTAAGCAATAGCACACACTATTTTCACTGAAGCAGTCATGAGGTATATGGATTCTCTGCATAATTTCCATCATAAAAATAAAAAGAAATCCCATTGATGATGAACTTACATTCTTCTCTTGGTTGCAAGCTTGCAAGTATGTAAGTAAGCATAAATGGTTCTGTTCCCTTGAATACAATTGAACTCAAAAAGTAAAATCACCTCACTTTGCTAGAAGTACAAAGGGGTTCCTTAAACAGCATTTTTTTGCAAAAGCCCTCTCTCAGCTTCAGTCCAGACTCATGTTATGAGCATTTATTAAGTTGCTTTTGATTTTCTTGCTGTTGTTATTCCATACACCTTTTCTGTTTCTTCTTTCTCCTAGGCACACAAATCTATGAAGTAGCACTGTCTCCTGATATTCAAGATTTCTAACAACTCATTTTCCAAAATCAGACTATGGGATCTACTGGATATTATGTACCTATAATTTGCTAGTCCTACAAATGACTAGTACCATTCTTCCACCTACTCTCAAAAACCCTTAATAACTTAAGACATGCTCTTAAATGAATCACAGATTCAGAAGACACTCTAAGGCTATATACTCTATAGCTGATATACATATATATACTTCATACTTCAGTGGTGTTTTCAGTCACTCCCGATGCAGTAGGGTAACATTTTACTATGCAGTAAGTTTCACTACCAACTCTATATATAATTACGGTATATAAAAAATAAGCAAATGTATTTTATACATTTAAATTTTAAAGACAATTTTTGTATCAATTTTTCTTCAAGGTTTTAGGGCTGCAGGCAGATAACTATGTTGCTAAATAGGACCAATTTTAATCTAGCTGGACAGGATTTAAGAAACTACTGAACATGACAAAAGAAATTGCTGGCTGTGATGGTCAACAGTGCAAGAGGCTAATAACTATCAAGGATAGCTCCATGAAAAATTACTGGATTTCACAGGTGGTTAAGGGTGATCTATATGATAAATGACCATGTTTACAGATAGTGAATGTGGGGGTATTGGGGAACTTTTGGAAAGTAGAATTTGCAGGGCCAGCAACACACCTCAGCAATACTATCTGAACATATCTGTAGCAAAACTAGAACTAGAAAGTACATCAGTCTCACTGATTTTTTTCTTGAGATGGAACTGACACAGAGAAAGGTATGGAGGAAGGCAGAAAAAAAAGGAGAACTAGAAAATGAGAAAAGGGATAGGAAGTAAGGCAAGTCTTATGACTGATTCTCTCTGTGTGTACCTGCCAGTGCCTGATCACTACAGTTTAAAGCAGGACAATAAACTCACTTTTTCTGCCCATACTGTGTCTAAACTGATTTTGTTGTCAGGAGAATAGGAGTTGTCTGGAGTTGTCTGCTCCATTGCGCTACAGGGGCACAGCCTGCCTCACCATGGTGTTCTTCACCACAAGTTGCAGGGGAATCTCTGTTCTGGCATCTGAAGCACCTCCTCCCCTTTCTTCTCCTTTGACCTTGGTATATGCAGAGTTGTTTCTCCCACATATTCTTACTTCTCTCTCTGGATGCAGCTGCTCTTGTGCAGGAGGTTTTTTCCCCCTTATTAAATATGTTATCCCATAGGTGCTACCATGGGCTCAGCTGTGGCCAGTGACAGGTCTGTCTTGGACATAGGGGAAGTGTCTAGTAGCTTGTCACAGAAGCCATCCCTGTAGCCCACCCCCCCCTTACCAAAACCTTGCCATGCAAACCCAATACAGAATTCCAGCTCTTCATATCTAACAAAGAATTTCTGAGCTGGGTGTCACCATACAAATGTCATCTTCTAGATCTGTTTAAAGAAAATTTCATACTGAAAAAAGATGGGTGTCATAAAACGCTTCCAGAGACTGTAACTGACTCCAACTGAAATGAATCCATCTTCAAAGAAAACAATTCCCATTCATTACATCCTCCATTATAATAAGCTGTGTTATGAAATTAATGTTTTCCATGGTACATTTTGTAGTTTTAAAGGAGTTTATTTCCATTTATGTGAGATCACCATGTAAGAGATTGAAAGTGGAAGGACATGGATGATGAGTCAAAGTCTTCCAAGTTATTTAAGACTGTAAATGAACAAAAATCTGAGTTGCAGTAAATACTGAAGAGAGGGCAGTACCATGGAAGTCTGACGCATTTTTTTAATGGAAATTTAGAAGTTAGTCTTCTAGGGAAGAAACTACCATAACAAAATGCCACAAATCCTAACATTCAAAATGTCCTTTTATTTTCCATTAAAAACTATACACTAATAACTTGATAACAAAATATTAATCACCACAACAATTTCATTTGCACTAACTCAAAATTTGCTGCAAAGACTCATTCTAGCAGTGTTTTCCTCGTGACTGTATGACCAGCAATAATTACAGTGTTTTAGTTATTCATGCATTATAGCAATGGACACCATGCATCTTATTCTCTTTTACTGAACCTTTTGTATGTTGAAATATTCTGGACAAACCTGAGGAAAGTGGTAAGCATGACATGGTCTTCAAAGAAGATAAATCTTGTTTATGGTTCAGTAAGGTAGAGTAAATTTTGAGGAACAAGTCTGTCTATCTCCATGAGAGAGCTTGAGTGCTGTTGAAGGGAGTAATGGAAAACAAGAATAACAACACTAAGGACTATGTTTACAAAAGGATTTACATCACAAAAGTGTAATATTTAAGTATCCTAATGTTTGATAAACATCAAAGGCTACATTATTCCCACTGCTGTGCAAAAATAATAGCTTTCCTGAATTTCCTTTTGAACTGCACTTAGGGAAAAAAAAAAGAAGAAAGAAAGTTTATGGGGTCTATTTGCTTACTGGAATGCTTCTGATAAATGCCTCATGATGAACCAGTCTCCTTATTGGGTGTTCAAAACATTTTCATGTATACTTGGACCCTTTTTGCTGCATCACAGTCCGTTTTCTTTTCACCTGAATGGACTATAAAAAACTTTGTGCTTCGTGGCCCAAATAGAGTCTCTGTGTTGTTTTCCTACAGTACATTATAAATTTCCTTATAGAATAGAATGAAAAACACTATCTCACAAGAACATAACTTTAAAGTCTTGATCTGTTAACAAATTTTGGACTTCTTGGTCTACAACCTAAATAGCTAAAATTAGTGCTATTTCACCAAATCAATTGAACTTATTCCACCTATTAATTTTCTCCATCCATGAGGTACTAAACACAACAAATATCTAGTTCTCTTAACCTCAAAGGAGCTACTCTAAACCTTCAGGCTAAGTCTTAAAGACTTAACTAACAACTTAAAGGTAGATGTGTGAAGGAAGAGAAACCTTAGCAATAAAAGGTTGAACATACTGATTAAATTAAGGGTGCTTAATGTCAATTAATATTCTCCAGAAGAAAACTGAAGCTCATGCAGATTTACCTACAGTGAATTACTTTGATCTTTAAAGCAAAGAAGAAATGAGAAACATGCTACTTATTTTTCAATAAGATAGTGTTCAAACAGGAAATAAAACTAGAAATAAACCTGTCGAGGC
Source organism: Chloroceryle aenea (assembly GCA_013399075.1). Lineage (NCBI taxonomy): Eukaryota > Metazoa > Chordata > Aves > Coraciiformes > Cerylidae > Chloroceryle > Chloroceryle aenea. The sequence goes on along the minus strand of VWZY01000682.1, from coordinate 380,685 downwards.
AACTTAATAAAGAAATTTTATGGTTCAACATCAACTGACTTTGGAGTTAATCATCTGTCCAGCTAATGATGATACTTCGAATTATCTTGTGAGACAAAAATCAAGATTAAGGGAGAAATTAACACACAAAAGCTAATAACGGGAAGCCAGTTAGGCCTAGGGAAACATTGGCAAGGTGGATAACCCAGGCAGTGATGAGAAACATGTATTTTACATTGTGCAGTGGGAGTTGTGGTATCCATTTCTTTGCATTGGCTGGAGGGGGATGAAGAATGAAGAGAAACAGAAATCTGGAAAATAATGCAACTGTATTTGTTTAGCTGGCAATAAAGAACACTGAGACAGACACAGTACAGCCTTCACCTACTAGAAAAGCTACAGCAGAGGGAACAATTAGTTCTCCATGTTCAGGGAGGATAGGACAAGAATTAATGTGTTTAAACTGCAGTGAACAAGACTGGAATAGACATATAAAGAAATTTATAGCAGAGAGGACAGTGAAACAGACTTCTATGGGAAGCTATGAAGTTCACATCACTGGAGGTCTCTAAGGGCTGTTTAGATGCACATATGCAAGGAATGATACATATATTGGTGATCCTTCGTTGGGATGCAGGGATAGAGTAGATTACCTCCACCTACTGCAGGTCTGTGTGGGTCTGTGAGATAGGTAGTACAACATCTAATTACCACTTGCAACGTTTAGGAATGGCCAGGGGATGTTACATTGGAAAGGGACTCTTTTCAAGTTTAACAGCAAGTTGTTTTCTCTGACTTACATGTTAGCAGTCACCAGAAATACATCTGAGAAACAAACAGAAAAAGATTTGGTGTCTCCAATTCTCACTCTAGTTTGTGACAACAGTCCTGTTGACTTCAAGGTGTTGTAAATTATTAAGTGTTTCTAGTGCCTCCTGCATCATATGCTGAAAATATACCCAATCTTACTTTTTTTCATAATGATAATCTACAAGAATGTATTCTCAAACTGCAGTGTTAGACCCTTACTGAATACATTATACGAAACTTCACTTGAGGGAAGGTCCTTATCTTACAAGATGACAACACAGTGCTGGAGAAAATCAATCAGCTACAGCTGTGAAAACATAGTTACACTGGTCAGGTACACTGGTCTCAGCCCCAGGTTTCTACTAGGAAAAGTAAACACGTGGAAGCTCGCCAGCCATTGCCTAAATATTGACCAGTCATAAGTTAAAACCAGAAGAAAACCTGTCACCTGCTTTAATCTCTTAAAGTTGGCACAGCCTGCATTTACTGTTTTACATAACTGAGTCTAGTTGTGTAAGTTTATTTAAACCATGTTTACTAGACAGATATCCAGTTTGATTTGAAGATTAAAGAAACAAAGAAATCCATCATTGCTTATAGCTTTTCATCCTCTCCATACCTGCCAGTGCTAGATTATCCCATAGTTAAAGTGTCATATTTCTCATTTGAATCGTTTTAGCTTTAACTTCCAATAGTCTTCATTCTTCTAATATCTTTTTCCAAAAGATTGAAGAGCCCATTATAATCTGCTGTTTTCCTCCCCTGAAGGTCTTTATACACCTTCATCAAGTCACTGCTCAGTCTTCTTTTGATAAGTTATGCATACTGAACACTCACTGGATAGCATTTGCTCTACTTATCAGAACATTATGAAGCTCTTTGTTTCATCAGATTTTCCCTGTGAAAGAATGTGAAAACCAATAAGAAGCAACTCCAGCTGTGAGACTTTGTGTAAGTTTCCTCAGGGTTCCTTATTCACTGTCCTGAAATCTTTTAGAGTCATCCACTTAGTATTTTCCATCTCTTTATAGCTAGGTTAGATCAGACAGTACTCTGAAACATCATTTAAAATGATGGTAATTAATATTAATCGATTGCTGGAGTGGTATTTGACATCTTATCACAGAATGCTCTAACTTTACAAGTAACTGATATGTTATTAGATGACTAATGTTTAATATCATCACTGACAGTTCTACATGAATAGGGCCAATGAACTGTATTGTGGTGCCAGGTGAGACACAAGTTCTTATTCATTTCCACTAGCAGACCTCTGAGTTCATAAATAATAAAAGAAATTTACTCCCAGACTTGCATGACAAATGCAAGAGAATTGTCAGTTTTAATATTTGGGAGGATTAAAAGGGATTTTTATACTACCTTGCTGTAGGTATTCAGTAATACCTAGGTTTGCCTTTTTAGATTCTTAATAAATGTGATTTGGTGCAGGAATTTAACTCTGATGTCAAAGATTATGGGGTTTTTGGGGAGTAAGCTGTACCCTAAGTGTGAAGGAAATATCCTAAGTGTTAATTTAAAATGCTGCCTCTTTACCCCTGCTCATATGCTCAAATTTTGTTTTTATGGAAACCTGCAAATAGGAGAGAGACAAAAAGGAATAATCTATGCTTGGGTAGCTTCTCAAAAAAAACCAAAAAGTTGTCACACGACACAAACTTTCTATCATTAGAAAGTTTGAATACTCCCTTTTGGTTTTGAACTTATCACTATAATTCTTCAAGGGAAATTTGACCTCTAACTGTGAACTCCAGTTTATTCTCTGTTTTTCAATCTGATGAAAAAGCTGGTAGATAGAATGCAGTTACTTAACTGGAAAACAGCTGCATTACAAAAGTAGAGTACGCTGGTGGGAAACTAAAAGGAAGATCTGCCTCTCAACATTATGAGATTAGAGGCCTCTGAGCATCAGAATTACATTAGAAGAGCGAACTTTTACTGGTAAATTGAAGGTCCATGTTCAAATCCCATTTTAACATAATGAGAAGCCAGTAAAATATTCTCCCCTCAGGGACAAGGACCAAGGACAAGGAGCCAAGGACTTCCCAGACGTTGTCTTTGTTGAGTGTGCTAGGCAAGGTCCAGCAGGTGTCACAGTGCTAGAACTAGTCATCTGATGCTTGCAACAGAGACAGACTGGTGTGGTTTAAGGGTGAACAGACTGAGTGGGGAGGAATAGGTGGTAACTCTGGGACTCAGAGAAGTCAGAGGGCAGATGTTATACCCTCCCCTTCCCTGCCACACTGTATAACAGGGAGACAGGGCATTGGGAGGGATCTTCCTTCCCAGGCTCTGAGAGCTGCAAGGGCATCTCAGCAGGGCTGGGTCTGGCTCCATGCGATCCATCACCATCCCAGAGTGGGTTTTGTATAATGGTTCTGTATCCTTCTGCCCTTAATATTCCTTTTTCTCCTGTTATTCATTACATTAGCTATAGTCTTAACTTCCAGTGTTGGGTGAGGCATTTTTCTTTGTTGTTTCTTATTTTATTCCTATTTTTATTGTTCCTTTTTTTTTTTTTTTAACCCACCAGGGAGGGAGAGGGGAAGAGGCTAATAGAAAACCTGCTCTGTGTTTCATGTAGGCTTGCCCTGAGCCCGAAACAGAGACACAGACAAAATAATTAATTCATTGACACTCCTTGCACTTAGTTTTTAAGCAAGGAGACACTGTACTTAGTCATCAAGGCACAGATAGACGTAAAGAGATTGGTGGATACTAGAAGGCTACAAAGCTGGAAGCTAGAGCTGTACTGGACCACTGATTAGATATGTCTACAGTAAATTTATTCTTTGAGAACTTTATATTTCTTTCAAAGAATTTGCATTATTTGACCACTTCCTAATTTCTGAGAAACATGTTGTATGAAGCAAACACTATTTCTGTCAGCAGAAATGGAAAATAAGATGTTGTGGAGTCTTAATATAAAAGGCACAATTTCAACTCTAGCACAGATGACACAGGTTAAGACTCAACATCTGCCTATCTCGTATTTGATGTTACAATGTCTTGGAGAATCCCTCAAACATAATCAGAACGGATACCTGTCATTCAGATGACTGCTAAAAAGATATTCTGAAAACACTGAAAGGACAGGGCAAATTTAGCTACAAATTTGTACTCAGGCTTTCTGGAACACTGAAATTAAACAACAAATTTTATTGTGACATGTTCTCTTGCCTACATTTGATAAAGAAATCTATGGGAGTACTAAGAAAGATAATACCCTTAACTGATACACACAGTGTAGCCTTCAGCACTGAGTTGCTGGCTCACTTAATCACGTTCTTGAAATAAAACATGTCTAAATGCTATGCTGAATCAGTGTTCTCTTTTAAATAGAGACTTTTAAAACAAAGCAAAAGAAAAGTTGTGGTCAATAGATATGGGACACTATAATGTTCATTTTCATGTATATTTGTACACTCCCTAGTGAGTTATTACTTTGTTGTGTTATGAGGTATTTTAGATACCATGTAGGACTGGAAAGGATTCTCCTAGGACATCAGTGCAGACCTATGCTCTTACAGACAGGCACACCATCTATTGATTAAAATCCATCTAAAAAAAAAAAAAAACCAAAAAAATCTTTCTTACTGGAAAGTTATTCCAGAATATCTAGATTCCTCTAGCCCAAATTTCCAGTGCACATATACAAAGCAAGCTCAAATTATATGTTATTGATTATCCTTCTTGCAGGGATTCATTTTGGTCTCCTCTATCCTGTGAAATTTCTTGTCAGGTTGGTAGATGAATACTGGAGGTATCTCTTCATTCATCATTAGGTACTCTTTTCAGGTACTCAAGCCAATAATTAGAAAGAAACACAAAAAGAGATACATTTATTCTCATGGGTGATAAGTTACATATAGGGGTATAGATGACACATTTTATTCTAAGACACCAGATGGGCATAAATAAACACATAAGAATCAATCATTTACAGTTTTAATCAGGGTCATGTAATGTGTAATTCTCAACCCAGAAGTTCAGCTTCCCATGATCAAGCACTAGTTTGGTGCACCTGTGAAAACTTCACAGTTTTACTAAGAAAGTTGTGGCAAGGTGTGACAATATGTGTGAGCTACATCCATGCAAGGCAAAAAAAACCCAAACCTGATAGAAATGGAATTGTTGAGACACTAACAATTAACACATTGAGGATTTGTGAGGGAAAATCTGGTAAGGAAAGATATAATTCACCATGAAGGGCAGAGGGAAAGAGGAAGAGAGAGACTAAAGAAACTCTAGAATGACAGCTCCACAACATCAAGGATCAGTTTCTTCTAAGGAATAATAAAGACACTTTCATGACAGATTAACAGCTGAGTGTCCCAGTGTCTCTCCAGGGGTGTAAGTGTAAAGCTTTGCCTTCTGGCTTGTTAGACCTGGCTGCATATTATCTTTATTAAGCAGTAAGTTAAAAATCTACATGTGTTTTTTTCATATCCTGCTGCAAAGTCCCTGTGTATTAGCAAATGTCTCTGATTAGCAAATGTCTCTGAACTACATGACCCGAAGAGGAAGGATTATCATAGAATCACAGGATCATAGAATGGTTTGGGTTTGAAGAGACTTTAAAGATTATCTAGTTCCAATGTTCTTTCCATGGGCAGGGGCACCTCCCACTAGACGAGGCTGCTCAAAAACCCATCCATCCTGATCTTGGACACATCCAGTGTTGCGACATCTATAACCTCCCTAGGCATCTTGTTCCAGTGTCTCACCATGCTCATAGTGAAAAACGTCTTCCTACTTTTTAATCTGAATCTACCCTTCTTCAGTTTAAAACCACTTTCCCTTATCCTATCACTACAAGCCCTCATATAAAGTCACTCCCCAGCTTTCTTGTAGGCCCCTTTCAGATACTGGAAGGCTGCAGTAAGGTGTCCCCAGAGCCTTCACTTCTCCAAGCTGAATAACCCCAATTCTCTCAGCCTGTACTCAAAGGAGAGATGTTCCAGAATGATCTTTGTGGCCCTCCTCTGGACCCGCTCCAATAGGTCCATATCATTATTGTACTGGGGGCTCCAGAGCTGGATGAAGTTCTCCATGTGGGGTCTCACAGGAGTGGAGCAGAGGGATGGAATCACCTCCCTTGACCTGATGGCCATGCTACTCTTGATACAGCCCAGCATACAACTGGCTTTCTGGGCTGCACTCACACATTGATGGCTTATGTTGAGTTTTCATGAATCAACAACCCAAAGTCTTTTTTACCAAGACATTTCACTGATGCAACTGGTCCAGGCATTGCTGGATTAGCACCCCTAGCCAGAGCCTGTCTTTATCTCATCTAATTTCTAGAGAGAAGAAAACCTCTCTTCTCTTCTTGATCTTTGATTTCTGCATTATCTGTGTCCATAGCAGTGATGATACAGGGTAATAAAAGCCAGGAAAAGATGACTTTTGTTTTCTCTGCCCTTTGTAGTAAGTAGGCAAGTATTTTTGCAGGAAGTGAGACTTCCAAGAAGGAACACAATCGTCTCCTGTATTTCAGTCCTTTATTGCCTATGGACACTTCCTCGTTTTACAGTCTCCATGATCCCACTCATCTTTAGGCACTTCAGGAGAAGAGAACAAACTGTGATACCTGGAGGTCTGAGTTTACCTTTTTATTCCATAGGAACAGAACAATTTCTAACCCTGGGTAACTCAGTATTTTGCTAAAAGGGATGCAACAGGAAAGGACTGGTTTTTAATTTAAAACCTGATCCTATTGAACACATCACAGGAGATGACCACAGGATTTATTGGCAAGAAATTTGTTTGTTAGAGCTTGCTCTCTGACTAACAGGTCTCTTTGGTTCTGTTTGGCATTCATATGGTGTCATTCTGCTGAGATAAAAAGTGCATTTAAAGATCTTATTTTTTCTGAGCAAAGCATGACCTAGATGCTAAGCATACTACAGTGTAATAGAAATAGCTTGACAATCACCTGTTAAGGTGTGATTCAGTTCCCAATAATCCAACAACTCCAAGGACTACTCCAGGATCAAAATAAGACACAAACAAGGTCAGATATCACTGGGCAGCCAAAGGCACTTTATTAGTGCTCTTACAACTTGATGGTTGTAAGAGCACTAATCATTCCTCCATGGTTAGCAACATTGAAACAAACAACTCTCACACAGTCTCTTTACAAGAAATGTTTTTCCCCTACAGGAGCAATGTTTGAGACAATGATCAATGATCCCTTACATCACCAAACTCATTTAATCATGCACAGTTTCTGGGTATCCTTTCAGCTTTCTAATACTAGTTTACAAGATTTAAGGTGGGATGCTTCATGCAAGGCCTTGGTATATACTATAAGGTGATAATATAAGAGTATTAAATTTACACTTTGCCTTTACAGAAATACGTTGTACAATCCTTATGCTGCCTTTTCCTCAAGGGGCATAAGCAGGTGCCATGAATCAAATTTTGCAGAATAGTTTTGATATAATGATACATTATATATCCCATTTTATGGACGTGCAAATAGCCACAGGAAAATTACATGAGTTCCTAAGTGTCTTAGAACCAGGCAAGATTTCTCTCATGTCATTATCTATCTATGGGTCAAATCTAGTAAGACAGTCTCCATGACCTTTGTTGCTAAAAAGAAGACACATTTGTCCAGAGAATGATGCATCACACCTTTAACATTTATCTCAGGCTGAGACAGATCACTGCATGGATGAAGCCACTCCTTTCCATTCACTACAGAGGGAGCTTTGATGACTAGTTTAGACTTGCCAACTTTTAGACAGATAAAAACTATATTATTAATGTTAGGTGATATGGAATCCACCTTTAGTGATAAATAGAAGTGGGATTCATCAGTTCTTCTTCTGTCTTGATTTACAAGATCTAAATTGGATACATTACAGGTCTACAGTACTTGCTACCATTTACAATGTGTTGTATTCCTTGTTTTGGCAAAGATCATTATCAATAGTAACAGCAAAAAACAACTAATCACTCATCCTTGCAAATTGTTATGGCATGTCTTCAGCAAAACTGGAAGTTATACTGATTAACACTACTTGAGCAGCTTGTCCTTTTAGAATAATTCTTATCTAACAAGAAATCTAAATGTAAACAATTTTCTTGAGTAACTCTTACTGTGGCCATTTACCTGGGCCTGAAACAGTTACTCATGTAGAAACAGAATGAAAATATACAACAAAAACTTTCAGGATTTATCCATCTGATTTTGGGTTTTGGGTTGAGTTTTGTGTTTATTGGAATTTTTGTTGACATATCTTTACTAGTAGATGCCAGCTCTACTATGAGTGCATTTCTATGAGTGGAAATAATCATAAAAGTTTTTGGGAAAAAATGGCTTTTTAAATGGTAGCATGTTTTATTTAGGCATCAGAGCCTGACATAGTGTAAGTGATGATAGAGACATAACCATGCTTGATCTCTCCGATGCCTCATTGGTCACTAAAAAAATTATTCAGAAGAGAAAAATTATTCAGCAGAGAACACGGACAGAAATCAGAGATAGGATTTATAACATGAGAATTCCACAAGAATCAAAAACTCAAACACATTCTTCACACCACTGCTGAAACTGAAGAGAAAGTTAAGTGCCTTATGAGTGGATTCTTGTATTGTGAGTAACACTATGATACTCAAGGAAATGAATTATGGTAGTGCTTCTGCAGTTCATAGGAGCAAGTCAGGAATGATTTCACTGTCTATTAGGAATAAGCTGGGACTTAAAAATTACTTGAGTGGTTTGGCCTCTCTGACACTGTGACCCAGAGATATTGAGAATCATTTTGGAAAAGTGCTTGCTATTCTTCAGGTTTGGGAAGCTTAAGGAATTATTTATATAGTATGAAATTAAAACAAGCTTTATTCAAGGCTCCAAACCACCGCCTATTTCTTATTTGCAACAGCCACACCAACATAGTGGAAAATTACATCATCCTGGATACAAGGTAGAAAAAAGAACAAATAGCAAATTGTTAAGACCAGCCTCTGCTTTGGTTGGTTTAGCCATACTGGCTTTACTTGAGGCATATTTCTAAATGGAATTCGAACTGTAACTTTTCAGTGGCTAGTATTATCAGTCTGTGGGAGTTGGGGTTATTCAGCATGGATAAGAGAAGGCTCCAGGAAGACATTACAGTGGCCATCCAGTAACTGAAGGGTGCCTATAAGAAAGCTGAAGAGGTACTGTTTACAAGTCCAGGTAGCAATAGTACGAGAGGCAATGGTTTTACACTGGAGAAGGGTAGATTTAGATTGGACATTGGGGAAAAGTTCTTTACTGTGAGGCTGGTGGAGCACTGGAACAGGTTGTCCAGGGAGGTGGTGGAGGCTCCATCTCTGGAGACATTCAAGGTCAGGTTTGATGAGGCTCTGTGCACCCTGGTCTAGTTAAGGATGTCCCTGCTCACTGCAGTGGGACTGAACTAGATGACCTTTGGAGGTCCCTACCAACCCAGTGCATTCTATGTTTCTATGGTTTTATTACTTTCACTGAATTGTAATAGCTTCCGTCAGAGGAGTATAATCTCCCTGACGCTCTGCAAAGGAAGCTGAGAGAAAAATATCAGCTTGCTATTTTATTTTTTCTTAAATTTATCTTAAAAAGAAAAAAAAGGAAGGTCACTAGAGACCATTCTGGTGGAGTGCTGGTAGCAGCACAAGTAGTTTTTTTCTAATATATAAATAATTATTTTCAAAAGCATTTTTTTATATATATATTTTGTTCTTGCCTGTATGTACTTTTCCTTTAGTGTCAGGACCTGTATCATACTCTCAAGGTCTGTCTTCCTTCCTGTGTTGCCATGAGGTGACAGACATCATGAGAAAACAGACTGTGCATCCTGCAAGTAATTTATATCAGTGTTAAAATGTTTTGTAGTAACACTTGGTGAAGTTCCAAGAAAAGAAATTGAGCCAATTTTTACACAGACAATTCAACTAAAAAGGAATTATTTTTTTTTTTCACATCCTCTTAGACAATACTGTCCAGGTGGACAAGCAGATATAAAAACAGTGGATATTTGAGCATTAACATCTTACATACTTCAGTGGATGAAAATTATGATAAATGAAACAGTATTCAATCACATTTTCTGCATTGTTACTGTGTGAGTGTTCTTTCACCAAGATTGTCAGTGTAGTAAAAACATCAAGTACAGATAAATCTGGACCCTCCTGCTCGAAAGTGTGATAGAAATGGTTCTGTCTCAAATATATCTTCTCTGTCTCATATTGTACCAAGAGATCACTGGTAATACAATAGCTATGCCCAAGCATATTACATGATTATGCTGATTGTGTAATAGAGAGGTGATATATTTACAGAGATTTCTTTTTATGGAACAGACTATTGCCTAAGGAGTTTTTCCTTAAGTCTTTTATATTAAACTTTTAGATTGGATATTAGGAAAAAATTCTTCACTTAAAGGGTTGCTAAGCATTGAACAGGCTTTCCAGGGCAGTGGTTAAGTCACTATCCCTGAAGTTATTTAAAAGATGTGTCGATGTGGTGCTTAGGAACATGGTTTAGCGGTGTATTTGTCAGTGTTAGATTAATGTTTGGATTTGATGATCCAAAGGGTATTTTCCAAATATATGATTTCCTAATATATGATCATAAATGATTATATGATTCTATGATTTTACGTGAAATATTGTCATTCAGCACTAAGAAGCTTTTGCTGAGTTCAGACAGACACTACTCTCAGTACATCCATGTACCCTCTGTCATTACATTCCAAAGTACCTAGTACCTGTAGATGTGCTCATAGTGCATTTGAGTGTACCATCTTTAGTGCAGAAATTCTAAAGTTGGTTATGTAATTTTTTGTCATGGTTTTACCCCAGCTGGATCAAAGACTCATACAGTTGTTTACTCTTTCCCCTTGGTGCAGTGAGGTAAATAATCAGAGGTTAAATGTAAGAAAATTCAGGGACTGAGATAAAGACAGTTTAATAGGCAAAGCAAAGGTTGCATCCACTAGCAAGGCAAAACAAGGAATTCCTTCACTACTACCCATAAGGAGACAGGTGTTCATCCATCTCCAGGAAAGCAGAGCTCCACCATATGTAAGTTAGTTGGGAAAATGCACATCATCACCCCAAATGTACCCCCTTTATTATTTTTCCCACTGATTTTATTGCTAAGAACATCTTATGGTATGTGATATCTCTTTTGTCAGTTGGGGTTGGCTGTCCCAGCTTCATACACTCCCAACTCCTTGTGCACCCTCAGACTACTCACTGATGGGATGGGTGAGAAGTAGAAAAGGCCTTGATCCTCTGTAAATGGTGCTCAGCAGTAACAAAAACACCTTCATATGAGCAACACTGGTTTTGGCACAAAGCCAAAACTTAGTTCCATGCTAGCTACTATGCAGACTAGCAGCCAAAACAGCACATTTTTTTTCCCCCCAGTGGTTTTCAGTGTTTATTTACTGAGTATTTTCTAGCATATAACAGATACATCTGCAGATCTTTTAAACTAACAGGCAAACTCTTCAGAGTAATAAAGGTAAAAACTTCAAGGTCTCTTCCAGGATAAAGTAACCTGTGAACTGCCAAGATCCAATTTGAAAAAAAATTCTTACATACAATGGTATTGCAGAGTCCAAACACCACTCCACTGCAAATATGATATATTATAGCACATACCAGATACCAATCGTGCTCAGCACTAATCCATAGTACAGAAAGGCTTCTTTGGAGAAAGAAATGCTATAAAACACATGCAGTACTTTTGATTCTTGAAATAGCTTAATTTCAATGTATTTTTGCTTTCTGTATATTTTTACTGCAAAAATATTTTACCAGAATTATCTTTCTGTGAATTTGTACATTACACTAAAATGAGCCTTGAAAGTCTGTTGCTAGTGACAGCTAGTCTGCACTCTCACTTATGCAAGCAGAGGCTTGACTGTGCATAAACAGCATGTTCTGTAACTGGTATTTCAGACCGTGGGTTATAAAAGTACTGCTTTGAGCATCCTACCTAGGTATATTCATCCTTGCATTGTGTTTATTTCACATTGCTATTTAGATGGCAGTTTGTCCCTAATTTAAGTCCACGTTCAAATCAAGCAGATTCTGTTTTCTACATGAAGTTGTATCTAAGAGAAATTAAATTTCTACCAGCAGTCTTTGCTATGTCACTGCAGCCTGAATATTTGCATTTTGATTTGGTTGTATGCTTCACACATTGGATTAATCTGCTACCCATTATTTTACCCACATGGTCATGTCCATTTGTCACAAGGATCTCTCTTGCTTAGCACACTGTTTTCATAACTGACCGGTTTAAAGTGACTGTAAATGGCATGCATGTGGACTGTCAGTGTTTACAAGATCATACCAGGGCCCTGGAGGACCCTACCTATGTTTTGTTTTTAGTCTTTCCTAAGCTTTTGCTGCTCCTTTGTGATAGAACAAAGTTCCAGAGTAGATTTACACAGAGTCATACTTTGAAAGAAAGTTCTTTGTTAACTTCTTGCATGCAAAATATATGAAGTTGTCTTTTACCTAAAGAAATATTACAGGGAGTGGAAAGCATTAAAATGGTATCAATACTCAGGATGGAACTATATTCACAGGAAAAAATTCTTGACTCTCCACTTCTAATCTCACTCCAACTTCTCATCTTGAAATTGCCATTAATTGATTCTGTGAAATGTAAAATAAAAAAGTGAAACTGTCTAAATTTTCAAAAATCCAATTGTAGTGAAATTGAGAGGCTTTTTTTTTCAAATTTGCATACTAAGAATAAAGGACCTTCACATTCTTTTTTCAGATATGTGAACTTGCCTTAGCACTCAGGTTCTATTCTTATGCCAATGGCATCCCGAGGTGTATTAGAAGGGCTGCAGTTAGTAGGTTGAGAGAGGTTCTATTCCTCCTCTACTCTGCCCTCGTGAGGCCCCACCTGGAATACTGTGTCCAGTTCTGGCCCCTCAGTTCAAGAAAGACAGGGAACTGCTCAAAAGAGTCCATCACAAAGACACAAAGATGATTCCTCACAAAGATGATTTCCTCACTTCTGAGGAAAGGTTGAGGGGGCTGGGTCTCTTTAGCTTGGAGAAGATTGAGGTGTGACCTCATTACAGTTTATAAATATGTAAAGGGTGAGTGTCAGGAGGATGGAGCCAGGCTCTTCTCAGTGACATCCAATGGCAGCACAAGGGGCAACAGGTGCAAGCTGGAATGTAAGAGGGTCCATGTAAACATAAGTAGAAACTTTTTGTACTGAAGGTGACAGAGCACTGGAACAGGCTGTCCAGGGAGGTTGTGGAGTATCATCTGGAGACGTTCAAAACCCACCTGGTTGTGTTTCTCTGTGAACTGATCTAGGTGATCTTGCTCTGTCAGGGGGGCTGGACTAGATGATTTTTCAAAGTCCCTTCCAACCCCTAACATTCTGGGATTCTTTGATTATTCATTTGAATTGCATGTAGTACAAAAAAAAAACCACTGTAATACCTCTGTTTATATCAGTAACTATTCAGTGAGTGTGGAATACAGGTAATGATGTACACAAATCTATTTGCTGACATAAAGAATATAGGTTTTGTAGATGACTAAACAGACTTGATTAATTGCGTCATTAGAGCACAGGAAAACATATTTACAGTTGAATGAGGAATTGCTATTACTCTACAAAAATATTTTGGGTTCAGGTATATCCAAACCCATCTCAGAAAAGCAAACATGCTGAATATAACTTTTTGATTGGATTGTTTCGCTTTTTTTACTTCAATGCCACATAATACGTAGTAACTTGGTTGACATGAAAAGAGCCTGTTGGCATAAATATCCCTAAAATAATTTGAAGATTTGTAACAGTGTGAATTGCAGCACCTTCTAAAGGTCTTGTTTTATTCATACATTACAAACAGAATGAGGGATACATGTAATTCTTCACATTTTGATCAAAACCTTCAAGTATATATCCAACCTTTCTTAGGTTAAACTGCCTTTAACTCCTCACAATAACTACAACTGAACTGATGAAAAAAAAAAAAAAGGTTTTCTGCAAGCACTACATTTATCCTGAAATTTGTGAAAATCAAAATGAAACACTTTTTTTGTGTGCTATTTTATTATTTCATTTTATTGCAATAATGAAAAGATTCACTAATTGACTAGTGAGATGCACTGCAAATATTACTAGTAATTAATGAATGTATTCTTGCAAGTCTTCAATAACAGTAAGAAGCACATGCCAGAAATAGAATCCTAAAAGAGATCACTAGACAGTAACTCCTACATTGAAAGTCCAGGATTAGCTAGTTTCTGTTTTGCTGAACTTGTGCAGGCGGTTCTTATATCATTTTAATTTCTTCATAAACATTACTTCAGTATTCAGTCAAATGCTTTAGAGAAATACGTATAGAAGAAATCAATTGCACTTGATTTATCTACCAAGCATACTAGTGCAAAGATTTTTCTGCAACTTTTTCCAAATTGGCATTAATTATATTGATTCCTTTCACTTTTTAGTAGCTAATTTTCATATCAGCTAGAATATTATTCTGCCCAGGACTGACTTTATGATGACGAGCCTGTTACTATAAAAAGTTGACCAATTTACCCTCTTTAAAATAAATTGTGAAACATAAGCTTCTTTCAGAACATTGGAGCTCTTCCAGCATTTCAAGGCTTATTGAAAAATCAACATTAACAGTCCAGAGAGCTCCTTAGCCATATCCTTTAAACCTCTTAGTCATAAATTATGTGACAATGCTTTTAACTATGTAGCTTTAGAAAAGCTAATCACCCTCTTCATTGCTTTCATCAAACCTTCATGTCACATGATTCAGATGCATACTTATTCCCTAAATAAAATTAATATACTTATTGAACATCCAGTCATTTACTGACCCAAAACCAACACAGTATCAAGATAAAGATACTTTTTTCTTTATACTTTTTTTATCTATTGAGATCTATATAAAATTATCACCCTGTATTATTACTGTTTTCAATAGACATAGTCTTGTATCCCTTGACAGTCCAATTTTTTTATAACTCCTAACTTACAAGAAATATACCTTTTGTTTGTTTGTTTCATTTGTCACATGTAACTGCTCTCTTTTGCATTCTAAATCACAGTCATTCGTGATGAGTGCAGCCCTCTTTCTTAAGAGTGACTGTAGATTTTCTGGTACTTACCAAATTATTCTTAATTTCTCATTATCTCTCATATTTTTCTCATTTTTATTTCTTTTTCTTAACTTTTGCCTTCAGAACACAATTGCATTTAGTTTGTAATTTTTTCATCTCTGAAAAAATCATTGCCCATATCTATTTCTGAACTAAGACAACAAACTAGTATAAGTATAGTATGTTAGTAAATGCTTAGAGTATATGTGAAGAGCTAGATCTATTTTATGGTAGCAGGCTTCAGTTTCATAAAATCAGAATAATTTTTCTGTCTTTCTTCTCAACATAAAAATTACTATATTCTTACATGTTAAAAGAATAATGACAAATAAGAAGGGTAAAGATATTTATTTTCCTGGGTGCATCTCTGAATGCCATGTCCATTCTTTTTGCCATACTTAATAGCACTGGTTTTGTACACCTGTCAACGTTAAGAGTTTTTGCCTTGATGCAAATTTTTATAAATAATCATATGCCTCTGCCACATCTCACCATAGCACAGAAGTAGGAAAAGGGCACATGTAAAATTACTTATCAGTATAGTTGAATACAAGAGGAACTAAAGATATCTTTCAAACCTTCAGTCAGTCTTGTGCCTTACAGCAAATAAAAGATATCCAAATATTTTCTCAGACATTTTATATGTCTGGTGTTTTTTTATAAATGAAAACACGTGGTATAAAACATCCTCATCTGGAGAAGGCCAACATCTCTGTTTTGTATTCCTTTGGTAAGGTTTATATAGGTCAAGATTCTGAGTCAATATCTTACCCATTAAAAAGATTTTTTTTTCTTTGCACAACACCTTCCTATATGTGCCAAATCTGTTTCAGACACATGTATTTAAAAGTACTCAAATCAACAGCATGACTACCTTTCTGGTTTAATCCTTCTTCATGCAGTCAATGCTATTATTTTGCTTTTGTACTTGGCCTCTTAATCCATTCAACTAATTATTTTTTTTACCCTCTAAACCTCTATAGTATGTGCCTGCTGTGTGTATACTCTGACCTTTAATCACCAAACCCTCCATTTTACCCAAGATGTTTACTACTATTATCTCTCCCTTTTATCTTGGCTTAGATATTGACTTTTCATCACTGGATTTGTCCTATTAACCTTGTTCTATTTTTTTTTAAGCAAGCCTCACATGGTATTTCCTTTCTTTAGAATACATTAGATGACACAATGGTGTATGAAAGGTGTTGAATTCTAAGCCAGGTCATCTAAAGCCCTTTGTTTATCTATTCTATATTCAAGAAAACGATTTATCTGATGCCTCAAGTGAGGACCACTAGAGGGTAAATATCTTCTGACTCAAGATGAGGATAAAATACTTCATTAGATTCTCAGAAATGACACTTTCTAAGAGAGAATTATTGTTCTGTAGGCTATCCAAGACCACAAAGTTCAGGAATGTTACACTTCTCTTCAGTAGAAATCAGTATTCTGTAGAAATTCTGTGTCTTACAGTCCACATGTCCACATGTTACAGAAACATTATTTATGGCAGTGCATTTGTCCTCTTCTATCCTCAGAATACAGCTGTGATGATGTGAGAGAATACAGCTATGTGGTGTGAGAGATGTGTTCTCTCTTTCTTATGGATTTCATTCTTATAATTTTTCTTATGATGTGAAGCACCATAGTGTACATTCTTTGGACCATGCTAATTAATATCTCATTTGTTTGTACGCTGAAGTTCATTTGATACATCAGTGCTAGAAAAGTGGTTAAGGTTCGGTTAACTTTATCTCAGAGTACATTATCTAGACGGACAACACAACCTTGAGGACAGACTTTGCCCAGATGAATCAGAACTACCACACAGACTATATCACAGAGAATTGTTTGTCCCTTCTTGTCTCGGGGGTAGCAAAAACACTGCAATAGTTTCTTACACATTGTAACCTCCTTTTGGTGCAAAAAAGGTTTGCACTATTATATCCATCAATGCTAACATGTTGGTTTTAAACAAAATGTGGAGTGGGAGGAAGGTCTGAGGGCTGCATTACTTGACAGAGTATTATGACAATACTAATAACAAATAAATAACCCCCTGTGATCTAAGTTCTAGACATTAATTATTCCCCACTTGGTACCTTCTGCAACATCAACCTCCCTCACTACCAGCAACACGTGTTCCAAATATGTTACCACTCCCAAATAAAGTTAATAGTTCTTGTATATGGACTTTCTTCATGTTTAATAATGACCTGATAGCCTCATCTCTGTTTTATACTGAACAAGCTAGTTAATCTCTTAAATTCTCTCACTCTGTTGAAGTACATTTTCACAGAGTCACAGACTCCAGTGAAACCCAGTACGTACTGTTGCCTGGTATCATTCCTCCGTAGGTGCAGGACTTTGTCTTTCCCCTCACTGAACTTCATGAGGTTTCTGTTAGCCCATTTCTCCATCCATTCAAGGTCCCTCTGCATCTGGATTATCATACACTCATCCACATTTTGTATCATCTGCAAATATGCTGAGGGTGCAGTTCATAACATTGTCCAGGCCATTACTGAAGATGTTGACTGGTATTAACCCCAGGATCATTCCACTGAACATACCAGCAATGACTGACTTGCCTTCAACTCGACTTAGTGCCACTGAACACAATTCTCTGTGCCTGACCATGCAATCATATTGCCTTGTCTTGGTAGGGTTCATCTATTGATAGGTAAGGTCTGTAATATAGTTAACACCAAGTTAATTCATCACACCAACGAGACAGAAAATACAAATAGAGGAATGCTTACCACGCAGCAAAGCCAAGACAAAATGGTGTGACAATGTTATGATCCATCAAAAGAAAGAAAATAACAAAAGAAATGTATATCATCTTTTACGACACCTTGTTGGAGCCCACAAGTCAGCTGATCACTGACAAAGGCCATGTTCATAACCTTCTTCCAAAATACTATTTTTATATCTATAATTTCATATTCCTTACTCCTAAAAATTTTACAGTCAATGTTTCCTCTTTCCAGATACTTTGTTCAAATAATATACAATATTTTCATTCAAAGCTTTGCTCTTTTAACCAATTACAAAATGAATATTGTATTAAAAATTATATCCATGATACTATTTATAAACAGGCATAATGTGGCTAACAGGACAACAATTTTTCTAGAGGAGTCATTTGCTATAGTTAAAATAGGTCTTTATCATGGTTATGTCTATATTTGCCAAATATTTCTCCTTAATGAGGCTTAGGGTCTGGACACTGAGAACGGTATTCACCACACCTGTATTTATCTGCTGAAGAATCAGCAGTCTTATAGAAGCAGATACCTAGGATCAACTTTAGTTAATTAATGGTCCTGCCAAGTGGAGAGCCATTCTGTCCACCTTAATACATGCTAAAAAATTTAATGAAAATCATTCTGGAAATAGCTCACTCTTCTACTGGAATAAATATAGGTAATGAACTTGAGATACACAACTGATATCTAAATGGGGAGTGGTATCTGGACTGAAATCTAGACTGACTGTATGTTTTGTTTCATTACGCTTTCCTCATACGTATTGTAAACTTCACTACATGTTTGCACAAGGTATGTCTGTCATTGTATACTCTGCCATATGCTATGAATTTAAATTCATCAATTATCATAGTCCAAATCACTCAGTAGGATGAATTTCTTTTATTGTAGTAAGTTATCTTTTTATATTCAGGCTGAGTAGTATTTTCTTCTCTCATTGGAGGTCAGATCTGCTTGTCATCAATTGCACACTGAGTGTAGTTGAGTCTGCCCAGCAGGCAGATCCCACAGAAACAGCCAAGCAAATCTTTTTCTAATGAAGATAAATCCAGTGTCAGAGAAGATTCTGCTATCACAGAAGAGATGCCCTGATTGACTCAGTTGTAAAGATGGAGGGTTTATAGGAAATGGGTAAAGGTAAATTTACTTTTAGTTGAAAAAGACTGGAAACTTTACTACAAGTTATGCACCTATTTGAGGAAAGCAACGCCTAAGGATTGACTGCTCTAAAGGACGGAGTCACAGATGTGGCCTGGTAACATGTGCTTACTGTAAACTCAGAAAGCCAACTGTAACCTGGGCTGAATCAAAAGAAACATCACCAGCAGGTCGAGTGAGGTGATTCTCCTCCTCTACTCTGCTCTTGTGAGAATCCACCTGTAGTATTCTTTCAGCTCTGGAGGGACCCCCAACATAAGAAGGACATAGACGTTTTGGAGCAAGTCCAAAGGACCACAAAGGTATCAGAGGGCTGGAGCATATATGAAAATAAGGTTTGGTTTTTTTTTTCATTTATTATTATTTTTCCAAACAAAGGAATTGACTTCATAACATTTGTATTTCAGTAAGCAAATTCACTTTCCCTTTAATGTTTGCCTACTATTAAGATTGACTTGAGGAGATCTATCTAACAGTAGGTATCCCAAGAGTGTGTCAAGACCTTTTAAGTCTCATCCATTGTCAACCAGTGACACCTCACAAATAAGACAAAGTCCTCTACTGAGCTTCAAAACTGCTCTCAAAGCCTCTTATCACAAGAATGCATTTCACATCCAGCAATGAAGCAAGAGTCTCAGATCCAGTGGCATTCTCGGGATTCATCGCAGTTAAAAATGGCAAATCTTGAGCTAGGTCCACAAAGTGATTTTAGGCTCCACACTGCACTGTGAAACTTTCAGGTAATTTGTCAAGGAGACACTGTAAACCCAAGGTGGTAGGTAAGTGATATCTTTACTGAGACAGAAGAGGATGAGAAATGTCTAAGCTTGGGATCAGTGAATGTTTGCATGGTAGGTTAGCAAAAGCAAACCAGAGGAAACCAAGCTCCAATTTACAAAGACTGGGAATCACAGAATCACAGAATGTCAGGGGCCAGAAGGGACCTCGAAAGATCATCCAGTCCAACCCCCCTTCCAGAGTGGGATCACCTATTGCAGATCACACAGGAACACGTCCAGGCGGGTTTTGAAAGTCTCCAGAGAAGGAGACTCCACAACCCCCCTGGGCAGCCTGTTCCAGTGCTCTGTCACCCTCACAGTGAAAAAGTTCCTCCTCATGTTTACATGGAACTTCCTATGCCTCAGCTTACACACATTGCCCCTTGTCCTGTCATCAGGCATCACCAAGAAGAGCCTGGCTCCATCCTCCTGGCACTCACCCTTTATGTATTTGTAAACATTGATGAGGTCATCACACAGTCTCCTTTTCTCCAAGCTAAACAGCCCCAGCTCCTTCAGCCTTTCCTCATAGGAGAGATGTTCCACTCCCTTAATCATCTTTGTGGCTCTGCACAATTCCATGTCCCTCTTGAACTGGGGGCCCAGAACTGGACACAGGACTCCAAATGCAGCCTTACCAAGGCAGAGTAGAGGGGCAGGAGGACCTCTCTTGACCTACTAGCCACCCCCCTTTTAATATACCCTAGAATGGCTTTGGCCCTCTTGACCACAAAAGCACATTGTTGGTTCATGGTCATCCTCCCATCAACTAAGACCCCTAGATCCTTTTCCCATTCTCTGCTTTCCAACACCCAACCTATACTGGTACCTGGGGTTGTTCTTTCCCATATGCAAGACTCTACACTTGCCCTTATTGAATTTCATTAAATTTCTTCCTGCCCAACCCTCCAGTCTGTCCAAGTCTTGTTGAATGGCAGCACAGCCTGCTGGTGTGTCAGCCACTCCACCCAGCTTGGTGTCATCAGCAAACTTGCTGTCAGTGCACTCTGTGCCCTCATCCAGGTCATTGATGAATATGTTGAACAGAACTGGTCCCAGCACTGACCCCTGTGGGACCCCACTAGTTACAGGAACACACATCTGATCAGAATTTGTTAGAGATACCATCCAGACAGGTATCCACACTGAGTTATTCCTTCCCTTTCAGACCATTCACATGATAGCTGACATACATGGAAGTACGAGAGCCCTCTGCTACACCTGAAAGGTCAGGTTTGATTGAGGCGTAGTAAGTATAAAATTTCCTTATCTGAAAACAATCATAATTAAAAAAGCAGTCTCCCCTTTTTCCTCCAACAGTTTTAAATTCTGCACAAAAAAACCCATACATTTTCTGTAGTAATAAGCTTCTACCTGTAAATCCCTCTCTGATATGTGATACTATACAGCATAGGATCCGTTATAGTTTAAAGTGCCTTGCTAACAGAGCAGACCAGAAATTTACTGACATTAGGGACTGCAGAATGGTGAAGTCTGAAGAGTTATTAAAAAAAAAAAAAAAAAAGGATATATTGAAATGAGTTAGTGATGAAAAAATGTGGAAAAATACATTAGAAAGCATAATCACTGTTTCTAAAGTCCCTGTAGACCAGGTGATCTGCATTTTTCTCATTTAAAAGTCCATCTTAAAGCCCTTTAAAAGCTATAATTTCATCATTTAAAAATGAAAGAGTATTTCAAAATTATGTTGGAACTCACTTTGAAAAAGATCAAAATTATATTGTAAAATATGTTTCAATTTTTTTTTCCAGAAGTTTCTTTCAATGTAGATTTTTTTTATCCTAAAAATAAATAAATTGAATTAATTTTTAAAATGTGACATTGCTAAATGTATAATTATCAACTCTGGGCATTTTATATAGATGTTTACAAGGTGCTTTTATCCCCACAGTATATTAAGGAAAACTAAAGATTTTTTAACTCAGAATAGGCTTTGCAACTAGTGAATTGATAGGAAATGTCATAGATTCCATGCTGTTAAGATGCAACAGACAGTAACAGGCAATAATGACTACACCTCCTGACTTACTAGCCAGATAAGCTGAGTACAGCACTACAGTATCCCGATATACTTTAGCAGTACATCATTAGTGTTATTTATTTGCACTACTTTAACACCCGGCACTGAACATTGATCAAAAAAAGACAGTCCTTGTGTCAGAGAATTCACAATCTAGACCTGAAACAAGATGAATGTAGTCAGACAAGGAACAAAGAGAAAGCAATGAGACTTGGCTGATCTTCGCATACCAGGTGACTTAAGTTTTTACTATGTTTTGCTTTCAAAAACACTCTGTAGATTAAGCTAGTGAAGGAGGAATTTGGAAAAGGATAAAAGAAACTTTTTTCAGTTGTTTACAGATACCTTCCTAACAGGCAAGAGGAGGAAAAAAATAAAGGTGCTTGTATAAAAGTCAAACGAGATGGCATGATAGATTAAGTAGGTGCAGAAATGACCTTTTGAAATACTAGTGTCAGCTGAATTATCTAATTTGAATCAACTGACTTAGAGAAGGAAAAACAGGACAGCATAAAGAATCTATGAATATTTCCTTAGAGTTACAGATACCTGTGGAAGTTTTTGAAGACATTCCTTCTGAGGCTTTCAGGATTCCATTGGCTATGCTAATACTAAGCTTTTTTTAAAGTTCCATTCCAGTTTCTTACTCATTTTTAACTTCAGTGAATTGCCTAATTGTTCTAAAGTTAAGAGCATTCTCTGTGTCTAACTGGTAGCCATTGCTGGCACATGAAGAGCAGTGTTCATAAAGTGAAGGGTGGTACTTCAGAACCAGTTATGTTCCTGTTCTCACTGCAAGCTACTGTGCTGGTCTCAGTAGACCTGTATGGATTTTTTTTGCATTACTTCAGGGACCTTCAAATGCAAGAGAGTATAGGTATGCAACAAGAAGAAAAAAAACAACAACAACAACAAAACCAAACAAAACTAAACAAAAAAACCCAGCCCAAACCAAAACCAAAGCCCAGACAAACAATCCACCAAGGAAAAACAAACAAACAAACAAACAAAAACACAACACACCCCAGAAGGTTAAGAGAAATGAATATGAACTATTAAGACTTAAACAACTGATGAAAATACTTCAGTTTAATACATTAAAATCTTTCGGCTCCATAGCAACTATGTGTATCATGCTCTTAGCTTGCTAGCAGATTTGCTTACTTCTTTTTGATTTGAGAGCACTGCTGATAACTGGAAAACAGATGTATGTTCTCCTTCCTCCACACAGTGATTGGCTCCATTCACACACTCCAGCATGTCTTTAAATCAATAGTCAAATGGTTCAGTGCAAGACTAAAGAGAGGCCGTAACCTGGAATCACACTATCAAAGTCAGAGGATTTAGTATGATATAAAACTGTTGATGGACAAAAAAAGAGCTGCCAAAATGTGATTTAAGGAAAACATAAAGTTTATCTGAGGCTCCCCAATTATTAATCTACATATCCTTTCTATTTTAAATGTGTGACTGTCTTTCACTCCCACAACAGTCTTTTTTTTGCTCCTTATGATTTTATTAGCCCTGGATTATCTTTTAATATCAGTTTTCTTAAGGATTTGTGATAAATACACATTAGGCTGTATTTTATTTTATTTACAGTAAACCTTCTGGGCTAAATTTGTAAAATGTTACATATTATTGAATTAATGATTTCATTAAAATTATCTGAATCAAATGTTTTAGAAATTTTGCTTATTGATTTTGTGAGTGCCTGTATATATCTAGCAGAACTTCTTTGACTTGACAGACATTTTAAATTGCCATACAGATGATATTACTCAAGTTCCATATTATGTGTCCCATAGTAGTACAGAACCACAAGACCAGGGTTGAGTGCAAGAAAACTCAAATGTTAGATGATGTCATTATGGACACTTCCATTGTCTCAAAAGAAAGTAGGTGAGTGGCTGGGAGAGACCTGGAACAAACTCAAAAACTTCTGTGTTCTTTCATTATTGAAATGAATGTGAGCAAGAAAGCATTTTCATAAAGACTGAAAGAAAAACAAGGTACCTATAGTTACCAGACACTGCATTTAAATAAGACAACTGGAGAGATGAAATAAAACAACAACAAAAAAGCAAAACACCCAAACTAAGCAAATATAATTATGTCAGTAAAAAATATAGAAAATAAATGTATTTTTAAGCTAATATACCCAAGGTCCAATAGTTTCCATTTTGCTTCCAGTGATAGAGGTAGGTCAAATAGTTTCTTTTTTATATTTTCCAGAGATATAGGTATGTTTTGAATTATGCCATCTCTAAAGCAGTGTTATAGTTCAATTGAAAATTAATTGTAGATAATAGCTGTACTATATCAGCTTTTGTAATCTATGTACAGAATAAATTCCCCAGATTCTTTAACTACAATAAGTATGTCCATAGAAACAAAGTAAGAGTTTTCCTAATAGTTGCATGTACTTATTTACATGTAATTTAGTGGATTACATGCCCTTGTAGTGTTGGCTCCATCTGTTTTTTTGGTCTTGAAAACACTGTGAAGGACTAATTTTATCTGTTCCTCCAAATCTGTGTGAAATTGAAACTCTCTTTAAAAACTACCACCATGAATTGTAAAGGATTCTGTATGCCAGTTTCAAAGCCTTTCCTTTAAAATAGTCATATATTCTTTACTTCATGAGTCCAGAAGTAACAGACAGATACTATTAAGCAATTTATAAAATCACAATCATATTTATTGTGAAGTAGTGTGTGTGCTTTTCTGTGAAAATAGCTGGACCTTTCATCTCCAGCACAAACTCCAAAGCCCACTGGCAGCCAAGACAGAGTGCAATGTACACAGAAAACTCTATAGCTAAAGCTTAACAGTCTGTTCTATAGAAGAGTTGAATACTGCAGTAAGCATGGAGTGAACACTGTTGAGAAGGAAGGGAAACCTGTTTCCACTGATTGCCTTCATGATTTACAGTTTTCTGGCTTTCTGTAGTTTCTTGTTCATTCACATCTAGCCTACCAGGCATGAATGTGAGCACAAAAGGCAGTATCTGTCATTAATAAAATGACATTACTTGTATTAGCTAACAAGTGTGACTGGAGGTTTTCATACTCCTCATTACATTAGGACAAACCTATGCTTGAAGAAAGCTACTGTCAACTATCAATTTAACCACAAAAATTCTGGATGAAGACAAATTTAGTAAAACATATAAGCAACATGTATAAATTGGATTTTAAAACCAGGATATATTTATTGAAGTGGACCTTTGAGAAGATGAGTGTTACTCTCCAATCAAAATGGTACTTATAAAGGAAGAAAAGAATATTCCACCCATGGGTAGTAAGGAGTTAATTGTTTCTGTAATTTTATTATCTACTGTTTGTTCCAGGTGGGATAACAGACTCAGAGAGAACTGCACACCAGCAGAGACACAGAACTTCACATGCAGTTTTCAGCACATGGCTACATATTTATACTTACAAAGTTTGAGACACACGACCACTTCATCTCTCAAAGTGCAGCTGATTTTGCATAGTTAGCATTAGAAACTGAAGGAAGTTTTTTACATGTGTTCAGTACGGTTTGGATACAGCTGCCTGTAAGAGAGGGAGAGAAACAAACCATAACTTATTGCCCCCCAGCCTAACACACACATCCCATTGAAGGTGGCACACTACCTTTGGCAAATGATGAACAAAGTGTCAGCCCTAGCCACAGATGAACTTAATGTCAATGTCATCATTGTTGTTAATGGCAGAAGCTGCCATTTAGAAGCAGCATGGGTTTATGTTGAGGCAAATTAAAATGATTAGAATAGACCTTCACCTGAAATAAAATAGTCTAGCTCTAACTGAGAATATGGTCCATCACCTCTGTGGCACACATCAGGTCTTGTAATCTAAGAGCAGTATGACTATCATTTTATTTGCTTTGTGCATATACAACTAGGTGTTGTCATATACATTTGATGAAGATCTAGCACATGCCTGGGAGTTATAGGACATGTTACAGTAGCAACTAGAATAATAATTAACTTTTTTCCTTACTTTAGTAATCCAAAGTAAGATTAAAATGGGAACCATGAAAGTCAAAGATATCTGTGTAACTGTTGACCCGAGAAGTATATCACAGTCATGTCAAGGGTTTTGAAAGAAATAGCATGTACTATTTTTCCATTACAGCAGCAGAATCTGCACAAGGTCTAATGATCAAAAACATTGATTTATTCCTGTCACAAGCCTTCAGTCCCCCCCAGCTTCTAATTAAATCTGTCTTACATTCAGTTCTGGTATATAACCCTTCTGTTGTACACAAGATAAAACCACTTGCTGTACCTAATGCCTGCAGCTCATATCATTACTCTGACAAAATCTTATCCTCAGACAAAGGACCCAAGAGTCGTCCATGTGGATAGGAACAATATCTGAATCTTAAGACTCCAAAGTAATAGGACAAAAGGAGGGTGATTGTGTCTTACCACTATGGTTTTAATTTTTTTTTCAGTTTGAAGAAATTATTTTAAGACTGAAAATAGCACTGAGTCCAACACTTAGTAATTTTGGAGCAGATTTACAAGACTGATTCTTGAACGAGAAAAAACAAAGTGTATGCAGCTAATGTCCTGTGCATACAACATAGTACACTGCTAACACAAATTATGATAAGCAGAAATAAGACTAAAAGTAGGATTCTAATATCCCCCAGATTCTTCGATGTCTGTATCTAAGATTTTGCTTCTACTTTTCTTAATACTAAGGACCTATGTGTAACTGTGTTTTCAAGGGTGCAAATGAAGAGACAATACAAACTGCATGTAGTCCTGTGATCCAATTCCTGATAAAATTCCTCTATTCCCTGCAGTTAAAGAATATAATAAGAGTATAACAAGCCCTTTTTTTTTCTGACATTTTATGGCTGAGATCATTAAATTAAATTAAATACCTGAATATTTGTCTTTCTGACTTAACATATTCAAGTATCTGTATAGTTTTCTTTCATGGTGTTCACATGTGTATCCATGTATGTGAGCCTCAAAGTGGAAATTTATAACACTACAATCTTTCATATTTTTTCATATGTTGTCTTTCTACCTTGGTTTTACTGTAACACAAAATCCACTGCATGCTCTGATAGAGACCTGATGAAAATATTGTGATGCTAATAAAATATTACATTTCAAATTAAAGGTTGGGGTCTTTCTGTTTGTTTGGGTTGGTTTTTTTCCTATTATTTAAAACACAGGAAAAAAATCAACATATGCCTCACTTCAAATGAATTTCAGCTTTTTCACTGATCTGTGAAGCAGTCGTAGCTCTCTTATTCATCTTCAGGTAACATTAAAACATTCATCTATGCAGCTTATAATATTAGTGAAGGAGTGTTTCAAGTAGAAAACATTCAACAGAAGTATAAACCCCATTCTGCAAATAATTAGTCCCATTTAAAAAAGAATCACAGACATGCATATATAAACATTGAAAACATAGTTTCAAATTTCTAGCCTACAAACAAATAATATCCTGTCATTGCTAAAACAGAAGTGCTTGGTGTAAATTGATAAAGCAATAAGAACTCAAAGATTTATTTTATCTTTTGTTTCAATCAATAACTGTAAGAGCAAAGTTAGTTTGCGTTATGTTACTTCAGTCTAAGAGGACTGAGGAGAGAAAGGAACACCTTTTTCTATTAATCTATATTTTATGCATCTTTGTTTATAAATCACTTAACACAGTGGCATTTCTAACACTTCAAAAAAAAAAGCCCCAAAAGTTAAGAATCATGTAGCAGACTGGAAAGCAATCAAGAGGTAGAGTACCTGGGATCCATCATTTCTCATCATTTTCCTGTCTAATCTTCACTCTAAACACAGACTGCATGTGTGTGTGAAACAAATTTCTAAAAGCTCTCCCAGTAAACCAAAGAATACTTAAATCTCAACTGTACATTTTCACAGCTAAATTAAAACCTTTGAAGATCAGAGCAATCTAAAGCATTACTATAAATATGTATTTTAATTTAAGCACTGAATATAGTGCATGCTATTAATGTCAAGGGGGATTTTTTCTGTTTTCCAGTTTATTTAGTAAATATGAAAGTCAACATTTTAGAATTCAACAAATGCCATCACTTTTCTATTAGAAATAAAACCAACAAACATTCTTTTTTCCTTTATTTGATTTATTTATACTATGTATGTTTGACTATTAATTGTTCAGTACCACTCAGATTTAAATTTATATGTTCAAATAGCAGCAATAAATTGTGTTTCCAGGATTGTTTAAAAAACTGCATACATTAACATATTTTGGGTTGATAGCATATTATTAAATGCACATAATGCCTCAGGGATACTTCTTTTTGTTACTACTATCTTTCTCCAAACAATATGCTTTACTTTAGGAAGATCAACACTTGACCTTCTGTTTCTCTGAAATAGTCCTTTTCGTCAGGGCTGATACTGTGTGGTGTTGGGTGCTAGGCAGATATAAGCAGATATGATATAAATGCTAGACCATCCATAATATGAAACTATTTTTCAGTGGTTGCACAAGAAGTCATACACAATCAAACTGATGAATATAACCTATTATTAGTTTAAACTAAATAACTGATTTATCATAAGCCATGTTGTCCCAAATCATTCCTAAATGGAACATGTCAATATGAATTATAAACTTGCATGAACAATTTAAAAGAAGAGCAGGCATTAATCATCTTACACATTTTATCTGCTATCCAAAACTTTTGTGCAGAGACTTTTTTCCTCACATTGGCTGTTTTATTTATTAGGAGCTATACCTTTGGAGCAGGATGGTCCCTTTATAAAGCTATGTATTACCTATGTAATGGCCACTATCTTTCAGTTAGGGATTAACAATCTTCAAAGCTGCTTAGTTATCTGTGGGAATTCAGAGGGAATTCAACATCTAAAAAACTCGTGAATCTGAGCTTTAGGGTTTTTTGTCTCTCGGCTGTATTTCCCAGCACACCAGGATCTTCTTGCCAGTCTTCCTTTTCTATTAGGGATCAGAGAGAGAGAGAAAGATGGGACACTCCCCATGTCAAATCCCCCTGCCTAGTCAGAGCTGCATCAGGTTCCACTATTCATTTGTCTGCTTTGTGCCTCATTTGCCTCTCATTCTAAAAAAAATAATGCTTTTTAAAAAATTCATTAACTTAAAATGAAGAAGTGAAAGAGCTTCCCTCTTCAGAGAAGTATGCAAAGACTTACACTACTAACAGTCACATGCTCAGTGTAGTGATGATGGTGGAGGTGTGAATTAGAATCTGCACAAGGAATAAGGTACCTGTCCAGGCACTTTTGTGACTTGTATAACAATACACTCAGCAGCATGACAAAACACTGCACAACTTTACAGTCCCAAGGCACACTGTTTTTCTGTTAGGGTGTCACAAAAACAGTTTCATGCATATTCCAGCATTACTTTATATAAAATTACTGCTAAACCACTTAAAACTAGTAAAATTCATTCCCTGACCAGATACAATATAAACAAAAGTCCAAGGAAGAGCTTGTTATAAGGAAATTTAGAGGGACATGGATAACCAGACACAAAATTAATGGACTACTGCATCTTCACTGTAGTAACAGCAGATTGTGGTACTGATGTTTATAAAGGATAAAAAATGTTATTTTCCTGTCCCACACAAAAGATGTTTAGTTTCTTCTCAGAAGACATAGCAACCACTAAAGAAGAAGAATAAGGACCTGCCTTTCTCTCTCTGCTTTTGTATTCTGCATTCATTACCCTTGCATGGAAAATACACTCTTATTCTTCATTATCTGTAGTCAAATATTATACGGAGATCCCACCAAAGATCAGAACTTCATTGTGCTGGAAACTGGACAACATAGTAAGAAGCAAGAAATTTTTTAGATTAAATGGATATAAGTAAATATTGGAGATAAATAAAGTCAGACTAAGTAGCTTACTCAAGATCATAGAGTACACCTACAGTAGGCTGGACATAAGGTCCTGTTCCAGTTCATTACTGCAGGAAAAACCAGCTTTAAGATCTCTGTGTAACCCCAATGCTAGTCCCTGTTCATATATGAAGGGCCCTTTGGAAGGAAAGCAGACTGAATCAGGCAGCCTACTGCCAGATCTCCTCTTCCCAGAGATCCTCAGCTAGGAACACAGAGAGAGAACAGACACTGACACCTTTAGGATGGATCTCAGGTGGACCAATACATTCTCTGCAAGGCATCTTTGTAGACCGACAGAAGTATAGCATGGCTGAGCTCCAGTGCACATGAAAGTATGTGTCAGTTGCAGTAAAGTTGAGCTCAGTACAGTTAATAAATCCAGTGGGTTTGGGATGCATGTTTCACATCCTGTCACACTCTGGTGAGGGCACATGTGGCAAAGGGATTGAGTGACACATGACTAAAGCACAGGGTTACCCTAGTATCACTGAAGGAAGAAGTTCAGTGACCAAGACCAGATATAAAAGTTTACTTCTGGATTGTGTGATATTTGCTGATAAAACCCCACGCTTGTGTTTTCATTAACCCACTTCCTTTTTTTATTTATCTGTTATACAGGTTTTGAAACTATTTCTCCTTCAGACACTGATTTACTGAGGTACAGACACTGCTTTATTTATCTGCTCTCAAATCCTAACATCCATGCTTGCATATCTACAGCTGTACCTGGAGAGTAACAGAGTAAATACAGGCTCTAATGGACACCAGACTCACAAATAGTAATTAGCTCTGTAAGTTGTCCCACTGAGAATTGCTGGAGTTTCCTTTTCATGATGACAGTGGCCTTTAGTCAGATCCTCCAAAGTCTTATTTATATTAATTTCAGGAAAGAAATGGAGCAAATTATTAAATTACTAAGGCTCATATAGGCTTTATGAAGCCACTGTGTTTAGTAATGTCCAAATTTTGTTGTAGGAACAACTGACACATGCAGAATGAGCAATTTCATTCAATTGCTCTTTATTTTGTCATCCTTTTTCCTTTGCTGCCAAAAAGGCTTTCCTCTCAATTCTGCATTTATTTATGTCATTTCGTGGAGTGATATAGTGGAGAGACATGCATTCACTTGAATATTTCTTCCTTAATACATAAAACATAAGAGACCCTAGGGGACCAGCTTGTAAAAAACAATAGCATATTTCCAACAGCAACATCAACAAATAGAGATCTTTCCAGATGCAAGTTATCAGAATCCTCAAGTACAATATTTCTCTTTGACTCACTGTTCTATCTTTCCTACAGTTAGCATAAGAATTATTTTTACCTCAACAAAATTACTTACAGAGAACATACATGCAACTATATTGAATATGGCTTAAAGGACATGTTGATTTGTAATAGAACACTGAATGGGATAAGCCTTTATTTTAATATTGGACATTTAGTAACAAAATTGAAGCTGTTCTTCATCCACTGATTACAAAGGAGAAGCATTGAACCTCACAATGAAGTTTATAAAAAAAAAATGCTACAGCATTGTGTGGAATTCATGTCTGGTAGGGTTTTGGTAGCGGGGAGGGGGCTACTGGCATGGCCTCTGTAAGAAGCTTGAGAAACTCAAAGATAGACCCACCTCTAGACAAGGCTGAGCAAATCAGTAATAGTGGAAGCACCTCAATGATATTATATTTATTAAATGAAAAACTTTTTGGTCTAGTTCTTTTGTTTTGGAGAGGAGCTAGGAAAGAACCATTTTTCTTTGGTGATTTTCTTTTTCAGCTAAGTCTCTTCTAAGAAATAAAGTAAATGTTCCTGTGAGTCAGAATTTCAATTTTTGAGCAATGCTACAGATACACATGTTGTGGTTGTTAAAGGATCATTTTCATTACTGTTTAACCAGGATTCATATTAACTATTAATTTTGCCATGCAAATATAATATCTTAAGTAAAAGTATTTGCAAATACAGATTGTAAGATACGTAAATCTCTCAACTGCATTTCATCTCAAGCTGAATTTATATTTGTTTTTCAAAAAATACAAAGGAAAAGTTTAATAAAATTATTTGAACCAACATGGTTTCTACTAGATAAACATCCATATTTATCTAGGGTAAGCTTTGGGAAATGAATGATCTTTATGCTAATAAACACTAATGATTCCTTCCAATCAGCTATGTCATATTGTAGTTCTCTCCATTACTGATGAGGATTCATACCAGCTGACCTGTGATAAAAGGCGTTTGCATTAGCCACCTAATCAAAGTTCTCATAGAACAGCACAGTACATTTTGAAATGAGAAACCTTTTTGGGGAGATCAGTATTACTTAGGCAATACCATAAAATCTATTACCAAACATGAAGAATAATGAAGCATGACAGTCATAAAAGGTGGAATGAAAATATTCAGTTAAAAAGTGGAATGGATTTTCTTTAATGCAGCTTTCCAGTGACATTTTTTTAGTTCTTTTTTGAGAACTTGGCTACTATTTGGTTAGTAAGGTTTGCAACATTGCAGATATATGACAATTATGCAACTGTTGCCTCCAGTCTGTACTTTAAGCTTAGTTTGAGTCCAGGTTCACTTTGTTCTAGACTAAGCTACCCAAGAAGGAGGCTATTTCATGCCTAGCCCTCACAGTCCTTGTGACTGTTTCCCACTTTCTGAACACCATGCTGAAAGGGGAAGGCGAGAGGGCAGAGACATGGAGATTTGAGTGGGAACTGACTACCCTTTGCTTCATGATCTTAGGAGGTCAAGGAAAGAAATAATCAATAACTTTGAAGGTCTGTCCTATGGTAGTATGAAGAGAAGTTCAGAGGCAGACTTTCTTTAGAAGCTCTGTGATATACTCAATGAGATGACATTTAACACTTTAACACAGCCAGCTTTAAAAGACCATAACCTGCTTTTTGCATGTAAAAGCTATGAACCTCACAATGTTTCTATGTAGTTTACATTGTCAGTGAAGTACCCATCACGTAGCAGGGGAGAGGAAAGGTCACAGAATTTGATCTTTCAATGTTGACATGAAAATAGAGCCTTGACAATAGTACTCTCTGGAAGGATTCCAGGTTTTGGCACATAAGCTGTCAAGGAATAGCGTTAAAACATTGTTCCAGAAGTAATTTGAGGAAGTGAGAGGATGATTTTTGGAAAACTTTGAAATATATCAGTCCTATTAAAAAAAGGATACTTTAATTTCTGTCTTGTCCAATTCAGAACACACACTGGTATTTAACTTAAAAATTTTAAGAGTTGAGGTTGTTGGTTTTAGTTTTGTTTAAATAAAGGTTAAGGGGAATCTAACAAGGGAATAAGAGAAAACAGTGTGAGATGATGCATCCTCTAAGAGTAAAGTCTTCATCCTCAAAAAAAGATAGAATTAAATAAAACTCAGATAGGAAACATCAAAGAATAGTTTCACCACATAAATATGGACCTAAAAATAGATCAAAGGAAAATATGTGTTTCTCTCATACTGGAAGTCTATAGATACTGAAAATCTATAAAGACTCATTTTGGCTGAGGATGTGGGCATCATAAGCATTGGAAAACTCGGACTAAGAAATGCATCACTTGCATGTGTTGAGGAAGAAAAAGATAATATACAGGACTAACCAAATAGATAAGACTGTTAGCAAGAAGTTTCATAAATTAAAGAAATCTTTAACTACAGTAAATACATTAGATGTCAATTATCACTAGATCTGAGCAGCCTGATCTAGTGGGAGGTGACCCTACCATTGGCAGGGGTTTGGAACTAGATGATCTTTAAGGTCCCTTCCAACCCTGAAAATTCAATGATTCTATGAATGATCACAATTTATGTGAACAAAAATGCCACGCTTAGATTAAAGATATGTATTATTTGGGTTACATTATATCACAATGTGTCCATTATAGTGACTCAGAAATGCTAACCTTAAGGCTACTACAAGGAAAGAAAACACAGTAATAGTTGTACCTGTAATTAACCCTCAGATTATGTGGGAAAAATGTAACAATGTGTTATGATAGTCAAATAGTGAGATTTCAAAATGACTGCTTTGTGAAATAACAAAGAGAAGAATATGTATGGTTCAAAATGCAATAGCTGAAGCTGCAGCAGCACACTCTTTAGTGTGCTTTTTCAGACTTCCCTCATTCAAAATCATGGTGTGACTGAAAAATTTCCCTCCTTCCCAAACCACATCAGCTTATAAGAGAAACTTCTGGGGGAAAAAAAACAAAAAACAAAAAAGTATGGGAAAAAAAATCAGAAGGAGCAATTAAATCAAATAAATATGCAAAAATACATGGGCACCACTCCATTAAGGCATCATGACAGAAGAAATGTACAGCCTCTGGAAAAAAAGTCTTAAAAAAACTCCAAACAGTAAAACCAGGTCACCTGGCCATGTAACAGAATGAAGAAGGCTTTTAGAGCATGAGAGCAGCCATGCTGAGCTAGATCAAACGTTGGCCAAGACCCGTGTCCCACTTCTGTCAATCACAACAAACAGATTTTGAAGGAAGAACAAAATGATGAGGCATGCAGTGAATATCCTCTCAATTCCCCAGTGATTTACTACTCAAGAACCTCTTGAAACAGAAACAGTCTTATAGTAGAATCAGGTCTCTGTTATTTCTAACATCTCAAAGGTATATTTTTGTCCATGAACTAGTCATGTTGCTTTTTCAATGTATGAAACTTTTTAGTGTCCAAACTGTCCTGTGCAAAATTCTCCCATGAAGATGCAGCTGCCTCCAACCTAACACCCTGGTTTATCTCAGTTTTACAAGAGTAACTGGCTTTTCAGCTGTAAATGTGTATGTAAGTTAATGTCTTACAAGGTAAGGGAAGTAAAATACACAAACTGAAGTGAGAAGGTGACAATTAACAACTCAGGAATTAAAAAGAAAAATACTGACATGAAACTACTTAGATATATGGAAAAAACATAGAATATGCTTTGTGGCAGCAGCAGCCCATAGCAGAATACAACAGGGCTGACACTTCTCTACCACCATCTGACCGCAGATTCAGAGCCTCCTGATGCTTCTCACAGGCCCACAGGCATAAGGATGGCAATTGTTGCTCCCTGTTTGGTGCACTAGCCATTAAATAATAAAAGTGTGCTTTTATGTGCTACATATAATGCTTGAAGTCTTTTTGTGTACAGTAAAGAATGCTGGAAGAAAAGTGATGTGGTGAAGGAGGGTGATCTATATATTAGGTAGAGGACTACTTCCTTTTAGGTTTTTTTTTTGCTTTGAACCTACCACCCACTAAGAGCATGCAATACTCTCATTCTTGCTTTGGAAGAGAAAATGAACCATCTGTCTCTTTTTATCTTTTCCTTTTCCCTTATGATTGGACAGATTCTGTCAAAGCCTTCCCTCAGTTGTCACTTTTCAGACTTCACAGTCTTGTTCTATTTATTAATTCATTTGACTGCCATTCATTTATTATTCTTGGTTCCTTTCTGTGAACCTCTTCCAGTTCTGTTACATCCTATTTTAGATTTTGGGATAACAGCTTTTTACACTGATATGATTGCTTTATGTTACTCTTTTCTTATTAATTCCTTACATTCAATTTACTTTTTGACCACTGCTGTGATTTTCATGGAGATACTCATCATAAACCTAGGAAACAGTTCCCAAATCATAACAGTGAATACAAAGCACCTCACTAGAGGGAGAAAGCATCCTTTAAAAGTAGAATTTGTATCCAGACAAAAAAATAAAAAAGGACATAATGTCTGTCATTTTAAATATATAAAAAAAAAAAAAGGAATGGACTTCTAAATGAGTAAAACTACTATTACTACATTTATATATTATTTGGTTTATATGGCAAGATTTTGGTAGCGAAAGGGCTACATGGGCAGCCTCTGTGAGAAGAGACCAATGATTGCATCAATGTTGAACACAGTTGGTTCCAGCTACCTCCAAAACAGATCCACCACTAGACAAAACTGAGCTCATCAGCAGTGCTGTTAGTGCCTCTGTGATAATATATTTAAGAATAGGTAAAAAACACTGCAATTCAGGTATGTGAGTGGAGTGAGAAAATGAGAAACAATTCTGCAGACACCAAGGTCACTGAAAAAAGAGGACGAGGAGGAGGTACACCAGATGCTGGGGCAGGTATTCCCCTGCAGCTCATAAAGAAGACATTTTAAACAAAAGAACATTTTGGTGCAGGTTGTCCCCTTACAGCTCATGGAGGTCCATGGTGGAACAGATATCCACCTGCAGACCTTGGAGGACCCCATGCCAGACCAGGGGGCTGTGCCCTGAAGCAAGCTGCAATCCGTGGAGTACCCACATTGGAGCAGGCTTCTGGCAGCTGCTGCATGCACGCCATGGAGAGGAGTCTGCTCTGGAGCAGGTTTTTTGTCAGGATTTGTGGCTCAATGGGGGACCCACACTGAAGGAGTTTATTCTTGAAGGACTGCAACCAGTGGAAAGGACCCACACTTGAGCAATTTGTAGAACTGCAGCCCATACAAATGACCTATGTTGGAGCAGGGGAAGACCATGAGGAAGAAAGCATGTCAGAGGTGAGTGTTATGAGTTCACCACAATCCCCATTCCCAATCCCCCTGCATTGCTTGTGGGGAGGAGGTAGAAGAGTCAGCAATGGAGCTGAACTCAAGAAGAAAGGGGGGTGTAGGTGGACGGTAGTTTTAGATTTGTTCTTATATCTCATTATTCAATTCTGTTGGATAAATAAACTTTAGTCTCCAAAGTCAAGTGTGCTTTGCTCATGATGATAATCAGTGGCCGATCTCTATAAACTTATCTTGACCCACAATATTTTCAAAAATATTTCCTCCCCCTGTCCTGCTGAGGAGGATCAAGATGTAAAAAGAAAAGAAAAGCTGTGGCCACAGCAGAAAAGCCGACTGAGTATTTTGTATCAGTGTACACTTTGGATTTCTTAATAAAGAAATAGAATTTGACAAAAGTTACAGGTTTAAAAATTGATTATTAGGAAAAACACAAGAAATTAAAGGTCTGTACATTTGACTTCTGTAGTCTGTAAATAGCTAGAAATTGTTAGTACATTTAACAGAACCATAAATGTACAGGGAGCAATAAGGGAGAAAATAATTTCTTGTAGAGAGAAATCATACTTCACAAAACTTTCAGAGTTCTTTAAACAATCAGTAAGCATGTAGATATCTGTGATCTAAGTGGCATAGTGGTTTTGGATTTGTAAAAGCTTTTGACAAATTCCTGACTTTGAGAGAGAGATCTATGACAAGACAGCAAGAAATACTGTTTTCACAGTGGAAGGACTTTGCCAATGATGTGGCTGAATGAGTTGAGCAAGGACTTGTGGTGTTCATCAAAAAGGATATTCTGTGGAAAGGTGAATACCAGGTTGGAAGGGGCTTGAAGGATTATCTAGTCCAACTTTTAAAGGTAAACTATATACATATACATAGTTTGAATGAGTCCAGAACCCTGTCAAGCTGAGTCTTAAAACTGTCCAGTGTAAGGAAATACACCACTTCCCTTAGGACGTTATTCCAATGTCTAATTGTTCTCATGGTGAAAAATTTTCTTCTGGAGTCCAATTGGAATCTCCCAAGGAGGAACTTGTACCCATTATCCCTTGTCTTTTCCATGTGACTCTTTGTAAAAAGGGAATCTCCATCTTCTTGGTAGCCACCTTTTATGTACCAGTTTATGGTAATAGGGTCTCCCCTAAGTCTTCTCTTCTCAAGGTTGAACAAACCCATTTTTCTCAGACTTTCTTCATATGGCAGGTCTTCCAGTCCTCTAATCATCCTCATGGACCTTCTCTGGACCTTTTCCAGTCAGCTCATATCTTTTTTGTATGACATGGACCAAAACTGAGCACAGTAGTCAAGGTGTGGTCTGACTAGTGCTGAATAGAGTGGGATGATGACTTCTTTATCTCTGCTGGTGATGTGCTTCTTAATGCAACCCAGTATCCTGTTGGCTTTCTTTGCCACTGCAGCGCACTGTTCACTCATGTTGAGCTTGTTATCTACCAAGACCTCCATGTCCGTTTCCACAGAGCTGCTCTCCAGCCAGGTAGATCCTAGACTGTGCTGCATTCCTGGGTTATGTATTCCCAGGCGGAAGACCTTACACTTGTGTCCATTGAACTTAGCAAATTTTTTTGCTAGCCCAC
The DNA here is from genome assembly GCA_013399075.1 of Chloroceryle aenea. Classification (NCBI taxonomy): domain Eukaryota; kingdom Metazoa; phylum Chordata; class Aves; order Coraciiformes; family Cerylidae; genus Chloroceryle; species Chloroceryle aenea. Next base: position 342,914 of record VWZY01000682.1, on the reverse strand, counting down.
TCCTTCAGCCTGTTCAGGTCTTCCTGGAGGCTTGCTCTCCCTTCTGGAGTGTCAACTTCCCCACTCACTTTGGTGTCATCTAGAGACTTCATCAGGGTGCTCTTGATTCCAACATCCAAATCAGTTATGAAGATATTAAACAACATTTGGCCCAATATTGATCCCTGTGGGACCACATTTGTGCCTGGCCACCAGTTTGAGAAAGAACTATTGACTACCACACTCTGGGTATGGCCTGTCAGTCAGTTCCCCACCCACTTCACAGACGACTTGTCTGGGTTGTAATGTATCAGTTTCTCTAGGAGGAGGCTATGGGGGACTGTGTCAAAAGCCTTGGAGAAGTCCAGGTAGACAATGTCCACCACTTACCCTGCATCAACTGAGTTTGCTGATGACAAAAATATTAGTCATGGTAGTCAAAAGTGAAAGTAATTGCAATAGTTTGCAGAAAGATCTCACAAAACTGACTCAGAGAATGAAGGAAGTTCAATGTCACTAAGTACAAATCAAGGCAAATGAAGAAAAAAGATAACACATACGCAGTCTGGGTCTCTAAATTACCTCTTATGGTATCTCTTGGATGGCTCAGTAAAAAGATCCATCACAGTCAAAAAGATATTGTTAGGAAATTATTAGGATTTATAAAAGAAAAATAGAGAACAAAACTGTCACTGCTGCATAAACCCATGTTGGATTAAAACTTGAATGACCTCTGCAATTCTAGTCGCACAGTTAAAAATGACATAGAAGACTATCCTTGAAAAGTTGCCCTTCCCAATTCCAGGTGATGTGTTCAGATAAAATTAGAGAGGTGCTTTTTTTCACCCGTTCCCCTGTAATAAAAGAAATTTCTATGATAAATAGAGTAGACTTGAAGTGTGCCTGACACCTGTCTATTTGAGTTTATAATTATATCAATTGATCTAATAAAGGATATTACATCTCCCTTCAAATCTTGTCTCTCTACCTCTCACAAGATCTTTGAAAAAGTAATATAAAGCACTTCCTAGCAGGCTAGACTTCTTTTTTGTTAACCAAGGAGAGAACCTGGGCTTCTTTGAGGAACTTGTGGCCCCCATGTCCACACTGAAGCCCTGTAGAGTATATTTCTATGTCTTTCAGAATCTGTTCCAAATTGCAGCCATTTTAGGAGGCCTTTTCTTGCTGAAATCCAGTCTGAAACTTGCTTTTTCCTGCTTCAAAATGAGTGAGATAGGTATCTTGATTTCCACCATCTATTATTAGGAGATAACCCATCTTTCAATGGCTTTACAGGATTATCTATCTATAAATGTTAAGATGTTACAAATGCTCATCTGATCTAATATTGCAGGAAACATGCACTGCTTTTAAGTATCTTTCATTGTGAGTAATCTACAATCAGGCTCTATTTACAGGTGAAATCGATGGCCTTGTACGTTTTCCATTTAGTCTAAAAAGCAGTAAAAAGGCTTCATTCATCATAATCTTCATGCCACTATGAATAAAGGAACAAGAATTGTTTCTGGACTCTTTTGGAAACACAGATGAAAGAAAAATCTGTGTCTTAAAGCATATTGAAGTACCAACACATTGTAAATTCAGATACAGATCAGGTGAATTATGGGACTCTAGGTACAAAATGAATGCACTGGCATTCTTTTGTAATTTGTGTCTTTACAGATAGAAGTGAATGAATAATCCCTTAACAGAGAAAAAACGAAAGGCTAAAGCAGAGGTCCCATGTTCATATCCTCACTGTGATGACAAAATTAGAAAAGGGATAGAAATATCACTAACAGTTCCATGTGATAGATTGGTCTATATGCCTGAACATTAGGAATAAGACACCCTCATTATCTGAAAGAAGACTGCCTAGTGTGTAAACGCTAGATAGAATTGAAGGCGTCAGTTTCCATGGGCCCCCTACCAAGAAAATGCACAGGGCGTGTATGTGCTTTATTGCTTGATAGTCATGCATAAAGACAGCACAGCTTCTGCAATCTAAGTGAATCTCCTTAGGTTTAATGTTCCATTGAAATTTTGCTGAAATGTAAAACATATTTCAAAGGAACAAAACATTTTCTCTAGCAGAAACCGTTTGACTGTCATGGTAGATTTTTCTTTTTTATGGAAGCTAATTCCTGGAATAGACATATCCTGGAAAAGCCAAACTGCCAGGGTCACTGCTGGTACTACAAAAATGTTCAAAGTAGCATTCTAACATCGAATTACATATGGAATTGAACTGATCATTCAAAGCATGCCAATAATGCTGCAGTAGCTGCACCCCTGGAGCACCTCAACAACTCACAGACTGTGATGCAGTAAGATTCCACTGATTCTTGTTCTGATTTTTGTTTCTAACTGGGAACATTTCATTTACAATATACATCCTGAATCACTCGCATTGGCACAACTAAGCAGTGTCAAAAGGCTGCACAGGGGTAAGAAAAATTGCTGAAGGAGGTGGCAATCTGAGTTTCTTAAACCAGCTTGGCTGATAGCAACGATTTTTCTTGAAATTACAGATAAGGTACAGAAGAATGGAGAAGCAGGCTCATATTTGTTTGAAGAGCTGTGGGAAGGTTTTTCCATCAGTTCTTTCTTTTAAGAAAGAGCATTGACTAAAATTTCTCTCTTTTTTTTTTTTTTCCTCCATGCAGTAGTTAACATTGGCTCATGATTATATCAGAAAAAGCAGTGCAGTTGTGAACGGAGTCTCTCTCAAAACCAGAAGGTATTTGCAATCTGACAAGACTCTTGCAGCATCCAGGAAAAAATAGACATTAAAAAAAAATGATTTAAAAATTGAAATAAGACACTTCAGCAGTAAAGACTTCTGGAGAAACAGCAAGGGATAAAATACAGGTCTGTAGGAAGAAAATGCTGGGAAAAATTAAGAAAAACACATAAAAATGAAGCCCATTAACAACTGTCTGTGAGGTACGTCTGGTCAGATCTTATGTTTTGAGGACAGCATAGCTATTTCAGCATCGGACTTGAATCGTCATCTAAACAACCATGCTGTGATAATACTTTCAGTGCCTCTCACTCAGCATACAGGACAAGAGTTTCATAAGAGGTTCATAAAAAGAGGATTAATGTGAATTTTGTAAGCGTTGTACGACATTTTTTCACAAACATTCATCTCTTTAGATAAGGACTTTGTTCATTTTTAAGGCCAACTGCAATGAGTATTTGTTGTTTTGAAGGCCTTTTCTCCTTTTTCCAGATCTTTTTCAAATCTTTGTGACTAAAAGTTTAGAGATCTCTTGTAGCTGTTAAGTATCATCTGGCACCACTGGTCTTCTTCAACCAATCTCACTTCTTTAGGAGGAAACCTTGCTTCTTTCTGGGAGTCTCACTTGCAGAATAACTCTGGGTTAGAAAGTCCTCTGGGTGACAGAGATGTAGAAGTTACACATTTACTCTGTCAGTTGTCTCAGTACAAAGGATGAATTTCAGAACATTCACACTTAGGTGCTATGATAAACAGACAGGTCCTCCCTCTGGAAGCTTTAAAAGACATCTGCTGTTTCCCATTCACTATATAGGAATCTTTATCATTAGCCGTAGGAGAATTAAGTATAAAACTTAGTCCAAGATTAGTGTTTATGCCACTCAAACTGGATCCCAGATAATTTTTTTTTTTTTTTTTTTTTTTTTTTTTTTTTTTTTTTTTTTTTTGGTAAGGAGTGGAAAGTCTTCATTTAAGACAAAAATCCTTCATGGAAACTCTCTGAAAAGCTTTGAATTATTTTCTGTTTTGGGTTTGGTTTTTTTTAAATTTTATTTAATGCAAATTTACACTGAAGATACTATAAGATATTTCATATCAATCTGAGTTTTCAGTACTAAGCAATACTTTAGTGTATTCTGCTAAACAATTTGAAAGAAACTGCTTTAATAATTTAACACCTTATCTGTACATTTGCTCTTGCACTTACTCATTTACAAGTTTTTGTTACCTAATTTTGCAAATAATTTTAAAATAAATTAATATTTTAAATGAAGGACATAAATCCATCTTTCAGTGTCGTTATTGACTGTCGTTAGAGACTCTTCATTTTTGGACAAATCCTTTCTGTTGATGCAGAAATGAATTTCCTAGTATAGCAACTCTGATACAAATAAAGGCCTCTTTCCAGAGATGTCTTAAAAGCAATTTCCAGCCAGCTCTTAGGAAGATCACTAAGAGTGGTAACAGACAACACATAACCATGTTTTTTAGATCATTTTACTCAATACCATAGTGGTACAGAAACTGATAGATGATTATTCTTTCTACAGACACATGGGAAAATTAAGCTTCTGAAGCAGATTCTGACTGCAGGTGTTCCCTCTGGTGCTATGTTAATATTATGAGAATTAGTTAGAGATCGCTTTCCTGCTATGTCTGCAACTGAGTGTGCTACTGCAATAAACACCGACAGAGTAATACAAATAGGCCTGATGCTTGGATTAGTTTCAGTAAACTGTTTTGCTTGTGCTTCCAACTACACATTATTTATGACATGCAAGTATAAAGGAACCGTCAAACTGCTCTAGGTAAAATGGGGCAGTGACAACATTTAAGAAGATTGCTTTTGTCATTGGGGGTATCTTACTGCAAAAGTGAGGATATTCTCTTTTTTATTTGGTCCCTAAAATTCACTTCCAGTGCTTAGACAAAGGAGACTATAAAACAAAAGAAGAAGAAGAAGAAATGTGGTTAAAAGGGAACATACCAATGATTTCCCTATGCTCATCACATATGAAAAAAAGTAAGGGGGAGCATAGAACAGAAATGTATTTTGTTATTAAAAGACTACCACAAAAAGAAAAAAAAGTCTGATATCTGTGTCCCTATTAATGAAAACCCTAGACCTTGAAAATTCCTATCGTTCTTAATGACATTACTTATAAAATAGGTTGTCCCCATTATGGTACAGGTCAGGGAGGCAGTCTATCTTAAAATTAATATGGCCTTGTTATATGTAAAATAATGTGGAAACTGGTTTTATAAACAGCTCAGAAACAATTAGGGAAGTCAGAACTCTGTTGTAAGATGTATGTTTTGTTTCTCTCATACTGTTTTTATCTTGTTTGGTATATTCAGCCTACAGCTCTAACATGATAATACCATGAAATGCAAGCATTATCTTTGTTCTAACTGATGTGATGTACCCAGGTTCAGGAAAAAGCTTCTTGAGGCTTTGTGTATTGTCAACAAAACGTTGACCATCACTATGTTTTCTGTTATATTGTGTTAATTTTATCACAAATGTTCAGTATCCACAGTAAGGAGACCCTTATTCAAAGCCTTTCCTAAAGTATTTGATTTCATAAAGGGAGTAGGATTTGAGAGTTGAATTCCCTAACGTCAAAGCCTGGATCGATCATTCAACCATAATTTCCAAGAACAGACAGATCACATGCTCTCAGCACTTCAGTTGGTATATTTTCTGAATTCCCATAGGTTGTCTCCTTCTTTCCCTTCAAGAAGAGGTTGATGAGACATGACCCTCACTGTCACAGATGTCTGAGCTCTGACAGTAAGTGGCAAACTGCTCATGTAGTTGGTAAATGAACTTCACTTCTAAATGGTGCTGTTTTCCTTTCTGAAAGCATATTCACTACAAGGTCAGTAGAAACACTTTGGAGGTTCATAGTTCATTAGGGAAATCAGCAGAAGGGCTTGCTGCAGCTGGAGTTTATTTTAAATCATACTGGCATCTGTGAAGCAACGGCATCAAAAAATTATTGTCATCAACAATGTTCTACGTTTACTGTGGTCACCTTCCAGGGAATTGATCCAAATGAGCAGGCCAAACAAACTCAAGAGTTTGGTTTCAAAGCTATGCTTACAGGGGAATGATATATGGTCACAGAAAATGTTGGACCAGATTTTCAGCTGGTATAAATCAGTACAACGTGCAGACTTTAAGACCTCAAGCTACTTTGACATCAGTAGAAAAAAAAAAGCAATTTACAGCAGCTGAGACCCTAACTTACAGGGTCCTACAGTCTTTCCCTGTACAGTGCAGTGCCATATATTTTAGTTTAGACTAGTTCAGCATTAATGTGAACAATATCTCAATATTCTCTATTTATTTTTTTTCTCCTGCTACCACAGAAATCCACCATCTGTTGCAAACATTTACTGTTCAACTCTTTCAATTGCCATATTGAGGTCAGTGTATAATTTCTGGGTCAAAGTCCTTAGGTGAAAGAACTATGCAGAACATATATGAATATAAGAAAATACCATATTCTCTTCTAAATTTCTACAGCATGGAAGGAGGGAAATCCTCATTTGCTACCCCACAGACGCCCCTATTCTGCTCTCCTCAAATGAAAAGCTCTTTTGCCAGAGCGTGCTCTCAAATTCTCCATTTCTTTTTAAGGAAGCTGCCTCTCATTTCTTCTCACATTTGCTGGCATCTGTATTTATTTGTTTTTTGTGGCACGTGATTCTCTCACTCAGAACAACTTCTTTCTATATAGAGATTAATTGATAAAAATGCATCATTCAACTGCAACCTGACTGCCATGCTCTTCCAGGTTCCTCTTGTCTGGCCTGAGTCTCTTTTATCATGTTAAACTGAATCTCTGCTATGGAAATATATTAAGCAGCACTACAAAATTGCTGTGGAGAGGAAAAGGCAGCTTATTTGACCTTCACCACGTCACTTGGGACATATTCCTGGTTTCCTTGTGAGTCTTTGTTTCCTGTTGGTAGTCATTACTAGGTAGGATTTCTCTGAATCACCTTGCTTGGAAACATTTTCCAGTTCTCTGGGTGTGTGCCCAGCTCCACATCAGAATAAAACATGCAGGTGCACCAAGCCGTCTCCCCTAAAGCTGCATGCTCTAATCAACAAGAGGGAACTTGCATGTGACAGAAGCCTCACCATGCTCCAAACAGGTGCCAGTCTGGCTAATTAGGGAGACCAGAATCCCAGTGTGCACTAGGGTGCTCATCAAAGCAGACATCTGCAGAGTTTCAGTACCTTTCAGCAAGCTGATCAATGCTGTGTGACTGGGTTTAAGCTGTGAAGCCAGACCCTGGTGGTATGAGCTTTATGTGGAAAAAACAGCATAGTCCCTGCAGAGGTTTTACTTCTAACTACACACACTCAGCCCTTTCTCTTCTACATGAATATGTTGATATGTGCTCTGTGTGATCTGGCCAACCTCCAGAAGACAAGCTGTTGGATATATTTTAGGTTTTGGAGCATACACCTGCACTGCAACTTGGTGAAAAGATACAGAGCAGTCATTTCTTCTGAACCAGAAGTCCAGTGTCTATCAAAACTCATAATCTTCCTCAATCTGTTTGGGATGGATGGTAGCCCAAATGAAACACTTCATGACCCGGGGACACCACAAGTTTACTAGTATTAGTAGAGCAGCTTTAACAGAAGAGATACATCTCTATAGCATTTTAATCCCTGGGATAAGCACATAGGTCTTTTCTCTGAAAGGAGAAAACTGTTTTGTTCCTTCATCCCAAGCAAGCAGATATTGTCACTGACTGCTCAACATCTGCTCAAGCCAGTCACCCTCGATAAAGTTCTAAGCAGTTGTCCTCCAGGAAACTTGCATCTAGCATATACGTGATCTGAACTAGAGATACTAGATGGGTCTTGAGCTTACTACACAGATCCAAACCCTCTCTCCTTCTTCCATTCAAAAGCATGACCTTTTGGAATGGTCTCTGGCTGTTGGCAGACATTATAATGCAATGCCACAGGTGTGGGTCACATCATACACATTTAGTGCATTTTTCTTTTCTTTCCTTTAACTACCTTCTTATTTTCTTTACCATATTTAATCTTTTATATACATTTCTGTCTCTTTTCTTCAGGCTGCTTGTGGTTTTCTGTATGCAGGCCACTCAAAGTGGGTGCTCTGGAAAAGGGATGGAGCCCAGTAATCTTCTAAACTGACTCTACACAGACAAATCTCTATTTTTTTCCTTTTCCATATACTCCATGATTTTTCTTGACTAAAACTAAAGCTTAACCTGTCAGGCTTGTTTTAATCCTCAAAAAATACAACTGCAGCAATGATCTTTATAGAAGCAAACAGAGATAAGCCTACTGTGAGGAAGTGAGGGGATTAGCTGAATATCTCTGAATAGGTAAACCACTTAGAATCATTATTTGTAGTGTACCCATCATGTGCTCATTATCCTACTATGTGCCATGAAAGATAGAGTCAAAATAAAAATGGGCAAAATGTTAATCAGTGTTTCTCACTGCATATGATTGTTTTATAACAGAGTTTCTGCAGAATGGCATGGCTTCCAGGACATTTGCTTACCCATAGCAGAATAAGTTCACACAGCTGCTGAAAATCACAGATACCAGACTCAGCTACTGCTTGTTATATTTTTCCCCACTTCATGAGGGTAACCTCAATGAATTATTTTGACCAACACTATTATAAGCTAGCACAGCAAAATCATTTCTGTTTTGAATGTCTAGCAAAGAATTCATTCGTCTATCAGCAGGTATTCAGAAAAGAGATTTTCTTGACAGGCTAAGCAATACATTATCGTCAGTGCTATCACAATCCTCTCACCGAAAAGGAGAAATGAGCAGATTTTTGCGCCTGTACTGGGAAATCTCATTTTCAATTTTGGTAAAGCTCATTTTACTGTAAAAATAAACAAGCAGATTGTAACCTGTTTTCAGAAAAAATTGTTATTTATCAGATTATTTGTTTTCAGTATGATTTCTTCAGTGGATTAACACTGACAATTTTTTTGAAAGTTGTGTTTGCAGTAAAGATTAGGTTAGGAGTTTTAGTAATATGACTTTTCCCAGTCCTTTCAGAAGCATCGATATTCTGGCATTAAAGCATATCAAGACAGTATGTAGAGAGGTATAATTGTGGCAGTAGGTGAAATTCTTTTAAACAGAAATACCTCAGAGCTCAACATCTTGTAGTTTTAAAGAAATTAGATAGAATTTTTGGAGAAGTCACAGATCAAAAAAAAGGTGCCTGTCTTTTAGTGGGACCAGTGCAAATTAGTTTTGGAAATGGCTTTTAGCAATTGTTAAAATAAGGTTCTGGATAGCTTTCTCGTGGATGTTGTGGAGGAAAATAGACAACCCAAACTGGGTTTAGGAATTTCATGCATGGGACTGTATGACTTCGCTGACTTCAATATCAGCAGGTGAAATCTGACAATCCAGAAAGTCTTTCTCAGTCTATGTTCTTTTTTTAATTACTAGAAGTAAGATTTTGTTCTTCTCCAAACCAGCTGAAAACTGTATTGAGCTTTGGAAAAAAGTTGGTGAGTTTAAGCTAGTCCCCTGAAAATTTTTAGAACTGAAAAATAAATATTCACTTTGAAATTTGACATGTAAGAAACCCAAGTATTCTATATAACAAGAAATGGTACACAACTCACCAGTACTGAAGAGTATGGTGAAATTTCCTTAGACTGCAGGACTTGCAGAGCTGTTCTGAGTTCTGTGTTCAGACAAATACTTTTTATTTCCCTGGGGAATTTGTACCACAAGGGTGAATACATTGAGAAAGCAAGGAATTAGTCTGTTGAGCACATTCGGCACTTGTAGTAGTCAGGGACAGAAAGAAGCAGCCTGGGGTGGTATGGATTTTCATAACCAGGAAATCTACATTGTCACTGAGCAGAAGTTTGAGAACATGATGCTTTCATTTGACTGTTAAAGAGCAGAGATTAAGTAGTAAGATTAGGTGGGATCTAAGTGCCTAGATCACCTTGTGAATTTTAGTCCAGAGAGTATGGACATATAAAGCATATTTACAAGATTATACATGGTCATACACTTATATTATTTTATAAGGTATCTTATACTGTAACAGTCAAAACCCTTTTGTTTGGCAACTTGTTATAAAGGCTTTATATAATTATTATAAACAACCTATAAGCAGTTGATTTAGCTGTTGATCCCTTCTTCTTTGTGACACATTTACCCATGTATGGAACAGGTATAATATACTAGCCCGATACACTATGAAGTATATTTTAAGCTGTAATTGGATACAGGAAGAAAAAAAAGAAAAGAAAAAAAAAAAAGAAAAGAAAAGAAAAGAAAAGAAAAGAAAAGAAAAGAAAAGAAAAAGAAAATATCATCTCAAAGTGAAATGTGTTTGAGAACAGGTAATGACAATATTCACAGAACCTGAAGCATTTGAAGTGCTAGTGACAGCCTTACTTTTAATCACAAGGACATTCTAGTGTTGTTTCTACAAACCTCTGCTTTGATATTTTACTACCTCACTTCTTTACATTCTTGTTTATCCTACCACCATTTTTCTGTATCTACTCTGTGATCTCTGAAGAGCAGAGCATCTCACTATGTGTTTGTTTAATAATGAGGATCCCAATCTCAGATGAAGCCTCTAGTCACTGCTGGAAGACAGCAATAATGATTTTACATTCACTTCAGAAACACGTCGTAGCAAGAGTTCAACATTTTTGCTTCTTCGCAAAAGGCAACATACCACTGTGGGAAAATTCCTTCCTTTTAATTCTCTGTTCCTATACTTCCCTAGTGCAATGTGACACTTCTCCCATGTTGTCTCAGTAGAGGCTGTTTACTGGGATGTGAAATCTAGCTGAGTCATTCCTGTCAACACCAATTAAAATTCATAGTCATGCTTGAGAAAAGTATTTTAGTCGAGGAAGCAAGTGGCTTGTTGATTACTTCTATGTGGCATATCTTTAAAGCAATGCAGAACTAGGAAGGCCAGCATTACATTTTTAATAGGCCTTCCCCAGATTTTTAATGGGCCTTTGATCCTTGTAATAATATGTAAGCTTTACTGTAACAGAAAACAACACCAGTCTCCTGAAATAGTCATATTTGTTTCCTCCTGCACTTCAGCCCCTAGCTATTTTGCTCCAAGGGATCAGAAGTCACAGCTGATCAGTTCAGATGCAGAGGGCCATGACAAATCATGTTTTTATGTCTTTCAAATGGTAGACAAGAGGGTTGGAATATGGTTTCTCATGTCAAAAATATTTTCTCTAATAGCATAATTTGGATTTAAAGGAATCCTTTAATGAACCATCCAGTTTACCCTTTTACATTATATCAGTTATTAAAGTTGATAGTTAAATTATTAGACCAGGAGTCAGAAGATGTGTACTCAGTAGTGGGCTTGCCTCAGACTTTCACTGTGTCACTGGGACTGTCACTCTCCATGTGTCAGGTTTCCTAACTCTGGAACACGACTATAGGACTGTGTTTTCTCCTTTGTAGTTAGGAAATAAAGAGTATATGTAGGGCATCCAGGAACAGAGTAATTCCTGTCATAATACTTCTCTGAACTAATTTGAGTACTACTGCAATACTAAAAGTAACAAAATTAAAACCAGAAATAGAACTTTTGAGCTCGTAAAATATAATAGCTAAAAAGAGTTGCAAGGATCAAGAATTAATCTACATTTATGTAACAATCTATTGTAATCAATAAAACTGTTAATAGAACATGAAAGTGTTGTGACTGATGCTATGATTATCTCAGGACTGGTCTCTAGTCTGAGATCATAAAGTTCAGAAACAGCTATGCTACCAGCCCCGAAGGAAGTTGTCTATAATCTTGAGATGTGTTCTATGCCTATAAAATATCCCACCAATCTTCTTACTCAGCGATAAAATATATGAAGGAAATACCTACGTTCCTCATATTTGCTCACAAAGATTGATCATTGCCTTGATTCTTATATAATATTTTACTCTAGTTCAAACTAAGTGCGAAATGGTATCACTCTGATTTTGAGTGATTTTGGTGTTACATGAGTTTTACATGCATGATGGCACATTGTTTCACTGAACATATCTAACCCTTTTGATTGTCTCACCTACAAGTCCCAACACAATGTGTCTAAGACCCCATAAGTACAGTCAAACTTCATTCTCATAGTTACTGAATCCTTTAACCAGTGTTATGCACCATAAAGAACCATATTGCTTCGGACATACATATTGAAGTCCTACTTTCCTACATGATGTTAAAATTATCTCAGTATACAGAGTTCAGAGTATCCTTCAGAATAAAATATGCAAAGGCATAGGACTCTTCAAAGACATGAGATGAAAACAATATAAATAGAACAGTTAAATGTAAAAGGTAGATAGATATTGTAATTATAATTTATTATCATTTATTATTTATAAAATAAGCATACTGAGATGTATTCAGCCCCTCACAACTCCATTGATTTCAGGAATAAATTTGGTGCAATAAATTTCTATAATTTATATATAATATTTCATCTTTATTTCTTCAACTTCATTTCATAGATCCAATGTTTAATATTCTATCTCTTCCTCTGCACCAGCATTACAATTTTGGTTTTACCTATCCAGATAAAGTATTTGTTCATCTTTCTTTGTTCATCTTTCTGCGTTTAGATCTCCTTCATCACTGTATCTGCCTTTTATGGCCTCTTCTCATTTCATTTCATCATTTTCCTGTCCCCTTGTGTCTTTCAAATATAGGTGTTTTCTTCCTTGATAGTTTCCAAGCTTTTCTTGCATCTCTATCAGCTTTTTTCATGCTCTCCATTTCAAAGCTCAGAACAACCAATTATTCATTCCATCTCTCTAAGTTTCTCAATGCTTTATACAAGATTATTTCTTAATTATCTTCTTTAACTAGTGACAGTTCTGTGTCTGATGTCATGCTACCTTTATCTTTCAGTACAGTGTACAGGTCAACTATTTCCTTTTGTTAGGTATACCTGTCTGGTTTCTGCCTGTGCTGCCCACATCTATCAGTTGTCTCTAAAAAAGTGTATCCATACATGCAGTTGCTAGGTAATAGACCTGATAACAATCCAGAGCTACTGTGTACAGTCATTTGCTGCAGGTATGGTTATTCTGACTCTCCCACAATGCATCAAGATTCCCACAGATGCACAAATCTGTTGTTTTAAGCGCTATAGTTTTAACTGAAAATATCAAATCTACTGAACACATCAAAAGGTGTATTAATCATTAATAATCTAAATTCAGATGGGTTTAAAAAAAAATCAAAAACAGATGTCCACCACTAAACCATGTCCCTAAAGGCCACTTCTACATATCTTCTAAATACTTCCAGGCATGGTGATTCCACCACTCCCCTGGGCAGGCTTTTCCAGGGCTTAAAAGCGCTTTTGGTGAGAAAATTTTTCCTAATATGCAACCTAAACCTCCCCTGCACAAGTTGAGGCTGTTTTCTCTTGTCCTATCCCTTGTTACTGTGATGAAGAGACCAACAGTCACTCACTTCAGATATCCTACTGTTATCTTAAAAAAAAAAAAAAAAAAAAAAAAAAAAAATTTGGTAATACCTTTGATCCTTACAGGATCTGTGTTCACAAATTTTCAGGATCATTTTCTTCTTCACATTTAATGACCATGCTTCATCTGCCATGATAGGCCTTCTCATATTAAGAGACCTGTGGCCTGTCTAGGACCAGAGGATAAAAAGAAACTTAGAATCTATTGTAAGGAAATTGGATTAACAATGTGTAGAAGGTGATCCATTTCATCAGATGGAGTACATGGAATGGATGAAATGATCTCATCTCAGACACAAAGTCTCTGAAGAATTTCTGAGCAGCATACATACTGAGAATGAAACTAGACAAAAGTCCTTAACTGGAAGAATGGAAATAACAAAAAATAGTACATCTAAATCAATCTAGAAACATAGGAAAAGGTTTAAATAGGCCTGCACTGACAACTGAAAGCAAAAGAAAACAAGCAGATTTACTAGTACCATTACCAGAATTTTTCAATATTTTTCAGTAAACTTGTACAGAAATGGGTAATTATGGGACCATTTCAGAATGTGGAGGAGGAATGTACTTCATATAAAAAATAGATGAAAATAAGTAAAAAAGACTGCCAAAAAGTAGGTGCACAGTCAGGTTAATGGGCTGGCAACTCTAGAAAAATTGGAGGTTTGGTGTCTCCTTTGAACAGTGATTTGCTTATGAATATAAAAGATAACATAACTGTCCAAAAAATTCAAACTGAGAGTGCCTCTTTGTAAAGAAAAGCAGCTGAAATGGGGTGTAAATCTTGGAAAAAATTCTGCTTCTGAACCATAGGAGGGATCTTCATGGGAAGCAGGAATAATGAGTTGAAAGCCTTCAGTTTGAGATAGGCTTAAAATCTGCTGTTTTATTTCCTAAGCAATTTCCCAGGCCACTGTGATAATGTATAAAGGAAAACAACTCTTTTGCAGTTACTTTCAGACCTCTTCACCTAAAAAACCCATCAGCTGTGGCCTGAATTTGCTGCCTGCTCAGACCCTGCTGAAATGCCTAATGCTCCTTATTGGCCAGATCTCATCAATGATGAACTCAGTGAATGTTGGCACTGCTTACTCTGCAGGCATTTTCAGGCAACATACAATCCCGATGGATAGAACTGAGGTTTCTAAAGCCTGGAAAGTTGATATGCATGCTGCCTATGCCAGATAAAATGAATACCACTTCCACCTACAGTCCCTAACTTCTGGGGTAAGTTATGAACCTTGTAAGAAAAGTCAATCTAATTAAAATAGTACTAGGATACAGAGCCATAAAAAGGAATAATTAAAACATAAACCTGATACCACAATCATAAGCAGAGCAAGCAACAGAATGAGCACACAAGGGAAGATATAAAGGTAATTTAATCAAAGCAGATTGACATTAAATGAAAGAAATAAAAGAAAATAATAATAATTTTTAAAAAGACAAATAAAGAGGTTCAAATGGAAAACAAGAGAAAAAGCAAGAACTGCTTCTGAAGCAGTCAGGAAAAAAAAATACTATGAACTAGTGAGCAAATAGAAATCTTTAAGCAAAACAAAAGACGAATGGATAAGAGGAGCCTACCAAAATAGATTCCTAATATATTTTTATTTTATGGGAGAGTAGGACAGACATTTATCTGAATTTTTATTACTTTCACTCCTGTGCCACAATGGTGCAGAAGGATATAATTTTCTTTGCTTAAATCTGACAGCAAATAGAGGGACTGAGTGTGATACTGAAGACTGACAGTATGTTTTTCATCACACGGGTGCACTGAGGTCCTTGAAACAAGCTGAGTAAGAACTTCACATATCTTTTCCTCATTTTAGATGTGTGACTAAAGAGGTTACTGGCCTTCACAGCTTCTCGTTAGCAGTCACTTTCCCTTACAGACCTTACTACCCTATCCAGTTTTCTAGCTCTGTAACTAGGAAGGAATTAAAGCTGCTCGGCATATTTAAATGCTAAATTTGGGAACCTACTGGCTTCTTTCCCCTCCCCCTTTTTATTTTTTTTTAATTGCAACATAGTAGAAAGTGACAAATTAAACAGATTGGAGCTGTGCTAACCTCCATCGGGAAGCAGGAGCAAATAGAAGTTGTTTTTTAAGCTGGTATCACTGTATCCAGAAGGCAGTTTAGAAGCAAGTTGCTCCTTGAATGAGTGGCAAGGGTTGCTTGTAAGGCTAGATTTTCACAGCCTGTATTTGTGAGCAGATAACATTTTCTCAACAGGAAAGGAAGCACTGAAAATAGACTTGGAAAGAACCTCTTTGGGCCCTGTACTCGGGGCAAGGAGCAAGCAGAGCAGGTATGCGTCTCAAAGATTTAACTGTGAAACAGTGTTAACTGCAAGCCTCTTTGGAGCCATTACTGGGTTAATATGGACATGAAATTGTAGCATAGACATAGGAAGACAACGCTGGATGTAGTAAAATTGCCTGTCACTATGAAAAGACTTGAACCTCATCATAATGATCATAAAGGAGAATGAATCTCACAAATGCACTGTTAACATACTGGTCAGTGTTTAATGAAACATGAGTCAAATGAACATGAAAGATCCCAGTCCCAGACCAAATTACTGATCCTGACAAGTAATCTGTTCTGCCAGAGACTACTTTTCCTACATGTCTGTGGAATATGAGACATGTTAAAATCTGTCTTAGAAGGAATTCAGAAAAAAAAAGCAGGTTAATAACATTTTACTGCTGATGCATGGTACTGTTGCCAATGTGCAAACTATGAATGCATTCTGTTTTGAGATTTGGACAGTCTTATTCATATTGAAGAGTACTACCCTTTCCAGAAAAAGAGAAGTGACTTGTGTCACTTAAGTGAGTAGTGCTAACAATATCACTGGAAGCTGCTTTATAAGCAATATCTCTTTGATATAAGTCTTTCATAATCTGGATCCAATTTGTATAGTCAGTTAGTTAAGGATCAGGGTGAACTTTGTTCTAAGTTAAAGAACCAGAAGCTGTGCTTTATACCTTCCTAGTTTATTACTTAAACAAACAAACAAACAAACGAAGCAACAGATCTAGTTTAAGTCAATGCAAGCACTAATAGCACTAAATAGATGAGCACATCTCAGTCAACATCACATTAAATAAACCATCACAGTAATCACCTGATACACTGCAGATGGACTAATACAATCCTGGACAATCAGAGACTTGAACTAACACTGAATGTGAGAAGGTGCTGTTACATTGATCTAACTTTGCAAACTGATGCTCCATGCTTTTCAGTATTGAGCAGAACTTGAATTTAACACCTTTGGCCATCAATCACTGTCTTCTACATATTCAGACAGCTCATACAAAGATGTTTAAAATGCTTAGTAAGAAACTTATTTTTCCTATGAGAAAATATTTTTGTGCTATCAAGAAATAAAATACATCAATTTCTTATCCATCCCCTTTGTTCTGGCAAAGAAGGAACATTTTTTTAATTTCTAAACCAAGAATGACTTCTGCTGTACATGTCATACCTGACTATGAAAGTTAAGAACAGTCATTGTCATGAGCTCTTCTGAAAGACTAAGTGCCACAATCCATACCCTACTGCTGAGAAAATGTAGATTAAATTCCCTAATCCTGGTCTTGTTGTGGGAGATGTTTTCTTCACTTGAATAAAAGGATCACAGGGGGAAAAAAAAAAAAGGATGTCAAAGAGGATTCCAAAGCATAGGTCTGACATGACCCTATTCTATTAGAGATGGAAAATTACTATTATACCATCACTGAAAGAAGCTCTAACTCAGGTAAACATACCAATATTTACAGTTTAATCTTTGCATCATGTTTGCGACTGACACAGTGGAAACTCTGTGCATAGAAGATGTCCTCAAGGCATTACAGAATATAGATATGAAAAAATAACCAGAGACGAGAAAGTATTGATGCCAAGGGGTAGATAAATTCCTGCTGAAGGCAAATGAAGTCTTGTTGACTTTAATGGGATAAAACAAAAAGACAGAGTGTGATTGAATTATGGTAGAATTTATACATTCATTAGGAAGTACAAATACTGTTCCTTGTTTGCATTTAGGTTTTATTTTTAATTGTACCTTAATATGTTTTTCTTGGGAAACAAACAAATGTGACAAATTATGCCAGGGAGTTTGTTATAACAGATGCAAGAACTAGGAGCCTGCTGTGAGCCATCAAATACATTTGGAGGTCAAAGCTATAGTATTTAATTCTTAGTTCTAAGGGAGAAATTATTCCAATAATGTTACCTGGATACCAAGTTGCATGCAGGCATGTGACTATGAAGTTAGTGTGTGAAAAACCTGCAGTGAACTCTATCATTTTTGTCATGTGTGTAACCTGCCTCTTCTATCATAGCTGTAGGTAAAGCCATATACATTACTTTCAGCTTTAATTCTTTAAACAATATTTTACAAGTGTCTTTGTTTTTCAAATTTAAATTGCTTTTATATGTTCATTTGGACCCTGTTCTTCCCTCTTGTTTTTTCCATTTCTGATATCCCAGAAGTGGACATGCTGTCTTTGTGGACATCAGCAGGTTCCTCTGTGTCAGTTTTACTCATTTAATTGAAATGTATTTGTGTTTATACAGAGAGGTATGTGATGGCCTCTAGTGGTTCTCTGTATGTGTGCAGATATAGTCTTCAATGCAACTCTCATATTATGAGTATGCATGTAGGAAGAAATAAAATATTGATGCCCAGCTGTTGTCTTTTATGAACAAATCCTTTCAGCAACAGTAAAGAGTGTTGAACAATATGTCCAGCAGAGAGAAGGTGATCTCTTCCATCAGAATATAAGCTGGAACGTTTCTAAGCACTGCTTAGAATAGTCAACATAACACAATCACAAATCAGCTAAAATATCCCTAATCCTTTGGACTGAACATCATAAATGAAATTATTCATTCTAAATGCAGGCATCCTTCCTGTATTTGACAGCTAAAATCATAGCAACCTTGTATGCAGAATGGATTCCTAATTCTGTTTCCAGATGAAGAAAAACGTGATAGTTCACTGTTAGCCAACAAATTTGTCAGTTTTATCTTCTGAATCACACCCAGATCTTTACAAGATTTCTGCTTTCTTATTGACTGCATATTAGATTCAGGCAATGTATCTGTCCTCTCGCTGTATATATCTGTCTTTCGGAATTTATTGCCACTAACAAATCTGTATCCCTTGGGACCTCACTTTGATTGGCCAGAGTTAGCAACTCTCTGATTTGAATGGACAAAAAATTAGAATGTTACAGCTAGCAGTAACCTCTCTCTGAGCATTGCAGGTGTTCAGGCTATGTTCCCCTTAGGATCTCTTTCACAGAGGCCTGTGCATTTTGGAGGAGCAACTCTGCCAACACAACAGAAACAGCATGTTCCATCTCACTCAAACTCTGTTACTCTCTGGAGGATATATATTGTTCTAGGCCAGGAAATATTTTGATTTTCAGATGTAGCCATGATATGTAGCCAGTTTTCATACAAAAAAACCAGACAATGTGGTGAATAGAGCTAGAGCATTAAAATTTAAAAAAAAAAAAAAGATTTACAACAGGTTAGTTCTCTGAATGTACAAAATAATGTTACTCTAGCTTACTTATGTAATTCTTCAAAGGCCTTTTGATGTACTGGTGTTGGTATTTTTGAGGTTATATCTCCCATGTTTTAAGGATTTTACTTACTTTTTTTCAAAACAAATCTGCATTCCAAATAATTTGGCATCTTCTATTGTTAAAAATTTTCCACAAGAGAAAAAAGAACCATGGCAACAAGAAAGAAATACACTAAGAGTATAAATCCCAAGGCATTTAAGTTCATTATTCTTACTTTATATGTTTTTTTCCAAGTTGTTAATTTTTGGGCTTTTTTTCTCACAATTTTAACCTTTTGTTTGAGGCTTGTTAGATGGAAAGGTATAATAAAAAGAGAGAGCAAAACTATTATACAGATATATCAGTAGATGACAAGCGCAACTTTCAACATTAATATAGTTGTGATATGTTCAGCTATTGTCTTCAAATACTTTTTATTTACACACATGACCATATTATGTGTTTAAACATGTACTATATATCCTATGGATATATATCCTATGTCCAAGCATAGACTTTCAGTGTATTTAAAGACTGAAATTCTTTCCATACTTCAGAAAAAGAGTCTAACAAAAAGCCATCTAGGAAAAAATAAAGATAAGTTTTGCTTCTTGCTATTGAAATCTTACCTACACAATTAATAAGAAAGCATTAAATTCTTAACTTCTGGCTTCCCAAGAATTTAGTGGTGAAATATAAGACAATATAGCTGAGGGAAGTTAGATGTGAAGATATGATTGGTGAAAGGTTGACAACCCTCAGAAATTTTCTAAAACCCTTCATTCTACATTATCAGGCATTCTAACATAATTTAAATAGCATCAGAAAACTGTCAAGAAAATACATTTTCAGCTGATCTGTGCTGAGGTTATTTTTAACCTTACTTGTTCCCAAACAAAGTTTTCTGGTTGCAGCTTTCTATATATGATGATTGTTACTCATCTACCACACAAAGTCTGTTCTTGTGTCGTTATTTGTATTTTTGAAGACATACATTTAGAAATAAAACATCCAAAAATATCATACTATGAAAGGAACATCTTCAGGTAAGGAAGAATTACTGCATGAAGATTAAGTGGAATAAAAGACCTAATTAGCTACATATAGAAATGGGAAATAAATATTTTATTTCATATACTGGTTGATGACAATGTTGAACCACTTTCACTTTTGCCTCCACACTTATTCACCATGGTACAGTGTATTATTTGTTTTGCTGACAACTCTCAAACATCTGACATTAGATCACTTTGAATTCAGTGTGTTAGAACTGCAGACTGAAGCTCCAGGGAAGAGGCATTTCGACTTAATGTCAGTTAAGTATAAACTGTCCCTGTGCTGACAAATAGAAGTAATTTGAACAAGTCCTTTAGATCATCTAGGTTGCTCCAGATCAAAACGGCTCTATGGCATTATTTAAACTTGACCTTTCTCTTTTGTATTCCTTTGTTGGGACACAAGGGTTTACTTACTCTTTTCTAAGCTCCAAATATGTGAACAAATGTCTGAATCCATCAATTCAAGCTTAAAAAACAACATATTATCAAAATCCTTTTAAAACTGCGCCTAGATGAAATGGCTTTTTTATTACCATAATCATAGAAAGGGTATCTAATAAAGATTAGAAGTTCCTACACAAGCAGTATATGGGGGAAGAATCACTTATGCAATGCTATGAAGCATATCTATATTCTTAGCATACAGAATGCCTTCTTACAGTGTAGTGTATTACTGCACAGACTCTTTGATGAGACTGTGTGCTTTATTGTCCTTTCTTGGACACTGTGTGCTTTACTTAAGAGTTTTAGAGAACTGGACAAGATGCAAAGATGATGATATAGAGCCTATAAAATTGGCCTAATTCAGAGGGTTGCTGAGAGCCTCTTGAAGCAATTGTCTCTACAGACACTTAGAACTGCTGTAAAGAAACCACTTTCTCTCTTATTCACTAGTATGAAATGAAGCATGACCCAAACCACCTGCCATATACATCTGTTCAGAAAGATCAAGAAACTTAAAAAGAAAACAGAAATCAGATTTTCACTTTCTATTCTATTTTCATATAATGTTTTGGGTTTTTTCCATTTTACTTATAAATGGAAACCCTCATTTTAGATCCCTGTCCAAGAGAATTTCTCTTACCCAGCACAAGCTGTGATGCCAGCTTCCTTCAAAAGGTGTGTGGGTTCGAAACTATCAAGACCTAAATCTGATCTTATACTCCTACTGAAGACTGGAGTGCTATTGAATGGGAAAGATAAAGAATCTGTATTAGTATCAGGAAACTGATATGGTCCTGCTTCACCTATTGCTATTCCTAGGGTACTAGGAGGGTCTGTTATCCTCGTATGCTGTGTCTCTGCTCCTGTTTCAAATGCTGCATTGAAAATACTATCCCTAGTGAGGTCCGGAGCAAAACTCATATTGATTTCTGAGAGCCAAGGATTCACAGAGTATCTTTATGTATTTTTTTCTTCTGTGTAGTGATAGATGTGTTTGTGTTTGGAACAGATAATTAAATTCTCATTGTGCTATAAGCTAGTAATGCTCTTTGGATAATTTTTCAACTGTATATTTAAAGAACCAGACTCTGAAATTAGGCAAAACCTCTATTTAATTACTCTTTAGACAAATTTGGGGTTTGTCTTTTAAAATTAAAAATGGATCACATTTTTTTTCCCTTCAAATAAGATAGCCTACTAACATTCTGAGGAAAGAATATGCCAGTTAAGCCAGTATTAATAAAATTAGAATTGAATACATCTAAAATTTAACTCTTTTGTGACAAACTACAGGAAAAGATCAAATTTCCATCTCACAGCAGATGATTGCAAAGGTAAGATACAGTGTAAACTAGAAAAGTAATAATAATAATAATAAATAAAATGGGCAGAAGTCTGCCTATCAAAGCAAAAACAAAACAAAGCATCAATTCATTGATGCTTGGACATTAGAGAGTAGTTCAGGTTTTGTGAAGAAACTCCAAATTGATAAATACAGCTGTGCTTCTGGGCATACTCAGCTGGACCATCTTCTTGTCAGGGGTGAATTTTTTTCTCTCATGATTCCAGTTCCTGAAACCAATGTCTTTAAAAGACCTAATTTTGTTACTATGTTGTTTGAATATGTTTAAACTCCTCAGTTGTGGTGGTTTGTAACACAAATTATAGGACAGATCATAGGTAAATTAGGAAAGTTTTAGCAGTGCATAACTGATCGATAGGATCCCTTGTTCTGTGGAAATTTTATGTGTGTATCTGTTCTAGGTAAGGATGCCTACATATTGGTACACGTATATCAAATGTCTAAGCTGTCCTACAGTCAATATGGTCAAACAAAAGCATGGACTGACATGGCTTACCCCTGCATCAGAATTCAGTTGCACAACGGTGTGTCTAGTGTTCTTGGAGATGGTCTTGAGTTTTATCATGGTTTAACCCCAGCCAGCAGCTAAACCCCACACAGCCACTTTCTCTATCCCCTCCCTGTGGGCTGGGGGAGAGAATCAGAAGGCTAAAAGTGTGAAAACTCTGTCATCAGCACTGGCTTCAACACACATACAAAACATAGCCCCACATCAGCTACTGTGAAGAAAATTAACTCTATCCCAGTCAAAACCATCACAGGAAGACATGAAAAGGTTGTTAGGGTTTTTTTGGGTATTTTTTTTTAGGGTTTCTGCATAATTCTCATTGCCAGAGAAGAGTGACACTTCTATTTCTTTGAGGTGTTGGAATGGGTCCAGAGATGGGCAACGAAGCTGCTAAGGAGTCTGGAGAACATGTCTTGTGAGTGACTGAGGGAACTGGGATTGTTTAGCCTGGAGAAAAGGAGATTCAAGGGATACCTTATTGATCTCTACAACTACCTGAAAAGAAGTTGTAGTGAGGAAGGTGTTGGTCTCTTCTCTGAAGTAACTAGCATTAGAACAAGAGGAAATGAGCTGAGGTTGCACCAGGAGAGGTTTATATTGGATATCAGGAAAAACTTCTTAATCACAAGCATTGTAAGGCATTGGAACAGGCTTCCCATGAAGATGGTGGAGTCATAATCCCTGGAAGTGTTCAAAAATCATGTAGATGTGGCACTTGAGGACATCACTTAGTGGCCATGGTAGTATTGGGTTAACAGTTGGACTTGACAGTTGGTCTTTTCCAACTTTAATGATTCTGTGATTCTGTTTCCTTTTCTGTCCCAGTGATCAGGTTTGTTGTTGAGTTTATATCTCTTTTTGTGACTTTGTGGCATTTCCAAGACTCAGAGCAAATAGTGAGTGAGATCCAGACTGTGCAAGAAACAGTCCTGTAGGGAATAAAAGGAAATAAAAAAATGTACGCCTAGTAATACACAGAAATCAGAAGAAAAAATATCTGTATTAGATTCTTTTTGAAGGAAATTAAAGATCTGTAATTTGAGGTCCATTTTTAAATAAGATATTTCAGTTTAGAGTAAATTGGTTTATAGTGATAGGTATTTTTTTTCCCTCTCTGTAATTTTTTTTTTTTTTTTTAAGAGGACGACCTTTGAGCTGGAAAATAATGTCAGGAAAATACTCATGAATTATTTTTGAGAATCTATCCCAAATTTCAATGATAAAAATAAAATAAATAAAAAGAAGAAAAAGTCAATTACAGGGAAAGGTATTGAACGCTATTATCCAAGGTTCCTCCCTTTATTAACCCTTGATTACATATGGAGGACAAAGTATTTAATGCTAAACTCTAATAGGTGACTAACTACCTGTTTTGTATCTGTCCTATGAGGTGATCAGTTTCTTTTCAGTTTATTTCCTTTATAACATTCCTTCATTACATGGTGAAAGGGAATGTTAAATCAAATATTACATAAATCTGAGAAAAGTTACTTTTCAACAATTTTTTCTTCAGGTTACAATTCAGTCTGAAAATTAAAAATTAAAATTACAAAAATTGTATAAACTGTGCATCTGAAATTACAGTTGCACCTGAGAGTTTGTTGCTTAAACTATGGTCTATCCCAAGCTTTGCA
Source organism: Chloroceryle aenea (assembly GCA_013399075.1). Classification (NCBI taxonomy): domain Eukaryota; kingdom Metazoa; phylum Chordata; class Aves; order Coraciiformes; family Cerylidae; genus Chloroceryle; species Chloroceryle aenea. The sequence continues at coordinate 319,059 of VWZY01000682.1, read as the reverse complement.
ACCCAGATAAGGCTGTGGTATGCAAGGGAGAACATCCTGGACAGCCTATATTAGCTGTTTGTGCAGAGCACCTCCTTGCTACAAATGAACCGAACCGAGACAAAAGGACATTCCTGAGAGGGATCTGACCCATTTAAGGAGGTTCATATATCTCTTCATTTATAATACAAGAGGCCTAGAAAACTAATTTACAGTTATTGCTGAAGTTCATAGACTTAAATTCTGGGTGGCAGGGGTTAGGTGAAGTGACTGTTAATGAGAATTGCAGACTTGCAATTTTAAATTTCTTAACAGATAATGAAGATAGAGAAGCCAAAAACTTTAAGTGGATGAATTTCTTTCCCAAAGTGCTGAAAGTTTTTATGTCATCTCATCATTTTGTGTCTATATTAGGAACAACCAGTCTCTCTGTTTTGAACATTCTGACCTAATTTATTTTATTAAAGGATAAATTGCAACAGAGGAAAGGTGACAAAATCTTGAGTCATAAATACAATTTCTATTAAGAAACACATCATGGTAAAGCTTTAAAAAATACAGACACATTTGCACTCAGTAATACATCTCTTCCAAAATGCCTGACTACTTACTGGGATTTGAGCAAGCAAAATTATTTTAAACTGATTTTGTCACTTTATCTCTCTTTTTCACTTTTCAGTGAAAGATAAGTACTAGAGAAAGGCTAAGACTTGACAAAAGACTGGATAAGAATTGTCTGCATTCTGAGCAGGGTGATAATGTATGTATGCAGCTTCAGAAGTCTTGTATTAAGAAACAGTTTGAAATTCCATCCATAATACTCATTTTGTCAATCTCTTGGAAATTTTGATGACTAGTTCTTCATTTACTTCATCCATGGCAAGAATATTTTCATTGTTTAAGCAGACCAGCAAAAATCTGCTACACATTGACTTTCCTGTGGCTGAACTATGAATTATAACTAATTTTAATAATACAGTAAAAAAAAATTACTTAATTAAAAAGCTGCATTTAAATATACTAAAATAGATATTAAACAATTTCAAACAATAAATTAAAGTTTATGAAAATTAGATTGCAAATCTTAGGGCAAGAGTGCTGTCTACAAGCAAGAAAATGTGATCTTGAAACTATAAAGTTTCTTCTCTGTAAAGCATCCCTTAGAAAAAAAAAAAAAAACACTGCTCCCCAAGTTTCACTAGATTATATCTTTTTGTCTATGAAAATAAGTCACCTTAAGGATAGGTGTAAGATATTGCAGGGAATTTATATGGCTGAAAACTCACTAGCAGTTTGACATTAGTTGAAATTTCTACAAGTGTCTAAAAAAAAGCAAATTAAGAAAGAGTAGATTATGTGAACTTGACATATAATGAATAATATCTATAATTGTTCATAGGTAATTCCACTGTTCTGACTAGGCAAGTCAACCTTGAAGATATTAAGCAGCATAAAAGATTCCCAGTTTTACCCAGAAATTGCACAACCATACTATTGGGGGAGGATGTTTTGTAACGGCTATGCCAACAGGGGGAATGATAGAATAGTTGCCAAGCAAAATTGATGCTACTTCTCTCAAAAGCTGCTGAGAGGTGAGAGCTACAGCCAGTACTCACTTCTGTTCAGTTTTCTTTGAGGTCTCGAGGGAAAAGTTATGAGCCTGACTCTGAAAATTTAGATAACAAAAATGTAAGTCATCATAGATCAGAAAACATTCAGAAAATGTGAGAATGGCAAACACGGAAGAACACAAGAAGAAACATTGATAATGAAAAAGGACAATTCACTCAGTAGCGTGATTTTTGTATATGTTTGTTTTTTTTTTTTCTGCAGATAGCATATTTCACTTTAAGTTTTTGATATATTTTATAAATGAATCAAGCTTCAGAGATGCAGGTTTCTAATATTAAGTGTATAATATCAGTAAAATATCACAGAAGGGAAAGCTCATGCTAAGCCCTTATAACAGCAGTGAATTTTGTCCTGTTTGATTCTGGAAAGTCAATGAGTCTCCACTCTAACACAGGAATGCACTGCTGAACAGATTAATGATGGGTTGTGTATAAACTTGCTGTGATTGCTCCTCTGTGCACAAATGCATTCTACACGTAAATCAAGCTTGAGTGCTACTCAACATGTATATTGTAAAGGATCTTAAGCAAGAAAGCACATACAAAGAAGGGAGAAGGAACAAGAAATGCCCGGGTAGGCAGGATCTGGCTGAATAGAGTTGATTACAGACTCAAATTTTGGTTATATTTCAGCCTACCAGACAGAATGCAAATGAGAATAATTGTAGAAAAAGGAAAAACATATGTCAGTAGGGGTAGATTGCTTAAGGAGAGCATGGTGCAGATCACAACTGAATACTCTGGCTTTTGCTTCCATCCCTAGACAATAAAACTACTCACAGTCTTATACATTTAACTTTGAAGTCAAAATTCATCCAAGGGAAACGGCAAAGCCAGAAGTGGCATCAATGATTCTTGTCATCTCATCCCTTATTTAAGAGGGAATCCTCCTCACAGCTATTCAGAAATCGCTCTCCTTTATGAATCTTACTACCTTGTTTTTAGGAAAAAAAACCAAAACACAAACACAAAAACAACCCAACAAACAAAACATACAAAAGAATAACTCCTACTTCACTGAGAAGAAATGGCTTCAGGAAATGTTTTTCCCTCTTTCCATTTCTGACTCAAATTAATAAACAATATGCCATCACTGAGAGGAATAAAAGGATCATTTTGTAAGGATGGTGGTATCTGGATAAAAACGTGTTTTACCACTTGCCTTATGAATAACAGCTCCAGCTTCTGAACAATTTCTGGGACCTTTTCAGAAAAGTCTGGAATAGCTATCAATTGTCTTGAAGTAGAAAAAAGCTAAATTACAGCCTAGATTTTTTTCTCATGAGCAAAAGTTATTATATTTCTTCCTTTGGATTCCATCTAAAACAACTAGTAAAATGTTGGAGGATTTTTTCAATTGCTCAGATTAGAATATTTGAGATACATCTAAATGCATAGACACTTTCTTTGCCTTGTCTGAGACAGCTTAAGAAGTGAACTGAACTGTCATATTGTTAAGGCTCCATTTTTAACCCTTTTAGATGGCAGAGAGCTAAATGATATAGTAAAAAGTTACAAAAAAGAAAAAAAAAAAAGCCCTTTCTTGGATAATGAAATTTTAGAGGGGATGGGAGACGTCTGTGGAGTTTTTTCAATGTCTTATAAGGATAAAGTAGCATGAAGGCACTATATCAATGACATGGCAAGCTATTCTTCACTAACTCACTTTGACTGGAAGGCAATCTGTAAATGATACTTGCAATGGCATCCATACTCTATTACAAATTATTTTAAGACTAATAAACATATTGAGGAATGCAGCTCTTCATTATACAAAAAGAGAGTTCAAGCTTCATAGCAAACAGAAAACAAACACCCCCTCAAACATAAAGCCCCAAAATTTGGTGATATGCTTGATAACCATGGTTAGTAGATAAGGCACAAAGCTGCAAGCATCTTAAAATCTGATTCATGCTTGACAAACAAAAATTTTTAAATTTTATTCCATGAATATTCAAGTTCTTGTTTCACAGAAATTGGATAGTGTTACTAATTTAGCAAGCCGTTGAATACTCACTTGAGTGTGGTAAGGGTCACTTATCACAGACATTTACTAGGCATCTTTCATCAACAAATGTTGATGAAAATCAGATAAAGGAGGGACTGGAAAATAGGTAACAAATCTTAACAAATCTGCTGGTCTAAATAGTGTGAGCCATTTGCTGCTAGAAACTGATATTTTCATCTGGTGCAGTAAAAGATAATATCTTAGATCCCACTCTGTACAGCAGCACTGCTTTATTTTTCTTAGCTTCACTGAAAATCCAGGAGATCATAGGGTCAGAATAGGCTCCAGTTCAGCAACACTACTTGAATACTGTCACAATTCTTAAGGAACTGAATGGCACTGCTTGCACAAGAGCTGAAATAAGGGTATAAGGCTTGCATTTGTGGTTCATAAATATTCAACAGCCAACAAAATTCAACAGCCAACAAAATTCACTGTTTCTATGAGCATAATTCTACAGTTAAGCCTTATCTTCTCTGGTGAGTGTTAATCAGAAATTTTAAACTTTTCCAGTGCTTCTTTTCAATTTTATTTCTCTTCATGTTTTTACAATTTCTTAACTCCATTCCAATGCCTTTGTACTTTTTAATTTCAAATTGCTTAGCACATGACATTAGCATGTCATTAGCATGTCATGTTAGAACAAAGATTTGGTAGGTTTGTCTTATCAATATCAATAACTGTTTGGGTTTTCTTTGATTAATATTTGGGAGTAAAACACAAGATCTTCCCAAACTATAGCTGTTTTCCCAAAATCATGTGTTAAAGAACACTGTCTAGAGAGGAAAAAGAATAAAAAAAACCCACAACATATTTTAATTTGCTTCAATTAATTGAACTAATTATAATGATTAATATGCTTCAATGGGTAAGTTTAAACCTCAAGGTCAGAAGGTGGTAATAGATGTCTTTCCTTGAAGGAGTTCATCTTAGATAATATTTTGCTCTCCATTTTGTGTCTTTCTTCTGAGGCTCCCAAGCTATTTTCCAGTGTTGAATGACTCTTCATTATTATATATTAGATAGCTAGACATAATAGCTGTTTCACTCTCAACCAGAGAAGATGTGATTCTTCTAATACAATGTATTAACTCAATGTTAAAGTTGGCCTTAGAAAACTGGAATGGTTGCACTATGCTCTGATTAATCCTCAATCCTACAGAAGTCCTCTTAACTTAAGAGTCAAATACAGACAAAATATATCAGAGGTCTATTTAGTTATCAGGGCAGATGATAAATTATGTACTAGCTTTGTGTATACGTTAATGAAAGAAGAATTGTGTTCTGTCTGTATAGATGCACTGTTACCCATACTGGTTGAAGCTATAATTTTCTGTGTTCAGAGAAGGAAGAACTATGTCTGAGCAATTATACTCTATGTCTATAGACAATTACATGCAGAGCATTGTTTCAACATGACAGCTATTGAAATTAATTCCTTGGTGCTATTACTGGTTATTTGGTAATGATAACCATGCACATAAAATATTCCCAGAGCTTTATAACTGCTTGACTTTTTACAATTATTATTTTAGTATTAAGAATGTCACATTAACAATATAAATCTACCACAAATTAAAGGTGTTGATAGCAGAGTGACAGTTCTCAAAAACAGGGAAATTGCCATCTGCAGATCATGTATCTTCAGAGTTTTTGCAAGTATCAGAGTTAGGGAACTATTAAAACCTTTTATCACTATGCAGAAGTGAATCTCAAAGAAATAATGATAAAATGTGCGGACAGCAGAAAGACCTCTGAAAACATAATTAATTACAGAGGAAAGATTAACGGATATGTCAAGCTCTTTGAATAAGCCTCTTTAAATCAGCTACAGCTGGAGTTGTGCATATAGAAAGAGTGTACCTTAATAATGGAGTATTCATGGCTTGAAAACTATTACTCTGTAAAAAAATTTAGTATCAAAGGAGGTAAGTCTTTATATCTTAGAAGACATTTCATGGCTAAGATTATGTTTTTTGAATTTGAAGCAAAGAAGTTAAGACATAATATCTTGGAGACAATTTTACCTATGGATATAAAAATAAAGAAACTGATGTGAGAATACTGCATACTATTCTCACATATGACTTTCAGAAAAAAATATGAAACAGCAGGAGATATCATGGAAAATGGCCATCAGTGATTGCTCAGCTCTTACCCTAAGAGAACTGATGATTTCAATTTAGCCGCATGCTTGCTACAGCACAGATCTTCATTAGAATACTGGATACTAAGCAACTCTTTAGCAGAATAAATCATGATAAAACCAATGGTCAGGAATGAAAATGAAATGCTAAAATAGCCAATAGACACACTTTTTAGCTGCCAAGCTTTTTAATAATTTGAACAAATTAATTGTTGGAACAAAGGAACTAGTTGATGCTCACGCTCTTCATGTTTAACTAAAACCAGGATTTAGCTAAATGAAGTTTTAGGACTTAGGAAGCTTAGGAATATGAAACAAGCATGGAAGTATACAGTAGCTGATCAGATAAACTAATGGTCCTTCTGGTCAAACTTCTGGAAGTAGAAAAGAAAAGTTGACTCAAAGTTATATGCTCTTTATATATATATATTTCTTTAATACATAGTTGTCCAGATTCTGATCTCAATTACTCTATGAATGTCCAAGAAGTGTATAAGCAATTAGTAAATGTTTTTATACAGATTTAAATCAACAGGCTTTTATCCAAGTTTCAAACCAGTAGGGCATGTTACATTACTAAATACAATATTTTTTCAATCTAGATTTTAGTGTCAAAAAAGACTACAAAGCCTTTTGCATGTACCAAGGAAGATGTCCTGAGCCCAGATGAATTACTGCCTAATTTTCTATCACTTGACTGGTGCCAAAGATCATGTTGTCGAAGACTTAAATTTTTTAATTATATAAACTATTGAAATCACCAGGTTAGCACAAATAAATGTATATCACAATGTACAAAAAGTTTAACAGTGTCACACATATATCCAGGAGGCAAAAATGACTTGTATGTCTTACAGGCAAGTACAAGAGAACTAGACTGGCTTTGGCTGACTGGTATATTTTAAGGCAGTAATCCAAAACGCTTATCTGCTGTTCAGGAACACTGGCTAGAACACAAAAGATTTCATTGAACAGATGGTTAGAACATGAGTTCATGTGAATTCAGGGGAGAATAAAACCTCTTTCAATAATTAAGGATCACTTCAATCTACAGTTTCTTTTCATTTCCTTCCTGAACAAAGCTGCTTGTCACTAACACAAATCAGAGCAGGGAAAGGTGAGACAAACTGAATGGGGACCTAACTCAGCACTTTGCTGCCAGTTACAAAATTAACTTCAGTAGATCATCAGAAGCAGGAGTTACCTCTGGTTCATATTGTGAGCTTCTATCCCTGAGCTATCAGGTCCATGAGGAAGTGACACTGTTACAGAGAGAGAGGGTGCTGAGTACAAAAGTATGCAAATATTTCCCTGCTCTTCAGGACTATGGCATTTTTCCTATTGTCACAGACAAGAATTTTTATTTTAGCTAGTTGTAGCCCTAGAAAGCACATATGTTAAGTGACTTCAGCATTACCAACTCCTAAACTAGTATGTGCAGATGTGTATTTCTTGTTACCTTCATCTTTCCAGAAGGATCGTATCAGGTTGGTGAGTGATTCAAGAAGGTTGCAATAACCTGATTTTAAGATTCCCATTCAGAAAGCACTCATCCCTCAATCCAGGCTTCAGGGAAATCAGACAATCCAAACCTTTCATTAAAAAAAAAAAAGAACTAATTAAATATTCATTTAGTAATGAATAGTGGTAAAAAAAAAATCCAAAGGCTTGTTAGAGTTATATGTAAAATATAATTAAAAAAAAAAAAAATATATCTCTTATTGATCCCAAGATTAAATCCATCATGCATTTCTTCCCTTTCCAGCATTCAGGAAACAAGCTGGAGATGTTTGTTAGCCTACAAACAGACTGAGGGGTGACCTCATCAATGTTTTCAAATATGTAAGGGGTGAGTGTCAGGGAGATGGAGTTAGGCTTTTCCCAGTAGTGACCAGTGATAGGACAAGGGGGAATGGGTGTAAATTGGAGCATAGGAGGTTCAAGTTGAATGTTCGAAAAAATTTTTTTACTGTAAGGGTGACAGAGCCCTGGAACAGGCTGCCCAGGGGGGTCGTGGAGTCTCCTTCACTGGAGACATTCAAAACCCGCCTGGACATGTTCCTATGTGATGTACTCTAGGTGGCCCTGCTCTAGCAGGGGGGGTTGGACTAGATGATCTTTCGAGGTCCCTTCCAACCCCTAGGATTCTGTGATTCTGTGATTCTGTGATACATCGTCCAAGTCTTTATTTTTTTCTCACATCACATCTGCAATCAGATTTTGTAGCAGAAAATCTATAAAGCGTGCTAGATTTCATGCTTTCATTATTACTTAAGATATGTTCAGGGGTTCATTACTGCTTAAACTGTCTCCTCTTTTTTTCCTGCTTTCCATCACTGAATGTTTCTTAAGGAGGCAGATTCAATCTTCTCCTGAACTTCACCTCTTTGGTGTGGAACTGCTAATGTGGAGGTGAATCTGCCTCAGTCTCTCCAGTGGCACCTATTGAAGATAACTCTTGAGAGAAGCAAGCACTTTAATATGTGTTTCATCACATGGGTTTATTTATATTTTACCTGACAGTACATACTGAATTGCAACTGTCATGAGGCTGTAGCTTCACTTCCTCTGACAAGTTACTTGCAAGCAAATCCTATCTGGTTTTACATCAATCAATATCAAAGATCTCCAAGAGAGGAGATCTGCCTGTACCCTGCCCCATTTGATTGACAAGGAATTAACTGGATGGGCACATATAAAGAGTTACAGTCAATGGCTCAATGTCCAAATGGAGATCAGTAAGAAGTGGTATCCTTCAGGGGTCTGTACTGGGACCAGTATTATTCAATACCTTTATTAATGACATAGTGGGATAGAGTGCTCTCTCAGCAAGTTTACAGATGCCATTAAGCTGAATGGTGTAGCCGATTCACTTGAAGGAAGGACTGCCATCCAGTGTAACTCTTGGTTCTCTCCTGTGGTGCCAGATTGTTGGCACAACACTATTCAGAACTCTTCCTTCCAAAGCTTTGAGGTACACTTCAGGGAAATGTTTTTATCAATAGTATCACTTAGAGAAATTGGTAGCATCTGACCGTTTTCTGAAGTGCAGCACACAATGTAAGTTCATCACCTATGCTCTTGGGGAAAGCAACGGTTGGGCCACGTGCCATGCAGATAATACTGAGCCTTAAAAATAATATATAAAATAAGAAGCAAACAGAGATTACAGAAGCAGTGGCTTGTAATTCTGAGAAAACACCACCATTTTCTAAGGAGACCAAGCAAATTCTTTAGAAAAAAAATGTGGAGCAGTAGAAACTTAATGACTTCTGGTTTTCTGTATTTTATTTGAGAAAACTTTTTTTTTTAATTTAGAAGAGTCTATTTCCAGATCTGCTGACCTTCCACCTGGCATGAATCATAGAATCATGGGAGCCAGTATTTACAGAGCACCTATCAGTGAACACACAGGGTGGATTGCAGATTCCAGCTGTTGTCATTGCTCATGTAGTCAATGTCAAATATAGGTTCTCAGTTTAGATTCAAATTCCAAGCCCGCTAGTTCCAGAAGCATAAGGATTTCTAGTAAATTCTGATTCATATGTATCAACAGAGTACAGATGTCTCAAGATATATTTTGCTATTCAAATAAAAAAAAAAAATCTTATTCAGAAATAGCTACTATTAACCTTCATTAAGTTTTATGTAGGTTTAAAAATTAATAACCATCAAATTTGAAATGACTAGTGATTTTTGGTGTCTCTATTTTTAGATATTAACCTTGAGACAAAACTTTAGGGGATGTGGAAATGAGGATTACCTGTTTCTGATAACTTTGTGTTAAAAATGTACCCACTGAGAAGCCCAAGGTTCTCAGAATTTTTTGCAAACAATCCTTTTATATAACTGTTATTAAAATGATATGCTAAATTCTAGGTGCAGCATATTTCCTCAGTAGTATTATATTCATCCTGTCTAGTTACTTCTGCTAGTTCCAAGCTACTAAAGATTTGTGGCTTCTGTATTCACATTCTCCAAGTTATAATGATACTGAAACTGCTTAAGTGAACTAGATATATCAAGGTACATTTTCTTCTGGAGGAAATGAGTTCAACATCTTTGATTTATACCAGAATAAGACCTAAAATCAGGTTATATGACATCTACTGCTCTTAGTCTACTTACAGTGCCTGTTACTTTATTTGCAGAAGTGAATTGGCTTGACACAAGTTGCCCTTGACAAATCTCTGTTATCTGCTGCTTATCCCCTTGTTATCCTCCAGATACTTACAAATAATCATATTACACGCTTTGGGGTTTTTTTTTGTCTTTTTTCCCCTGGACATTGACTTTAAGCTGTCTGGTCCATAATTCCATTCTTAGCCACTTTTAAGATGAGTGGCACAGTTTCACTCTTTTCTACATTTCTTCATTCTTCACATTCATCTTCTACAGACTTCTGAAAGATGAACCCTAATGGTCCTCAGGCTGCATAAGGTTGTAGGGTTTTTTCAAATACCTGAGGGATAAATTCATAATGCCAAGCTGGTTTAAAACATAAATTTAAGAACATTCATATACTTTTTCCCTATTCTAAGTCAGCATTCTGTACTTTTTCACTGGGTATTGTTTGTGTTCACTAACCCCCTACTGCTGGCATTTTTAATGAAGACTACCACAAACCCAAAACACCAAACATTAAGCTGTCCTTGGTATCATTTGCTGATTGCTTTCACTCAGCTTAGAAGCAGATCAAAAATTCCCTCCCTTCCATTCACAGGCATAGAATGATATTTCTTACTTTTAATTTCTCTTGCAAGTTATTTCACAGCCTGTGCTTTGTAATTCTGTCACTGGAATTTCACACTTTTTTTTTCCTGTGTTTGAAGTCAGCTCATGAGTTAACAATGTTGGCCACTTACCACACTTCTCATCCTTACTCTCTATTTGGACAGTTTATATTGTTGTAATATCATTTTCTCAGAGAAACTACCAGCGCTCTTCATTCCAGTTCCATTAGAATTGTATCCTTGGAGGCTGCATTTATCAATTCTGAGAGTTTGTACAAGGAACATGTACATTGAAGCATTAGCTTTACAACCCAGCAAAAAGCTACTGGTAGTAGATAATGTAGGAGGGAGGTAGGCTGGGGGATGCTTAAGGGAAAAGTAAGGAAGAGAGGAAGAAAGGCCTCCAGTGCTATATATACATATTTCAATTCTATATATCACATGCAGTACATATATGAAAGACAGAAGTGCCAGAATTAGCATTCTTGGGTTTCCCTAACAGTCAGGACATGTGTCTAGACATATATCAGTATAGCTCTAGTGCTTGCTCCATCAAATCTGGATCCTGATAGAAGCCTCCTCATAACATCTGGCCCATTACAAAAAAAAATTACACAAACAAACAAAACACAAAACCTATTTTCAAAGCTCAGTACTTCTATGAGTGCCAAGTTCTAGTGTCAATCTCCATATAAACCACTCCATTTACCGCATTATATTCTACCACCAGATCCATGAAGTTATTGAAAAATCTGGGTTTTTTTGCTTTGAAACCTTCATTTTTTTTGTGTGTTTACTTCATCAAATACTTACACGTGCAGCTGTCAACAGCTGTTAGCAGCAGTTAAATCAGTATTTTGCAGAAACATACATTGGAATGGATCAGTATTTTATAAATTTCAAAAACAAGAGAGGAATGTCTTAAGACAAGGGGAGATAAAGCTGGCAGATATTTTGGGTCTGTAGGAGTTACTTTTGCACTATCTTCTATTCAATATGTGGAACAATTGGTTGCAACAGGACCCAGTGGAGCTGGGTAGAGATTTGTAAGTTTCTTTTGTCATTTCATCCCTCTCTCATGATTATACATTTCTGACTACAGTCTGATCATCACGGTATCACACCAGCAAAACAAGTTTGCTCTTTCTTGCTGTGTGCCATCCTCTCATACCCAAGTTATCACACATCCAAGGATTGTACACACTGTTTTTACAATAGTATCATGCTGACCAGAAACAGTGACATTCAGCAGCAGTTGAGAACACACAGAGTACCCTGTAGGGTGGGCTTAAAATGATGTATAAAGAAGGCTTAAAATTCTACTTGTTGGTCTGGATGAATGTTGTAAACTATTTATATGATTAAAACTGTGCACTGGTGAAAAGAATATAAATTACCCAAAATGTTAAAAAGCAAAACACATTAATTTTATTCAGCTCAGCAGTCTGTCAATTTAGAAATGAAAAACAAAAAGTAAAAATTTGTGCAGCACAGGAAAATTATAAAACATATTTGAAAGTCAAAAAAAAAAAAAAGAGGCTCAGCCCTTCTCTAAACAGCAATTTCTGTTGATTTTCAGCAAAAGCTGCCACAGAAGCAAGATCAAGACAACCTTTCCATGATAAAGATGGTAAATCAGAGCTTATGCCCAGTGCCTACAATGTGATGAAGACAAATTCTTCCCTCCTGCACCAACCATGGTGTTGTGTCTAGGACACTATAGATCTATTTGTGTCATCTTCAGGTCCTATGTGGAAACAAGCTGTTGGGCTCTCTGCTGAAGTGCATGCACTGAACAGGTACAGCGCTCAGGACGTTTGGACATTAAACACTCATATTTTGCCATTTCAAATCACCTCCAACAACATCATCATCTAATCACTGAAACATTTGTAACTTTTCATCTCTGTTACTGACTTATTCTTTCAACATGCTCTCCCATCCATCATGCCTTTTCAACTGACAGGTTTTCAAGACAAGCAGGATTACCTGTTTTCAGGTTGTCCTGCTTTCAGGACTACCTTTGTCATCACATGGGTGCCTACTGTCCACTCAAATAAGACTGGTTTTCAGCATCTGACAGTGCTTCTCCTTTGCTGCCAGTATCATTGACATTATCTCTCTTGTCACTGAACATGCCTCATCTGCTAACACCTCCCACTTCCACAATAGATATGGGACCAACACATGACAGTACCAAATTAGGTAGGGACAGTTAAAAATTGTTTCAGACAGTCATAGGTCTATAACAGCACACTGGGGGACATTTTTATATTCTCCGCACATTTCCTAGCTCAGGATTGTTTAACACAGAGCATCTAATGCAGCATGAACAAAGTGTTCATTTGTACTGAGTATAACCATACACTCACTTAGCACTCTGGTTTTATTACTACAACTTAATTTTCAGGTAGCTTACTAACCTAATTGTAATTTATAGACCAAATGTTTCAACTTAACAAAAATAACATGCTTTTCCTTTTCTCTCATAAAATACAAAGTTAATTTAGACTTCTGGGTAATAAGGTAACTTCCAATATCAGCATATTTCTAGTTCATTTACTTACTCCAGGAATGCTTTTTAGGCCTAAATTTTCTCCCACTTGCTTTTCTGAAAAGGGAAAAATCTCAGCATGGTAACTGCATTGTGCTTGTGTCACAACATCAATAATAATTTCTTTCCTTAAAATGCTACTTTAACACTTTTGGACTGGAGATTCAGAAATGACTAATGTAATTAAAGGTTTGCTTTAAAATACTTTTCAGAGCTTATCAGTAGTGAGAAGTACTTCTCCTGCTGTCTGAGTGTTCTGACAGCTATGCTCAGTGAAACCAGGTTAGTTTTCTCTTTAAAAGTGAAAAAAAAAAAGATTTCTACATTTGTTGGAGGTATAACAAGCTAGTGAAAATAACACTGGGCACCAAACCAAGCCATTTTAAAAGAACACAGAACACAATAATTTAGTGTCACAAAAAAAAAAAAAGAAAAGACATTTGTATTTTACTTACACTATTCTACTTCCTGTGATACCTATTCATTCCTGCTACATTTTTTAGGTTTAGCATGCTGTGATTTCATAACATATCTTTAATAAAGTAACTAACTGATCTGGGGGACAAAAGAAGCACAATATGCTGAACCTACATAGGGTGCAGCAAAGACTTTGATAAATGCCTCATGAAAAATTCCTAATGGACATGGATAGAGGGAATAAAAGAAGGCAGAAAAACAAGTAAAGAAGACTTACTTAAACACTGATGTTGCAAAGTGCGGGCACTGAACAAAGATTACTGGTGGAGGAATGGTCTTGCAACTTAATAATTATTTTCATTAATGAACTCTGGTACACACAAAAAAATAGGACTATGCTAATGAAAGTTGTCACTGAAGCAAATCTGAGAGGCACTTGCAATAGCAAAGATAAACACAGAGGAAGCAATGGATGACCTGGAGTACTAAGACTACAAGATGAATGAGATACTTCAGTAGAATAAATACACAGGAATAAACCCAGGGATTCCTGCTATAAAATTAGTTTGAAATACAAAAGGAAAGAAGAACAAGGGGTTTTGCAGCTGCAGCATGACTATAATGTGATATCTGTGCAAAAAGGCATAGAAGATAAAATATTCCAGTAGATCTAGGTAAATATTAGGGCCATTATACAAGATCTTTGCAAGCACCATAGGGAATACCGACTGCATTGCCCTTAGCTGCAAAAGAGTGTTCAGGCCAAACAAGCGAACAGAAAGGCTACTAGAATGATCAGGCAAGCAGACATCCTGTGGTTTTGGAGAAAACTGCCTGGATTAGTCAAGACATAAGTGTTCCCTACAAAATATCAGAGTAAAAATAACAAAAAACAAACTCCAAAAGAGGAGGTATTGTAAATAACAATTTTGGAATAAGACCTATTTGGATGAACATTAAAAACAAATTGTAGACTTAAGAAGGACTTTATGGAACACATCTACAGAATAGAGGAAGGAACATAATAAGTATAAATTCTAAGAGTGACACAGTAAATTTACATTTGGGGTCATCTTCTGTGTACATTCTACATAGCAAAGAGCTACATCCAGTGGCCATTATCACTGGGCCAGAAGCTGATAATGGATGAAGAGGAATTGTGGTCTTCTCTTTCTCCCAATATATTGTTAATCAGTCTTGTTCCTAGGAAACCTTTTGTCACTGAGACGTTTCTCCACAGATACAGCTTGAGATACCTGGAAATGAACAGGAGTCACTCTTGCTCAAAACAGAGATAACTAATGGTGGTAGTTGCTTGAGACCTTGCCAAATCCTGGCTATCTCAAAAGATGGAGACTGCACTCTGCTCTCTGGACCCTTGTTCCAGTCTTTGATCACTGTCAATGTCCTGGTTTGAGTGACAACAGAACTAATTCTGTTCAGTGTTTTTACCTTTCAGCTTGGTTCTTCTAACTGCACTGTCTGAAGTTAGCAGCCTGTTTTCACAAGCAATGTCTGCTTCTAGCCGTGATAACACCCCATGTTTAGAGTTATTGCCAAGGTCTGGTGTGCAGACCAAGGCCATTGTTGGATCTTGTGAATCACAGTGGGAAGTGCAGAAAGTAAAAGACTTCACCTGCAGGGAGGATCAGACAAGACAGGTGACCCTAAAATGACCAATGAGGTATCCATCCCATATATGTCATATTCAGTATAAAGCTGAGGGATCATGAGGGTCAAAACCCACACAGCTTGAGTCTTTTTCCAGCTTCTTCCTCATTTCTTCAAGGGCCAGCATCCAAGGAGGACTCTGTCCATTCTGCCTTCGATGCCAGTCTTTATGTTCCCTAATCCAGTACCAGAACCCAGATCCCACCTGCTGCTGGGCCCAGTCTGGGACATTCCCAGTGCCTGATCCACAACATCAGTGGTGATGGTGACATAATTGCCATCAGAGGGGTTAGGTTAAATAGTGGTTTGGTGTATATATTTTTATATATATTCCTTTATATTTATTTATTTATTTATTCATTTTCATTAAAGCTCTTCTAGTTTCCTTTTCTAAATGATAAATCTCTCTCACTTATTCCCTTTCTCTTCCCTCCCTTCCAGGGAGGGAGGTGGGTTAACAGACAGTGTCTGTTACACGTCTAAGGGCTGCCCTGACTCTAAACCATGACAGTCAAGATTTTTTTTTTCCCAATATCCAACCAGAGTTTTATTTTGTTTTATCCATTTTTATTTATTTCCCTTTGTCCTTTCGTTGTGCACATCTGAGATGATTTTGATTCCTTTTTCCTCTGTACCCATTAGCAGAAGAGATATAGAACATAGTATTTCTGTACTGGACTATTCCTGTTATTATAAATTGATTTTGTCCTTGAATTAACTCTTGGTAGTATTTTAAAAGTAGAACAGGCCCAGAAGTTTACTAAATTCAGCATTCAAAGGTATTATAAGCAAGATAGTTCAAAAGAAGGGGTTTTTTTATTTTGCAGATGGCTTTAATTTCTTTCAGTTGATTCAGTTTTGTGTTTAGAATAATGAGTACAATATAAATATGCTTACTTATTTTGTTTGTTCTAGAAATAAGCTTTGTCTGTAAACCATGATGCATAAGGAAAAATATTATTTTTTAAATTAATGTTGAGTTGATGGGTTTTTAATAATAATTGTAATGAAATGTAACAAATCAAATATATTAATATCCTTGTGATTTTTAGTTTCAGGCCTCCAGAACTAGGAAGAGATGTGGCAAGTATGGATTAAGTAAAAATTTGGGTTATTTAACCACCACTGCATTCACTTTTATTTGACAAATAATTCAAATGTTCAACCCAGAACAATTTCTAAATATCAGCATTCACAGAAAATTAGAATGTCCCATCTGAAAAAGGCCATTTTGAATGACTGCTGCAGGCCACTTAATTTTTTCACCCAGTGAATCGGAAAACGTTTATGTCTTTGTGATACAATCTGCTTGTGACATTGTTGACATTTACAACTTGCGAATTTCTGCCAGGCATACCTGAGTTGCTCCATAAAGGATACTGTACAATTATTGTCATTCCTTCAATTCACAGTTACTAGTTTGTTCTCAATGGGCATGTATGAATTCCTTTCGATAACATTCACTTCCATTTGGATTGCAGTATAAACTTACTGAAAAAAATGAGAAAATAGTATTCAGAGGAATGAGTTTTCTCTTTCAAAATGAAATGGAAAGTGCAAATTGAACAGAAAGTAAGTGTTTAATCTGACTACTGAAGTCAAAATATGAAAGCAGAGTAGTAGGTGGAGATAAAGATAGGAGAGGTAAACAGCTTTGTAGGTCACCTTTGGCCCACCTTAGGAGGAGTAAGGCTCTGAAGAGTAAATTCCTCCCTAAAAGATGGGAACTGTCCTGGTTTGGGTGAAAATAGGACTAATTCTGTTCAGTTATTTTACCTTTCAGCTCAGTACTTTTAATTAACAGCACTTTCTGAAGTTAGAAGCATGTTTTTGCAGTGTCTGC